>SJYT01035970.1:225784-279700 GCA_006410635.1 Cephalophus harveyi
TTACTGGTTGGGGCATAGACTTGGATAACTGTGATATTGAATGGTTTTCCTTGGAGACGAACAGAGATCATTCTGTCGTTTTTGAGATTGCATCCAAGTACTGCATTTTGGACTCTTTTGTTGACCATGATGGCTACTCCATTTCTTCTGAGGGATTCCTGCCCGCAGTAGTAGATATAATGGTCATCTGAGTTAAATTCACCCATTCCAGTCCATTTTAGTTCACTGATTCCTAGAATGTCGACGTTCACCCTTGTCATCTCTTGTTTTACCACTTCCAATTTGCCTTGATTCATGGACCTGACATTCACAAAGTTACAGTGATCAAAATAGTGTGGTACTGGAATAAAGACAGACATGTTGACCAGTGGAATAGAATAGAGACCCTAGAAATAAACCCTTGCATATATGTCAAATAACTTTCTATATGAATGCCAAGATCATCCAATAGGGAAAGGACAGGCATTTCAGCAACTTGTGCTGGGAAAATTGGATGGGCACATGAAAAAGAATGAAGCTGGACCCTTTATATCATATGTAAAAATTAACTGAAAAATGGATCAAAGACTTAAACATAAGACCTAAAGCTATAAAATATAGGGGAAGAGCTGTTTGACATTGGATTTGACAATGATTTCTTGGATACAACTTTAAAAGCACAATAGGAACAAAAAAATAGGTTAAATGGACTACATAGGTAAAAACATCAAAATTAAACGTTTCTGTGCACCAAAGACACAATCAACAGGTGAAAATAGCCTATGGAATGAGAGAAAATATTCCCAAATCATATTTTTGATAAGGGGTTGATATCCAGAATAAATTAATATAAATAACTTCTACAATGAAACAGCAAAGAAACACATAACCTAATTTATAAAATGGATAATGGATTTGAATAGACATTTATACAAAGAATATGAAAAGATGTTTAGCATCCATCGCTACTTATTAGGGAAATGCAAATCAAAACCACAACAAGACAACACCTCATACCACTAGAAAATAGCAAGCATTCTCAAAGACGTGGATAAATTGGAAACTTCTGCACTGTTTATGAGAATGTGAAATGTTGTAGCTTCTATGAGAAACAGTACTTTAGTTCCTTAAAAAAATTAAAGACAGAATCATCAAATGATCCAGAAATTCCACTTTTGGATATATATCCCCAAAACATTTAGATCTGGATCTGGAAGAGCTTTTTGCTTGTAAATGTTTACAATAGCTTTATTCATGATAGCCAAAAGAAGGAAGAAACATGAATGCCCATTGATAGATGAGTTGATAAATGCAATGTAATATGTACATGTGATAGAACATCATTCAGCTAAGAAGGAAAGAAATCCTGATACATGTTAACATGTGGATGAAATTTGTGGACATTATACTAAATGGAATAAGCCTGTCACAAAAGACAATGAGTATGTGATTTCACTTATAAAAAGTTCCTAGAGTAGTCAAAATCATAGAGATAAAGAGGAGAATGGTGGATGCCAGGGGGTCAAGGAGGGAGAATGGAGAGTTGTTTATGGGAAGAAAGTTTTAGTTTTGCAAGATGAAATAGTTCTGGAGATTGATTGCCAACCATGTGAATGTACTTAATACTACTGGACACTTAAACATGGTAGAGATGGTAAATTTTATGTTATGTGTATTTTAATCACAATTTTAATAAACAAATGGAAAATTGAGGCTTTGGCTGAAAGCAATGATTGGATGCCATTCTTCTATAGCAGGTCCAGGACTGAATCCTATCTATCGTATCATTAATGTTAAGCAGGTGGCTGGACCTTGGTTAAGCCTCTGTTTCTTCATGTATGAACATCAGACACACATTTCCTCACAAGGCTGGAGTGAGAATTTAATAAGAAATCACTATGTGTAAGGTACCTAACACAAAGTCTAGTACATAGAATGTGCTCAATAAATACGGGTTCCTTTACCTAATATTCATAAACACACATCAGTGAGGACCCATTGGAAATGAGATCTATGAGTACAGGTCAGGATCCATTGGAAATGAGGATGGTGGAGGAAATGTGGAAGGTCTCTTGCTAGCAAGCAATGACATACATGTACCTTGCAGACAGTTCCTTGCAGTTGTTCTACATGAGAGAAAGGATTGGTGCATCTTTCCCTCCAGATGCTAAAACCAGTGATGTGTTGAAGCTGTGTTTCTAGTGTTTCTGTGGGGCTCTCCTAACTGCCTTGGCTCCTGATCAGTGTTCACAAGGAGACACTGCCCCACACAGATATGCATATTTTCCACTGGAGATGAAGGTTGGGTGAAGAAGTGAAGTGAAGTGAAATGAAGTCGCTCAGTCAGACTCTTTGTGATCCTATGGACTAGAGTCCTCTCAGGCTCCTCTGTCCATGGAGATTCTCCAGGCAAGGATACTGGAATGGGTTGCCATGCCCTCCTCCAGGGGATTTTCCAAATCTAGGGATTGAACCCAGGTGTCCCTCATTGCAGGCAGATTCTTTGCCAACTGAGCCACCAGGGAAGCCCAAGAATGCTGAGTGGGTAGCCTGTCCTTTCTCTAGGAGATTTTCCCCACCCAGGAACAGAACTGGGGTCTGCTGCATTGCAGCCAGATTCTTTACCAGCTAAACTACAAGACTAATGAAGGTTGGGTGGGGGCAGGAAATTATTTACATATATGGTCAGCACACATGGGCTTCCCTGATGGCTCCATTGGGAAAGAATCCGCCTGCAGTGCTGGAGACCTGGATTCTATCCCTGGGTTGGGAAGATCCCCTGGAGAAGGGAACCGCTACCCACTCCACTATTCTGGCCTGGAGAATTCCATGGACTGTATAGTCCATGGGGTCACAAAGAGTTGGACACGACTGAGCAGCTTTCAGTTTCACTTTTCATGGTCATTTTTCTTTCCATAACTGGTATTTCCCAGTTTTACTCAGAAATTCTCACTATGCTGTGGCTTTTGCTGGAATACTAGTGGTTTCCCAGAAAAATCTCTGCTGCTTTTTTAAACCTCCACTAGACAATCTCATGATCCTTGAGTGGCAGACTGGGGTTTGGGTTTTCTGTTCTTGAACCTTAATATGTAGACCTTCAAGAGGAAGCCTAAGAGTTTGAGGAATGTGTTTGACCTACCATGAGTGACAGCTTATCCATCCTGGGTTGAATGTCATAATAACTGATATTTTGTCTATTGCAAACATGTCAGTCGAAGCTGTTTCTAGGTGCTCAGGGAAGCACTGTCTTAGGTAATAGGGTGGGGAGGGAGAAAGGCGAACAGATGAAAAAAGAACTTGAATTCTGCACTGTTCACGGCCCAATTGACAGCAGTGACCTTTTTGCTATGTAGGAGTCTAACTTCATCTTATTAGTCAAGAAATCCTTAGATGTCCAAAGTCACCTCACCTATAGGAGGGGTATAATTTCAAAAGCATTATCAACCCTTTCTTCCTCCAAATCTTTTCCCCTTCATGACCTAAAGTGTCTGAAATAATTTCTAAATTCCATTGGGTTTTTCTCATTTATGGTAAGGAAAGAAAGTGTGAAAGTGTCCAACTCTGGTGCTGGTTGCTTAGTCGCTAAGTCGTGTCCTACTGTTGTGATCCCAAGGTCTGGAGCCTGCTAAGCTCCTCTGTCTACGGGATTTTCCAGGCGAGAATACTGGAGTGGGTTGCCATTTACTTCTCCAGGGGATATTCCCAACCCAGAAATTGAACTTGTGTCTCTTGCACAGCAGGCAGATTCTCCACCATCTGAGCCACCAGGGAAGCTCATATATTAAGGAACAGGTAGTAAATTAATGGCTGGTCTAAAACTTTTCCCTGGATGAGTTTATCAAGTCTGTCACTCTGAGTCTGAAGTTGCTGAGAGGTCCCTGGCAGGAGGGAAAAAAGGCTCAGAGTGTGTGTGTCATGTGACATAACATAGAAAGGCAGATTGGTCCACTGAGGGTCCTTGAAGCAGCAGCATCACCCAAGGATGCCAACGCCCTGGCCCTCTCCAGACCTATTCAATCAGAAACTCTGGATGTTGGCCTGCAACCACTTTTAAGAAGCCTCCAGGTGAACCAGATGCACCAACTAAGTTCAAAACACTCCTTTACTGTCCACTGGAGAAGGAAGTGGCAATCCACTCCAGTATTCTTGCCTGGAGAAGTCCATGGACAGAGAAGCTTGTCAGGCTACAGTTCATGGGGTCAAAAAGAGTTGGACATGACAGGTGACTAACACTTGCTATCCACAGTCCACAATTCCTGTGCTCTGAGGACAGACTGGGCTACTAGGTTTTGCACTTAATTTTATCATATATTTTTCTCTATTAATCACAGCAGTCCACTGAGGTTGGGAGGTCTGGTCTATACTCTTCCTGTCCAGGGATGGAAGGACAGCCTTGTGATGAATCAGTGGTTCAGGCGTTTTACCTAGGACCAAATAGATGTGTAATGAGGAAACTCTTTGGGGCCATGACTTTCATAACCTCTGTTTCCTAAAAATGTCATTTATTTTTCCTTAAGGTCTTAAAGTATGAAGATAGGAGCATACTGTCTGCTGAGTCTTCTACCGATTGACACCACATGTGATTAAGAGACCATTCAGTGAATAAATGCCCAGAATGCACTCAGCATAGAACATATTCTGGACACTCTAAAATCTTCCTTGTAATATCCCTCCCTTCAAATTTTTATTTCTAGCCCTTTTTTTTTTATCAGGTTGCTCTTTCCTCTGTCATTTCTCTACCAATTCCTTCCTGTGTAAACGTATCCCATGTTTTCAAGCGCAGCTCAATTTTACACCCTCTGGAGCTGTCTTCCATGCTCATGTCAGAAGGCTCACACCCTTCCCTCTGCATTCCTATTGTCCTTCATCCTCACAACTCCACCAATCTCTCCTCACTCTCAGAGAGCCCAACACCTTACAGACAATCCAAATCATTTGTTCAATGGGGAAATGAACACACATTGAAAAAAAGTACAGTCATTCTAGAACTATATGTCTCTTATTTCTGTCATCATATATGAGATGTGACCAGCATGGAGACATTCTATCTCATATTCTTTCTCCAGGTACAGTCAAAGATGCTGTATGGAGAAAATATTCTCATCTCTAATATTTATTTGTTTATTTTACTCTTCACTCTCAAGTCTCTGGTTTTTTAATAGCTTTTTAAGTTAGTTAATTTATGTGTTCATTTTTGACAGCACTGGGTCTTTGTTGCTGTGTGCAAGCTTCCTCTTGTGGTTAAGAGAGTGGAGCAGTTTGTGGGCTTCTCACTGGAGTGGTTTCTCTTGTTTCGAAGCATAAGCTCTAGGCTGTGTGGGCTCAGTAGTTTTCGTTCATGGGCTTAGATGCCCCGTGGCATGTGGGATCTTCCTGGACAAGGGATGGAACCCATGTCCCCTGCATTGGAAGGCAGATTCTTAACCACTGGATCACCAGGGAAGTCTCCACCGTCAAGTTTCCTGTATAAATAGTCCACAAAGATAAATGGCAAATAGTTTCAGTTTGAGTGCCCATCAAGCACTCTGCTGTGTAGAACTGAGTCTGTTGCCATCTAAACCCAACTGGGAAACTTCTGTACTCCTTGATGATGTCCTTCAAAGACAAGGACTCCAGGGACAGCTATTTACACACTATGTGTTCACTAAGCTTATCTTTAGTTGCCTCCACTTTCTTTGATTTACTGCATCTTCACCAGCTTCTTTCCTTTAACTACTCATTTGCATTAATTTATTCATAACTTCCTCAGTGGGCCTGTAGTAGCTGCCTACTCTGGGCCAGAAGCTTCCTTAATGCCGGGTTCAGGGGTTCTAGGCAGAAAAAAAGCCCAGGAGTAAGGCAGAGGCACAGCTCCAGGGCTCCGGCTGCCTGCTCTGCCTTCGCTCACACAGGTGCCCAGAAATACCTGCGCATCCAGTCTTGGGAACCTCCCTGACGCCTGCAGGTGGCACTGACCATCTGCACTATGTCCCTGCCCTGTGTTTCAGAAGACCCAGATCATGGTGCCAACATATCTGTGCATGTTTGCTTGCCCATCTCTCTCTACCACCCATCAGCGACTGGGACGGTCTTCATGTCTGTGCCCTGGGTCTCACCGTGTCCCCCAGATCCTGCACTTAGCGTATCTTTGAATGAATGGGCAGATTGTTGGAGAGAGGAGTAAAGACATCTTAGTTCTGGCCAGTGAAGGCTAATATTACATCTATACAATTTCAACTTAATCTGCCCATTTACTTGAAAACAATAGAGCTGAAGCATTATGAGTTGGGGAAAATACATGCTTTTCATTTGTTATAGATTTACTAATGCTAAATCTATCTTATTCCAACAACAGACATTCTAAGGGTTATCAGGAACATGAGCGGCTGGGGAAGCTATTTCTGTCCACTGGTCATACAGTCCAAGAATGGCCCAGAGTAGGGCCTTCCTGTGCCAGGTGGTGGGCACGGACGCAGCTAGAGGCAGGATTTGACTTCAAGCAGCAGCCGAACCTCAGCGATGGCCCCTGGCTCTCTGTGCCGGGAGGGAGTCTAAGGGCTTACAGAGAGCCATGGACTCAGAGAGTGAGTCATTTCCTCCTTCTGGCCCTCTGCGGGGTTGGCCTGCAAGACTGATTTGGAATGGATTTGGACTGACCCCCTGATGCATTCTTACCCCCCACC
This sequence comes from Cephalophus harveyi, assembly GCA_006410635.1. Classification (NCBI taxonomy): domain Eukaryota; kingdom Metazoa; phylum Chordata; class Mammalia; order Artiodactyla; family Bovidae; genus Cephalophus; species Cephalophus harveyi. The sequence goes on from SJYT01035970.1 coordinate 232,426, forward strand.
AAGTAGCCTTAAAAAATATCTTTGTGCCTAACCGGATGTGAGTGAAACTCAAACATGACTCTGCGCTCGCCAGTATCGTAGGTCATCTAGCGGAGGGGTGGGGGTGCAGCTGGTGAGAGATGTTTGTGTTGTCTCACCAGAAGTGTCTCCTGGGGCGGAGGGGGATGTCAGGGGCGGGGGGGACATCCTTGGAAGAGGGACAAGCTTAGCCTTTGGCCAGAGTTTCATAGAACAGCTACTGCACAAGGCCACGTCACTTCAACTCCTGCCCTAGCAGGACCCACGGGAAACACAGGAATCTTGCAGGAGAGTGGGACACACAGGCACAAGCACACACACTCACACGCTCGGACACCGTGGGGTGGGTGCATTCTGTGAAGGGATTCCTTTGCTGTCAGCACCTGACAAGTGCTGAACCTGAAGATTAGCAGGTCAGCAGGGCTGGAGCTGGGGGGGTTGATGGGTAGAAAGCACCTGCCCCAACACATTTCCTTGGTGACAACAGGCCTTGGTGACAAGGCACAGGCTTCCTAATCAGCTGAGCGTATCAATAGACACTGAGAGTGCCCTGGGGAGAAAAAGCCAGAGGAAGTGAGGGAGTCAGCTCCAGTTTGCTAAAAGAGAGATTAAATTTCAGCCCCTGGAGGAAAACAAAAAGTGAAAATGAAAAGTGAGAAATGCTAAATGCCGGGGTTGATTTTTCGTGCATGTTTTGTCTTCTTAAATGCATCCCCATCTTCTGATTGCTCGTGAATGACAGGCATCCTATTTCGACCAATGCTGCAAGGTGCTGCCTGGTGTGGCGGGCATCTCCCTGACTTCTCTTTTCTGGATGGCGTGGTGAAGGGAGAAGGAAGTCTGACCTTGTACCTTCTGTCTGATCCAGCGCAGCTGCATTTTCTTATTCCTGAGAACCGGACGAGCTCGCTGAGCCCTGGGCTGATATTCTGTACCATCTTTGGTGCAGCTGTGATTTTAACTGGGGGAGCCGACTTGAACCTCTCTAATCCTTACTCCAGACACCTCGAACCCCTGAGACTGGTGTGCATGCAAGCGCAAGTTTTTAAGGGTTTTTCAGCTGTGCTGCTGAGAAAGTAGTTCCAACCAAACTTTAAAAAAAAAAGAAAAGGAAAAGTCAGGTGGGGGTTAGTGACACAACTGTCTGATTCTGGTCACAAACTATTTCTGTCACTTTAACATTTACAACAGCAAGAATAATATTATCCTATGCTCACCTACATACGTCTTTGAATTCCTCTTTCCTTTTCGGTACTTGAATGATGGATACCATGTGTCTCTGTCTTCTATGAACTGTGGAACAATTAACCCAGAATTAAAAGTATAAGACACTTGCAGGGTCAGGGGTAAGGCGGGAGTGAGGTTTGGAAATCAGTTGCAACTTGTCTCAGAAATACACATCCAACTTTGAATAATTTTTTTCTCAAGACTTGAATTTGGGGAGTGGAGGGAGTTGTTTTATGAATGGGTATAGACCTGGCACATGAAACTCGTGGGATCCGTCTGAGGGCCTCCTTTGGGTCAGCTGTGACATCTGGCTCTGACGAATCTGGCATATTGTGACTCACCGATAAGCAAATAGTAATCCTTGATAGTGACCACTTGTGATGCCGACAAACAATGTCAAATGCCAGGGAATCACTGTAGCCACCCCAGCTGCCGTCAGAGTCACCAGGCTCCAGGGCTTGTGTCCCACTAGGACCTCAGCCCCCACGTCATTGGCTAGACAGTTCACAAACTGGCAGAGTCTGAGCTCTGGTCTCAGGAGAGCTGAGTTGAGGGCATGTGACTCTGATGGCAGATGGTCTGAATTTGAACCTGCTCAGCCACACCTCAGCTGAGAATGTGACCGGTTATTTAACTTCTCTGGGTCTCAGTTTCTTAATCTATTTTAAAAATAGATACAGTTAAGGTAAAACTTCTAGTTATTAAAGTAGTTAAGGTGTATTGAAACTTCCTATGGGGCAGTCACTGTTCTGAGCATGACACAGAAATTACTGCAGTAAATTTTAAAACACATGATGTGATGGGTACATTTGCCCATGAGGAAACTAGCACACAGCCATAGCAATTGTAAGAGTTGGATCTAGAATTCTCTGTGCTTTTCCCGAAACTCTAGAGCAGTGATTCTCCACCAGTGGCAAATTTACTCCCCAGGGGACCTTGGACAATGTCTAGAGACATTTTTGTTTGTCACGACTGAGACAGGGGAGGGTTGTTACTGGTATTTACAGAGTTGAGTAAGGGATATTGCTTAACATCCTACAATGTGCAGGATGCCCCCCCACCAACCAAGAATTACCCAGCTCTAAATGTCAACAGTGTTGAGGTTGAGAAATCCTGCCCTAGAACCTGTCTTCTTAGCCACCACACTAACTCACTGGATAACATCTTCCAGGAGGAGTTTAGGAGGATAAAGTGGAATGATGCATATAAAGCCCTAAATGTAATGCCTGGTACATAGTAGGTGTTTAATAAATCAAGCAGTTTCATTCAAGAATGGGTAATGCCAGTCACTGGAGGGGTTAGGAAACTGGTTTCATAAATGAAGAAAGTTTCATAAATGAAGACTCATAGATGAAGGACCTTGCCTTCTTGCTATGTGTCTTACTCTTGCTCAATTATAGAACATCTCTGAATTTTTTTCCTCTGGAAGTTGAATGGGTCAGGAGATGGTAATTAAAAAACTCAAAGGTCAGCAAACACTGTACAGTAAAAGGTAATTTGAGGGGAAGAATGATTTGAATTTTCTCTTCTTTGTACCTCCTTTCAGTCAGGAGAGCCATTCTGAGCCTCAAGCAAACATTTGTCTTTACTGAAAGTTGCCTGAGAACCTGTGGCTAAAAGGGTGTGTTGTCTTGTCAGTGATGTCAGAGAGGCCAGCTAATGCCCAGTCCCAGACTCCTCAGAGCTCCTCCATTGGCCATTCCACGGGGTCAGAAGTGGGGAACGGGAGATGCTTAAGCCAGTAGATAATAGCAATCATAACTCTGCAACTATTGCATCTCGCTACTGTCTGCCACATGCTTGACACTCTTCCAGCCTCGTAACAAATAATCGACTAATTTAATCTTCATAATAATTAGACGAAAGTTTCTATTTTTAGCCCCACTGTATATCTGGGGAAATCAAGGCACAGAGAGGTTATACAAATTGCCAGAAGCACTAAGGCAGAAAGTGGCAGAGCTCAGAAGCGAACCCATGCAGTGTGGTGCCAGAGGCTACATTCTTGTCCACTAAGATGAGTGGCCTCTGCCTAGAAGGGTTCAGAAGTCATCTTGCAAAGGTAGGCAAAGGTTCCGAAGCTCAACAAATCAAGGTCAAGAGGCAACATTAGAAACTGAAATATGCAATTAAGTCTCCTGTAGCTTTACCAGCTTTTAAATATTTCCTGTGAGGGGCAGAAATTGGTGAGTACTGCTAGCCATTGGTGGGCTTCCCTGGTGGCTCAGATGGCAAAGAGTCTGCCTACAGTGCAGGAGACCTGGGTTTGATCCATGGGTTGGGAATATCCCCTGGAGAAGGAAATGGCACCCCACTCCAGTATTCTTGCTTGGAAAATCCCATGGACGGAGGAGCCTGGCAGGCTATGGTCCATGGGTCACAAAGAGTTGGACACGACTTCACTTTCTTGTTTCTTCTAGTCATCGGTGGAGGAGACTTACACAAGGTGGTTTCAGGTGGGAGGAGAACTAATCAGAAGCTGTCATTCTGACCAGGGTATGGAGAGGGAATCTGGGGTTACAGAGAAAGTCTGAAGTATTGATCTACAGCTGTGTAGATCTATCCCTCACCCTAGCCAGGGATTCACAAATGCACACCTTCCATGAACCACTAGACACAGTTTCTCAGTGTCTGCCATGTGTCCAGGGAACCGGCCAGTGCACATGGGTGTATCAACACAGAGGCATCACCACTGCTACAGGAAGAACTAACCATACACTCTCTGAATATAAAGGTCAGCCTCTTCAGAGAGATGCTTTTAAATACAGAGTTGCTCTATGATTCTGTCATATGTTAGAACTGTTTAGTCTACATTTTGAAAGGATTCAAGGATCCAGAGTGACTGAGTTTGGTAGAGAAACCGAGTTGAATCCCTGACAAGTCCCTAGCACACACATGAGGCTCTGGAGTTCTGCCTTCTCTGAACATCACTTGTGATGCCTCTTAACTGTAAATAACAGATATCTGACCATTCAGTTACATCATCTGTCAGCTGAAAATGCTGGCATTAGTTATCTACCCACCTGCTACCCAATAGGCAGGAATGGTGGTGAGAAAGGTTTGTAAATGCATTGATGTTTGTAGGATCATTAATGTATATTGATCTTTAAAGTTCTCACCTTTTTATGTTGAAAAGAATCTGAGTTCTTTCATGTTCTCGGGGCAGCACACATATCTAGCCGTGTACGTGCGGCTTGGGCTGAGACTTAGGATGAGGCCAGAGACTAGGGTGATGCTCTGTACTCTGTGTACTTGCGAGGAATTCATATGGATTTGTCCCTACATAACCTCCCAGGCTTTTCTAATCCCCTTGTGACTAAAGGTCATGCAAGATTACTGTGACAATCCGTGTGGCTACAGTCACTGCCATTTGCTTAACAGCCTTCTACCAACCCCCAAGCCCTCCTCTGCTGTCCCCTTCCCCAAAGGGTTGCTGCACCTACCTGGTGAGAACCACCTTTTTGCCAAATCTAGTGGCTGTGTCCCAATCCCTGTGTCCCTTTATAGGACACCCACACTGGTCTACATAGTCGTCCACTCACCCTCCCTTCTTCCGCTCTCTGAATTTGACTGGCATGATTTTAGCCACCTCTCTGACTGGTCCTTCTTTTGCTTTCCAGCAATGAATCCTTCTTTCAGTTTCAGACTCCTCTACATATACCAGGACAAGCTGGATCTGAATACTTGGAATTCTCAAAGTAATCTCAAATGTAAGTTGTCCCACATTTCTTTCGTTCTATTTCCATGTCATACCTGTTCCATTCCATGAGTTCTGTATCTCCATGAATATCAATACCATCTTCCTAACAATCCTGTCAGATAAAAGAGAGTGAATGGAGACTCAAAATTGTCCTTATTCTCCCCAGTCCAGGGAACTACCAAGTCCCACAAAGTTACCTTTGAATATATCTTGACTCCATTTCCTTCCCACAGTCATCTTGTTTAGCTCATTGTCATTTCTCCCTTGCACAACTGCAAGTGTCCTTTGCTGCTCTTACTGCCTCCAGTATCTCTCCCTTTGGAAACTATCTCTGCCATGGTCAGCTACATCTGGGCTACATATGGTCTTTAGGTCAAAGGCTCTTTCATTTTAGGTTCCAAAAAATGTTATTGTTGAAAGTAAAGCATGATTACAACATAGACTGGTATTAGCGTAGATGCCACAACAGTAGACACATAGATCAATGGAACAGAACAAGAGCCCAGAAATAAACCCATGAATATATGGCCAATGAATTTACAGCAAAGGAGCCAAGTATATAACGGGAAAAAGAAATTCTTTCCAATGAATGGTCTTTGAGAAACTGGACAGTCACATGCAAAAAAATAAAATGGGACCACTATCTTACACCATACTCCAAAATTAACTCAAAATGTACTAAAGACTTGAATATAAGACTTAAAATCATAGAAATCCTAGAAAAAAAAGAGGCAATAAGCATCCTGACATAAGTCTTGGCAATGAGTTTTTTAATATGACACCAGAAGTGAAAGCAGCAAAAGCAAAAATAAATAAGTGGGGCACGTCATACTAAAAAGTTTCTACACAGCAAAGGTAACCATCAACAAAATGAAAATGCAGCATAATGAGTGGGAAAAAAACGTTTTCAAATCATTTATATGTTAAAGGGCTAATATCTAATATAAAAAGAATTCGTACAACTCAGTAGCAAAAAGGTGAAAAACATCCAATAAAAAATAGAAGATATGAATAGATATTTTCTCCAAAGAAGACATACACAAGGTTAACAGGTGCATGAAAAGATGCTCAACAAAAATCACAATGAAATGCTACCTTGTACTGTCTAGAATGGGTATTATAAAAAAGACAAGAATTAACTAATGTTGGTTAGGATGTAGAGAAAATGAAACCATTATGTACTGTTGGTGAGAATGTAAAACAGGACAATCATTATCAAAAACAGTATGAAGGTGCCTTCAAAAATTGAAAATAGGTCTACTATATGGTCTAGCAATTTCACTTTTGGGTATTTATCCAAAGAAAATGAAAACACTAAGTTGAAATGGTAATATACACTCCCATGTTTATTGCAGCATTATTTACAATAGCTAAGGTATAGAAACAACCTAAGTATCCACTGATGAATGAATGGATAAACAGAGTATGGTGTGTGTGTGTATGTATACACATATACATATATTGTTGCTGTTCAGTCATTAAGTTGTCTCCGACTCTCTTCGAGCCCCTGGACTGCAGCATGCCAGGCACCTCTGTCTTCCACTATCTTCCAGTAAGTGAAGTCGCTCAGCTGTGTTAGACTCTTTGCAATCCCTTGGACTGTAGCCTACCAGGCTCCTCTGTCCATGGAATTTTCCAGGCAAGAGTACTGGAGTGAGTTGCCATTTCCTTCTCCAGAAAATCTTCCCAACCCAGGGATCAGACCTGGGTCTCCCGCATTGTAGGCAGACACGTTACCATCTGAGCCACCAGGGAAGCCTATCTTTCAGAGTGTGCTCAAATTCATGTCCATTGAGTCAGTGATGCTATCTAACCATCTCAATTCTCTGCTGCACCCTTCTCTGTGCGTGCATGCTAAGTTGTTTCAGTTGGACTTTCTGATACTTTTCAACCCCATGGACTGTAGCCTTCCAGATTCCTCCATCCATGGGGATTCTCCAGGCAAGAATACTGGAGTGGGTTGCCCTGCCCTCCTCCAGGGGATCTTCCCAACCCAGGGATAGAACTTATGTCTCTTATGTCTCCTGCTTTGGCAGGTGGGTTCTTTACCAGTAATGCCACTTGGGAAGCTCCAGGAGTCTTCTCTAGCACCACAATTTGAAAGCACCAATTCTTTATTACTCAGCCTTCTTTATGGTCAAACTCATGAATCCGTATATGACTACTGGGAAAACTATAGCTTTGATTATGTGGACTTTTGTTGGCAAAGTGATGTCTCTGCTTTTTGATATGCAGTCTAGGTTTGTCATAGCTTTCCTTCAAAGGAGCAAACATCTTATAATTTCCAGGCTGCATTCACTGTCTGTAGTAATATATATCTATATATATATACACACACACACACACACACACACACACACATACATATGCAATAGAATATTATTCAGCCATAAAAAAGAAAAAGATATTGCCATTTGTGATAATGTGGATGGACTTGGTGTACATTATGCTAAGTGAAATAAGTCAGACAGAGAAAGACAAATACCATTCGATCTCTGCTATTTCTGGAATCTTAAAAAAAACCAAGCAAACCTTAAAAAACATAGACACAAAATATGCACACACACAAAAGTCAAGCTCATAGGTATAGAATACAGAGGTCAGGGGTTTGCTTGGTGTGTGTTCAGAGAAATAGGAGAAGGGAGTATTAGAAAAAAAAAGATACAACCTATTCATTCACTCAGTTAAAGTACTATTTCAAGGAAAGTGCTGCTCCGCATTTCCTAGCTAAAAATTTTGTGATTACAACATAAAATCTGAGGTTATTTTGAGCGTCTTAGTATCTTTGTGTGTGTATTTGTGTGTGCACATAGACACATGTATTCCCCACATCAACTTCACAAGAGCTAAAGTGTCAGTTTGCAAGTTTCTAGAAGCATTTGGGTTTTTTTTTTGGAGTGGGTAATCTACAGTAGAAATTGAGAAAATCAGACAGGCAGTTACATGGAAATTAAATTAAAGTTAAATTACATTAAATTAAAATGTAAGCTCCTTTAAGACAGCTGTTCATGATCCCCTGTTACGCCTCAAAACACTTAGCAAAGTACTCTGTATAATGTGATTGGGTTCAAACCCAGGAAAGAGGGAACTTGCATTAATCAAAAGCAGAGGAGGGCAGTTGAACCTCTACAGGTTAACATATGCCAGTTGTTGAGAAGAAAATAGAATGGATGTCAGAAGCAAAATATTTGTGTGTGATGAGTTGAAGTTTGAGAGTTTTTATTTTCTGATTTTTTTTTTTTTTTAAACTGGAAGGAAAGGAAGCTCAAAGAAGCCAAGAAGACACTCATGGATGAAATGCTTTGCACATATGGGATGGAAAATTGTGCTGTATTAAGTCAAAAAGCAGCTTCTGAAGAATGTATTATGGCTGCAGCTTCGCAGGTGCCTGGCCCGCTGGCCCCTCTGTATCACTGCACCATGTGTGTGACCCTGGTCCTCCACTCCAGCCGCCGTGTGGGTAGATCATATTCAGGGAGGCAGAAGCTTCTAGAACTGCTGGAGCCACTGCTCAGGCCAGGGACGGTCCCCTCCTTCTCACCCTTTTATCCACACACAGGAGCATTAAAGAACTAAACAGCTCTCATCTCAACTTCCTCCCAACCTCATTCTTTTGGCTCATCCTCCTCTGAGAAGCAGCTGTTTTTCAGCTGATGTCTAAGCTCACACACTCTGAGTGGAATAACTGGATTTCTTCATAAAGGAAAGCACTCCTTTGCTCTGGTTTGTTTTAATTTCTCCCAAATATCATTCCTACAGGGTTACCTCACTTTACACATTTTTAATTCTCCTAAGGAACATATGGTTTACTCAGAGTTAGATAAATTCAATATTTGCAAATTGAAGCAGGGTTGAAATTCACCAAGAAAAAATGCCATTTAAACAGACCATGTGGAGAATCCTTTTAATTTTTTTTTTCTTTTTCTTTGTGGTTTCTTTTCCCCCTGAAGCAAAGGATCCTTTGATAATGCCAATGATTGATTCTCTTCACTCCTTTCCCAGAAATCTATGCTCTGTTTTTTACAGGCTTGGTAGGTTTTGATTGATGTGCGCTGGGATTTCTCAGAATGGGACACCCCTTGTTCGCAGGCGGGCAGTGACTCAGGCCTGGGGCTAGCTTCATGGGTCTCTCCTCATTTTCTCAGCTTGTTCTTAACCCTTCAACAAGTGGTGGCTGGATAGGAATGTAGTATTTAATAAAGATATTTGAGTAAGAGGGCTTCCCTGGTAGCTCAGATGGCTACCCACCTCTAAGGCAGGAGACCCACGTTAGAGCCCTGAGTCTGGAAGATCCTTTGGAGAGGAAGATGGCAACCCACTCCAGTATTCTTGCCTGGGAAACCCCATGGACAGAGGAGCCTGGGAGGCTATAGTCCATGAGGTCACAAAGAGTCAGACATGACTAAGTGACTAACACACACATACAAACAAGTGCCACCTCCTTAAAGTCATCACATTGAGATAGCCTAGAATTTTCTGGCACAGTACTATGGAAGTTGTTCTTAGTTCAGGTTTGGAAATGACACTAGAAGGGCAGCCTACCAAACCTATAGTCAGAGCTTGCCAGTTCCAGGGACAGCTGTGGTCCTGCTGTGTTCTCAGGCCTGGTCATCAAAAAAGCTGGTCTTCAGTGAGAGGACCTGAGAAGCACTCCCTCCCTTGTCTCTGCCTTTCCTCTACTGTAGAAGTATCACCAGCTAAACTGCCATGGTACCTGTTAGATGCCAGGCACGATTATCACCACTTTACACGTACCAGCTCATTTCATCTGAACAGGAACTCAGTTCGGAAGGTGCATGATCAGCATCCGTCTTTGTTTTGCACGAAGGGAAGCTCAGGCACAGAGGGGTACAGGTCACATACTGGCGGAGCTGGGACTCCAGGGCTACATCAGCATACAACACAGACTAGGCTAGGAAGGTGCCAGGTCTGACTCCACCCCTGAATGTGAGCAGTATCAGTTTGTCAGCATTATGCCACAGTGACAGTTGACTTTGCACTCAGTAGATGGGAGGCTTTGCTGTCTTGTATTATTTAATCCTTACAATACTTCTACAATCCTTGCAATTATCCTTACTGACAAGTGAGGAAGCCCGGTATATAACCCACACAAGGTCACAGAACTGTCTAACTGAAGGGCAAGTCCATCCATTGACTTTTCCCAGTGTGGTGTGTATGGTTCAGTTTTCTTTCTAGGAAGAGTCAGGTCACCGTGAAAGAGATTTCAGAGTAGCAGGATGGGTGAGGGGTGTTTGCGGACAGAGTTAGAATTCTGAGACATCTTATCTTGCAAATTTGACTCTTCTTACCGGTCCACTGCTTCCCCAAATTTAAAGGGACAAATACATGCATATATGCTGATGCCCATACATACACACATATTCTAGCTCATGCATGTCATATATGGGCCCAGGCATATATGCACACATGTATACACATGTGCACATATACCATAATTATCTGCTTCATGAAATAAGACTTTCCATTATAAAATGCAGGACATTCACCGTGAGATAGAATAAGCTGAGCAAACTTCTGGCCCACAGAGTGCCTCCTGGGATCCCCTCCCTCTAGAGAGCCCCTCCTTCCAGGAGACAGGGCTTGATTGGCTCCATGGCTATTGTTGAGTTGCTCAGTCATGTCCGAAACTTTGTAAACCCAAGGACTGCAGCATGCCAGGCTTCCCTGTCCTTCACCATCTCCAGGAGCTTGTTCAAACTCATGTCCATCGAGTTGGTGATGCTATCCAACCATCTCATCCTTAGTCATCCATTTCTCCTCTTGCCTTCAGTCTTTCCCAGCATTAGGGTCTTTTCCAGTGAGTCAGTTCTTCGCATCAAGTGGCCAAAGTATTGGAGCTTCAGCTTCAGCATCAGTCCTTCCAATGAATCATGAGGACAGATTTCCTTTAGGATGGACTAGTTGGATCTCCTTGCAGTCTAAGGGACTCTCAAGAGTCTTCTCGAACACCACAGTTCAAAAGCATCATTTCTTTGGTGCTCAGCTGTCTTTGTAGTCCAACTCGCACATCCATACATGACCACTGGAAAAACCAAAGCTTTAACTAGATGGACCTTTGTAATGTCTCTGCTTTTTTATATGCTGTCTAGGTTGGTCATAACTTTTCTTCTAAGGAGCAGGCATCTTTTAATTTCATGGCTGCAGTCACCATCTGCAGTGATTTTGGAGCCCAAGGAATAAAGTCTGTCACTGTTTCCATTGTTTCCCCGTCTATTTGCCATGAAGTGATGAGACCAGATGCCATGATCTTCGTTTTTTGAATGTTGAGTTTTAAGCCAACTTTTTCACTCTCCTCTTTCACCTTCATCAAGAGGCTCTTTTGTTCCTCTTCACTTTCTGCCATAAGGATGGTGTCGTCTGGATATCTGAGGTTACTGGTATTTCTCCCAACAATCTTGATTCCAACTTGTGCTTCATCCAACCTGACGTTTGCCATGATGTACCCTGCGTATAAGTTAAATAAGCAGGGTGACAATATACAGCCTTGACGTACTCCTTTCCCAATTTGGAACCAGTCCATTGTTTCATGTCTGGTTCTAACTGTTTCTTCTTGACCTGCATACCTGTTTCTCAGAAGGCAGGTCAGGTGGTCTGGTATTCCCATCATGGTAGGTGAATGGAATCTCAGGGCTCATCCCTGTTGCTGGTGGGAGACATGGCTTGTTTAAGTACAGTTAAAGGAAAGGCCCTGCTCCCTGCCTTTTAGCTCCCTTAAAGGGACCCTGAACCAGGTCAGCTCCCAGGGAAGTCCCACTGCTCCTCATCCTCCTGTGTCCCCTAAGCAAGCAGAGGGGTCTCCCTCCTCCCATGTGCCTGGACCCTGAGCCTCACTTCCACTTCCCCATGAACTTCTCGCTGACCCCTGCAGCCCTCTGATAATGGCCCAATTCACTCATCTGCACCCTGTTGCCATGGGTCAGAACTTTGCTTCAACTTACTGACAGGAATCTCCCTATGCTTTTTGCTATTTCAATCTTCCAAACTGCCTGCTTCTACGGTTTTTAAAAATATGAATGTATTTAGGTTATTTTTTTTAGAAACTTACCAAGGCTTCCCATTCCTTATAGAAACACATCCTCAATCCTCAGTTTATCAGTTCAGTTCAGTTCAGTCACTCAGTTGTGTTGACTGTTTGTGATCCCATGGACTGCAGCATGCCAGGCTTCCCTGTCAATCATCAATTCCTGGAGCTTACTCAAACTCATGTCCATTGAGTTGGTGATCCCATCCAACCATCTCATCCTTTGCCTTCTCCTTCTCCTCCTGCCTTCAGTCTTTCCCAGCATCATGGTCTTTTCCAAGGAGTCAGTTCATCAGGTGGCCAAAGTATTAGAGTTTCAGCTTCCACATCAGTCCTTCCAATGAATATTTAGGACTAATTTCCTTCAAGACTGACTGGTTTGATCTCCTTGCTGTCCAAAGTACTCTCAAGAGTCTTCTCTAGCCTCACAGTTCAAAAGCATCAATTCTTCAGTGCTCAGCTGTCTTATTAGTCCAACTCTCACATCCATACATAACTACTGGAAAACCCATTGCCTTTTTTTGTTTGTTTGTTTTAAACCATCGCTTTGACTAGAAGGATCTTTGTTGGCAAAGTAATGTCTCTGCTTTTTAATATGCTGCCAAAGTTGGTCATAGCTTTTCTTCCAAGGAGCAAGTATCTTTTCATGGCTGTAGTCACCATCTGCAGTGATTTTGGAGCCCAAAACAATAAAGTCTGACACAGTTTCTATTGCTTCCCCATCTATTTGCCATGAAGTGATGGGGCTGGATGCCATGATCTTTGTTTTCTTAATGTTGAATTTTAAGCCAGCTTTTTCACTCTCCTGTTTTACTTTCATCAAGAGGCTCTTTAGCTCCTCTTCGCTTTCTGCCATAAGGGTGGTGTCATCTGCATATCTAAGGTTATTGATATTTTGTCTTACTCTCTATGCCTCGGTTTATCACCCGGGGCCTTTTCTAATCTGTTTCAAATATAACTCCCCTGCTCACTCTAACCCCTTTCCTGCCATCATGCACACCACCCTCTGTCCCCTGGGTGACTTTATTTACTTGGAACACATTGAAAACTCTTATTCCATCATTACTTTTTCCTTGAGCTTTCTGTGGCCTCCAGCCTCTCTCCAACTCTTGAATTCCCATGTCCGAGGCATAGCGTACCTACAAATCTTGGGGGCTTTCCTTCCCCGGTATTCTACCCAGACCTCATCACATGAAATCCCTTTCAGATAGAGGAGTAGAAGAATAGCAACATCAATATTTCACTTAGTATGGCCAAGGCCTGTTTTAAACACGTCACGCCCAGCAGCTCCTTTAAATCTCTCATAGGTGCTATCCTCCTTTCGTAAATGAGGAAACTGAGGCACAAACAAGTCATGGACCTTGAGATCACGTGCATTGAAAGTGACAGAGCCAAGAACTGAAGCCAGGCAGACCGATTCTGACTCAATCTCTTTTTGAAAGTGCTTCCCCCAGGATCAGGCAGCACGAAGTCTGAGGAGGGCAGGAAATGTTCCACATTAAATTTTGTATCTCAGAGCACCTCAGATGAGGTGCTTTGGTGCCTCCTTACAACTGAGGGAGCATGTGCTGATACCTAATACAAATTTAGGAAAAAATGAAAAAAGCTTTTTTGATGAGTCAGATCATTCCAGCTCCTGCTGTCTCAGGATGGTAGTGAAAAACCAGAGAGGGGAACATATTCTCAATGATAGCTTTTGTCTGACATTCACTTTAAACCAAAGAATGCTGATGGAAGAAATGATGTCTCTTAGAGTCTCTATCAAGGCCGATCTAAGAGTCATCCTGAGCTACATGGGCATCTTTAAGCTCATGATCTAACTTTAATGTAGACTTTGCTCTCAGAGCCCCGCAGGACCCAAATGACTTCTCAATTTTCCCTTACACACCATGTTCACCTTGGCATTTCCAGGTGGCCAGGGTCACAGCCGAAGCTCTGAGGTTCCCCTGGGCCTGCCTGGGAGGTTATGCACTGGGCTGCACCGCAGAGGTGAGCACCGTGTGGGGCTGAAGTGTCGGTGGGCCCCGAGGGGATTTCATCAGTCCTCAGCTCACTGCATAGAGATAATCAGGCCAGAATATTAATATTGTGGTAATTGCTTTCCCCTTCGTGTTTACAGGGAGAGAGAAACAGCTGGGGCGGTTGACATCTGAAACAGGAGCGGCTGATCGTTCCTTGTGCAGCAGATGGGCTTGGGTTATGAATAAGCAGCAAATGTGAAAGAGATTCTCAGGGTTGAGCCAGGCTTGCTTTGTGCAAAGCCAGTTAACCCTTGATGCTTGCTATGGGTCCAAGGTCTGGGTTGCCAGGCTGTTTCTCACCATCAGCGATCTTATAGCACCGATGGTGATGAGTCCTCACGCAAAACTGCCCTGGGGGAAATGCACAAGAAGGGCCAGTGCACGTCTGAAGAGTTAAGTGTGCATTCAAGACACTTTCCCTGTGACGGACATGGGTTTTGGTCCCTGCTTGGGGAACTAAGATCCCACATGCCTCGCAGCCAAATACACACACAAATGTGTTATCTTATAGTTCTATAAGTCATATCTGCAGACTCACTGAGTTAAAATCAAGGTGTGTTCTTTCCAGAAGTTCTAGGGGCAGGCTCATTTCCCTGTTCATCCAGTTATTGGCAGATTTCAGTTCTATGTGACCTCCCATGCATGGCTGGAAATGAAGCCCACAGCCTGTATTCCAGCTCCTAGCAGGCGTGTGAACCAACACCTTTCAGGTGGGGTGACATCCTGAGGAATAGGGAGTTCATCAAATGGGGATCCTGGACATGATGTGATTTGACGGATGTCAGAATGCTCCCATTTTCTACCAATACCTCCTCCCTGGCCAAAATCTCACTGATGCCTCCAATTTTATATTTGGGAAAATATTCCTTCATGTTATATAACTGTATGAAGCTCATTAAAATGCTGTCCTTGAGAGGGGTGACATGTTGAAACTGATCAGCATTGAATATTAGCATATGTAAATTAGTTTGTCAGATGCTCTCCAAGCTGCATCATTCCCAGCTTTCAGAGAGCAGCTCCCTCTGGAGCTGGACACATGCTGGGGAAGAGGAGGGCCCTTGAGCACTATGAACACCTTGAGGATCTGCTTTTCCTCGGCTCTGCCTCTGACTAGCCCTGTGCCCTTGCACCAAATCGTGACCTTGGGATGACATGTAACCTTGAAAGTCTTCCTTTGAAGAAAGAGTAATCACAGGTACTATGAATAGGTCATAGGAGGTCATGCAGATTAAACAGGGTAAAGATGGTGAAAGTACCTTGAAAACCGTGAAGTATACAAGTGTAAGGTGTTATGATGATGGTTGGAGAGAGGCCCATGGCCGTAGCCCTAATCATCGGAAGTATGGAACGTTTCACTAACTACATATAGTGTTGGGGGGATGGGTGGGTAGAAGAGCTTGGACCTCTTTATGCCTGAAATAACTAACATGTTCACCAAAGGTGACATAAAGCCGCTCAACAGAAGCAATTGCTGAGTGGCAGTTATAGAGGGGATTCCTGCCAGCATTACACAGAAGGGTGCATCAAGTTCCTGTTTTTGTGTAGTATCAAGGGATGATCTAAAAACCCAAGGTGGAGAATTTAACTTCTTCCATGGCCACCAGGGCAGAGAATACAAGGCAGGAAACTCAGGGCTAATTTGGAACCACACAGAAAGAGGAAGAGCTAGAGGAGAAACGGAGTGAATGCCAATCCTTGGGCCCCAGGCAGAATAGATAGTCAATATTTCCAGATGGGACTGGCAGGAAGCAAAAAATTATTAGCCATGCCTAATGAAGACTCTTCTAACATTAACTTAGAGCAACTTCATCAGCAGGAACTGTGAGAAAAAGCCATGACACAATAAAACGGGGTCTTGAGAAAGATCTGCTTGTTCAGAGAAGCACCACACAGGTGGAAGAAAGTCAGCAGAGCTTGACAGCAGACCATCCCCAGCCTGAGCTCCCAACAGCTCCTAAATGAAGAAAAATGGCAAATTTACAATAGTGCCATTAAAAAAATTATTTGTAATATATATTAATTGCATTAGCTTGCATATTAAAATATGTTTTTCCACTTTCAATGAATCTCTTCTTTTGTTGTCATCAGACTAAAGTTAAGGACTCTTGCAGGTATATTTAAAAGTAAACACATGGCCCAGTAGATAGGTTGGCTTGGTGATTATAATCAAGATGTTAATGTCTACAGTGTACCATTGCAAGCCAGCAGCTTGTGAAATAGAATATGATTTCAGCTGGGCTGGCAACTTGGTTTGCTTGACAAGACACAAGATTTTAATCTGAGCTCTCTGCCAATTCCAACTCTAAAACTCTCACCATTTTTAACCCCAAGCCTTCACTTGATAGCACCTTCTTATAACTTCATGTACATTGTTTCCCCACTTGGCATGATATTTATATGACCACTTGGGTCTCTTCACTGTTCTAAGAGTGACAGTAATCCCTCTTGCAGGGGGCCGGGGGGAGGGGGTGCTTTATTTTGGATCTCTTCCTAAACTCTTGAGTGAATGAAATCTTAGAATTGCCTGCTAATTCCTACACAGTACAAAGCTGAGGTTCTGACCCTTAATTTGATTAATTTTTCTCTCTTTCTCTACTCCTTTCCTCAGGACTTTTTCTGGTCCTTTTCTTTATCATAGCACATGGTTTGGTGGTTCCTGTCACACCTGCCAGTTTAGGGCTGCAGTCTTTTCCAAAAGGCCCCAGTCAATTCTGAGGGTCATCACAGCGATTCCATTATGTTCTCACAGTCCATTCGCATGGAATCCCCATGATGACCCTGACTTGACTGGGGCCTTTTGGAAAAGGCTGCAGCCCTAAACTGGCAGGTGTGGCAGGAACCACTAAACCATGTCCATGATTTCTCAGTCCATCTGGGCTTCCCCTGTGGCTCAGCTGGTAAAGAATCCAGCTGCAATGAGGGAGACCCGGGTTCGATCCCTGGGTTGGGAAGATCCCCTGGAGAAGGGAAAGGCTACCCACTCCAGTATTCTGGCCTGGAGAATTCCATGGACTGTGTAGTCCCTGGGGTTGCAAAGAGCTGGACACGACTGAGTGACTTTCACTTTCACAGTCCATTCTCTTTTTCAACCATTCAGCATCCTAGCCATCTCCTGCTTTGGCCCCTCCAGGGTTCCAGCTTTCACTCCATCTGATCTCTCGTATGGGCCACATTCTTCTTGAGGTGTTGACATTCTTAAAGTTCTAAAGCACAGCTCTCAGGTAAATTCCCCATATGCCAAAGCTGCTAAGAGTCTCTCCCTGGAATTGGAAAAAATGCTCCTCATCTTACTTTTGAGTGAATATAAGAGAACCAAAATCAAACTTTTGGTGCCACAAAGTATTCAGAGTATTTAGGATCAACCGCCTTCACTCATAACTCTTACCCTAACTTCCCACCTCAAAAGCTGCCCCTGCAGAACTGGGCAAAATACGATATGAGTGGCCACATCCATGGCTCCCTTCAAAGGCCATGAGCCATGGCAATCCTTCATGTACAAATGAAACATACCATGTGGTCCCATTAGCTGGTCACACCTGTGGGCCAGGGATGGGCATTGTGGCCAAAGGCAGCCATCTAGAAAGAGGTCAGCAAACTGGCAGATTGAGGAGAAGCTCTGGTCAATAGGGCACTCTATATTAGATGACGACCACTTCTATGCAGAGTACATCATGAGAAACGCTGGACTGGAAGAAACACAAGCTGGAATCAAGATTGCTTGGAGAAATATCAATAACCTCAGATATGCAGATGACACCATCCTTATGGCAGAAAGTGAAGAAGAACTAAAAAGCCTCTTGATGAAAGTGAAAGAGGAGAGTGAAAAAGTTGGCTTAAAGCTCAACATTCAGAAAATGAAGATCATGGCATCTTGTCCCATCACTTCACGGCAAATAGATGGGAAAACAGTGGAAACAGTGTCAGACTTTATTTTTGGGGACTCCAAAATCACTGCAGATGGTGATTGCAGCCATGAAATTAAAAGACGCTTACTCCTTGGAAGAAAAGTTATGACCAGCTAGCATATGACTAGATAGCATATTCAAAAGTAGAGACATTACTTTGCCAACAAAGGTCTGTCTAGTCAAGGGTATCGTTTTTCCAGTGGTCATGTATGGATGTGAGAGTTGGACTGTGAAGAAGGCTGAGCGCCGAAGAATTGATGCTTTTGAACTGTGGTGTTGGAGAAGACTCTTGAGAGTTCCTTGGACTGCAAGGAGATCCAACCAGTCCATTCTGAAGGAGATCAGCCCTGGGATTTCTTTGGAAGGAATGATGCTGAAGCTGAAACTCCAATACTTTGGCCACCTCATGCGAAGAGTTGACTCATTGGAAAAGATTCTGAAGCTGGGAGGGATTGGGGGCAGGAGAAGAAGGGGACGACCGAGGATGAGATGGCTGGATGGCAACACTGACTCAATGGACGTGAATCTGAGTGAACTCTGGGAGTTGGTGATGGACAGGGAGGCCTGGCGTGCTGTGATTCATGGGGTCGCAAAGAATCGGACATGACTGAGTGACTGAACTGAACTGAACTGAACTGAACCAGATCAGCCCTTGGGGAGTTTGAACCCAAGCTACACAGTAACTTGAGGACTTGACTACAGAGATAATGAGGCAACAGCACCCCAGTGGCTGAGCCCTGGAGTAGAGAAAATCACAAGCAACAAGGTCTGTGTTTTGTCCTATATGGCATTTCAATCCTGGTAAAGAAAGGTCCCTGTCCACATCTTCTTTACTCATTTATCTGTTGATGGACATATATACAGTGGAACATTACTCAGTCATGAAAAAGAATGAAATAATGCCATTTGCAGCAACACTGATGGACCTAGAGATGATCATACTAAGTGCAGTAAGTCAGACAGAAAAAGATAAACATCCTCCTATCACTTATATGTAGAGTCTAAAAACAGATACAAATGAACTTGTTTACAAAGCAGAAACAGATTCAGACATAGAAAACTTACGGTTACCAAACAGGCAGAAAGAGGGTGGGGAGGGATAAATTGGGAGTTTGGGATTAGCAGATATATACTTCTATACATAAATTAGACAACCAACAAGGACCTACTGTTTAGTATAAGAAACTCTGCTCAATACTCTGTGATAACCTATAAGGGAAGAAAACTGAGGTCTTCCCAGGTGGCACTAGCAGTAAAGAACCTGCCTGCCAATGCAGGAGACATAAGAGATGCAGGCTCAATTCCTGGTTTGGGAAGAAACCCTTGAGGAGGGCATGGCAATCCACTCCAGTATTCTTGTCTGGAGAATCCTGTAGACAAAGGAGCTTGACGGGCTACAGTCCATGGGGTCGCAAAGAGTCAGAAACAACTGAAGTAACTTAGCATGTAGGTACAGATATATAACTGAATCACTTTGCTATACACCTGAGACTAATACAGCGTTGTAAGTCAACTATGCTGCTGGTAAGTCACTTCAGTCGTGTCCGACTCTGTGTGACCCCATAGACGGCAGCCCACCAGGCTCCGCCGTCCCTGGGATTCTCCAGGCAAGAACACTGGAGTGGGTTGCCATTTCCTTCTCCAATGCATGAAAGTGAAAAGTGAAAGTGAAGTCCCTCAGTCGTGCCTGACTCTTCGCGACCCCATGGACTGCAGCCTACCAGGCTCCTCTGTCCATGGGATTTTCCAGGCAAGAGTACTGCAGTGGGGTGCCATTGCCTTCTCTGAAGTCAACTATGATCTAATATAAATATGAATTTTTTTTAATTGGAAAAGAAAAGAATGGCCCCTTCCTTTTGCATCCTTATAAGAAGTAGCTTCCAACCAAAAGAACTGGGGTACCTTTGTCCTCATCTGAAAGATTCAAAAGGCCTGCCTCTTATTCCATTATCAATGCTGATCAGTATCCTCTTCCCCACCCTCCAGCTTGAGCAACATAGGATTTATGTGTCCTCAACTGGGCCACTCCTGGAAAAGAGAGGTTGCTTCCTTAATCCCTTTGATGCCAGAAATCAGTACTCATAGAGGAAAAAGAGCCTCAGACACACCTAACACAAAGCCAGTCCCTGCCAAGGTTCTGTTCCTATCCTCTATGTGGGCAAACTCCCCACCAAAGCCAGGGAACCAGGAACTTTGGGTTTAAGTAGTGACAGCAGAATCGGGCCTGAGCTGAGTCAGCCAGAGCCCTTGGCAGGGCCCCAAGAGAAAGGAACAGCAAGTTGAGGGTTACTTAAGATAGGGACTTTTTAAACAGTTTCCCTTTGGGGATGCTTTGACAAGCCAGCCAAGGTGCCTCCTTTCCCTTGCCTCGCCTCGTCCCAAAAAACCGACAAAGTACAGGCTGTTGCCTCCAGGTGAGCGCAGTCTGGGGAAACAAGGAAAGCAAACAAACACTCAGTGTGGTTGATGCGTTCCCAGGCTCTGTTTCAAAGGCAGTCCCTTATGGCTTTGTTTGCTCCTGTTTTTCCCAGCATAGGTGTTTGATATCACACAGATCTATTCTGAGGTTTCCAAGAAGAGAAGCATTTAGTTTACAGCAGGTAGCCAAGAGTTTCCTAGTTTGAAAAAGGGAATAAGTTACCCATCCAACAGGTATACTTGACAGCCCCCAACTGTGCTGGTATCAAGATGCTCATGGCACATGAGAAAGTTCAAATCAGGTATCGTGCAAAAAAGCACCGATTGCAATGGCCTTTTCCTGGACAGCTTAGCAGCACTATCTGACCTTGGCTGAAGGGCAGCCTCCTCTCGGGGAAGTCACTCCCCTTTCCCAGCCTCCCTTGTGGTGGCAGAAGGTCAAGCCATGAGATGATTGCCTAGGCAGGTAAATTTGGAAAAGATTAAATAAATTTTAGAGAAAATAGAAAGTGAGATGACTATAATAATGGGACTTGCCAATATTTGGAACTCACCAAACTCTTCTCTGCTTTTTCTCTAACCCAGATGTGATGAAAGGGTAGGGGAGATTTTATTTTGTTTCCTTAACTCTAGCTTGGGCAGGTACCAAAATGTACAAGTGTTAGCTTTTATGAAGGAAATAAGACAATGTCTTCAGCCATGAGGAAGAACATACAAACATCCCTAGAGCTTGCTGTGGGTCATGAAGAGACAGAGATGAAAAGGGTGGAGCCCCAGAGAGGGGGTGCAGGCGGGGGGGGGCCACACCTGTGCTGCAAGATGTGGCCGTGGCAGCCACAGGGAACGAAGGGCAAGGTCTTCAGTCTTCTCCCAATGCCCTTCACCAGTGGTGGGCTATATTCCTCTTGTCCAGAGACCAGCACTCCCCACCCTAGTAAACCTGTCCTCAGAAATCATCTTTTGGAAGATAGGAACAATAGACAAGGTATAGTATGTCTTTTGATCCCTCCTTGTGTATTTGCATTTTAACAGAGGAAATGGTTTTATTTCTGACTTATTGAAAACAGTGCCTCTTTTGGAGATCTTAAAAAGGAACCCGAAGGAAAATAAACACAACATGGGCAATGACACCTGCCTAAAAGTTAGCTTAATACTGGCACTTCATTCCTGGAATATAAGGTGACATTGTTGGCAAAAACTTTCTTTAAAATCTAATCAGTTATGTGGAATCTAGAGAAAATATGTAGGTGATCATATTTGAAAAGCAGAAATAGAGATATAGATGCAGAGAACAAAAGTAAGGATACCAAGGGGGGAAGGAGGGAGGGATCAACTGGGAAATAGTGATTGATATAAACACTCTGTTCTGTTCTGTTTAGTCGCTAGGTCCTGTCCAGCTCTTTGCAACCCTATGGACTGTAGCCCACCAGGCTACTCTGTCTGTTGGGATTCCCCAGGCAAGAATACTGGAATGGGTTGCCATTTCCATCTCCAGGAGTCTTCCCAACCTAGGGATTGAACTGATGTCTCCTGCTTGGCAGGCAAATTCTTTACCACTGAGTCACCTGGGAAGCCCCATATATAGATTATTATGTATAAAATAGATAACTAATGAAACCTACTGTATAGCACCAGTAACTTAACTCAAGAGTTAAGAGTTAAGTGCTCTGTGGTCACATAAATGGGAAGGAAATCAAAAAAAGAGAGGATATTTGTAAATATATAGTTGATTCACTTTGCTGTATAGCATAAATTAACCCAACATGGTAAAGCAACTATACTCCTGTAAAAAGGAATATTTTTATCACTTTAATGATAATTTAATACTAATGAAAAAGAGAAAAGAGATCTAAGATAACAACAACAAAAGAAAAAAGAAAACAAATCTAAACTTAGTTTAGATTTTTCTAAACTTCAGGGATATTAAGAAAGACTGACAAGGGCAAGCAGGGTGTGAATTATCTTCACATGCACTAGCCTTGTGTTTGAGTGACAGACAATACCTGAGCATCAAGCGTGGGAATTCCTTTCCTACTCCTGCTATCAGTGAATGGTTCACAAGGCCTACAAAAGAATACATTTCTAACCATAAGACCAACCATAAGAGCCGCTTGGACGGATGCCTCTGCCCCGGGCGTGTCCAGGTCATGTTCTCCTGAAATGAAACACAGCCTGGGCAGAAGGAGAAGAGCTGGGACGGGGGCCCAGCCACAGAGTTGGCACCATGCTCCTCTATTCCTTTGACCTGTAGTGTGGCATTGCTGCTGGCCAGGGATGCCAGTGAGAGTCAACAGAGCTTACATCCACAGGGCTTGCTGTGAGCAGGCACTCTCTTAGATAGAATCACATAATCCTCATCATACAGATGGTGAAACCGAGGCTTAGAAAGGTTAAAACATAGCATACACCCACAGATTGACTGAATGAACGCCCAATAGGGTACTGCTTATTCTGAGAGAATTAAAAATTGAGCAACATTTAATTTCAAAGGTTTAAATCTTTCATTTCCCTCCCCTGAGGAGAGCGAAAAAGTTGGCTTAAAGCTCAACATTCAGAAAACGAAGATCATGGCATCTGGTCCCATCACTTCATGGGAAATAGATGGGGAAACAGTGGAAACAGTGCCAGACTTTATTTTTTTGGGCTCCAAAATCACTGCTGATGGTGACTGCAGCCATGAAATTAGAAGACGCTTACTCCTTGGAAGAAAAGTTATGTCCAACCTAGATAGCATTTTCAAAAGCAGAGACATTACTTTGCCGACTATATCTACATCCTCATGTTCATTGCAGTAATATTCACAGTATAAAACAACCTAATGAATGGATAAAGAAGTGTGTGTGTGAGAGAGAATATACATTAAATGGAGTATTATTCAGCCATGCTGCTGCTGCTGCTAAGTTGCTTCAGTTGTGTCTGACTCTGTGTGACCCTGTAGATGGCAACCCACCAGGTTCCCCTGTCCCTGGGACTCTCCAGGCAAGAACACTGGAGATGTGTATAAGAGACAGGACACTTTTAGGTTGTTATATTAATAGGAGACTATCTAAAATGACCAACTATAATTTTACATTTTATTTTCCTTCCTGACCTTCTTTTAACAAAAAAATCAAACTAAACTATTTTTAATTGAGCTATGATCAACATACAATATTATATTAATTTCAGGTGTATGAAATAGTAATTTGATACTTTTATACATTATAAAAATGATCACTCTAATAAAAACAGTTATAATTGAAACTGAATAGGACCCTGTGAGTTTCCCGGGCACAAAAGGCTTTAAAACAGTTTCTAATCAGGGAGTGGAGGGGATTCAGAGATAATAGAGAAGCTATCAGGAGACTGTGGTGCAGCTTTGGGTTCTGTCTCGAGTAATACATAGAACAATATCTTTGAGCTTTTTACAGAACTAAAATCCCCAACAAATGGAAGATATCAGTATCCTTTATTCCAGATTAGAGGAACCAAAGTGCCTAAAGAACTATGGATGGAGGTTCATGACATTGTACGGGAGACAGTGTTCAAGACCATCCCCAAGAAAAAGAAATGAAAAAGGCAAAATGGTTGTCTGAGGCCTTACAAATAGTTGAGCAAAGAAGAAAAGCTAGAGGCAAAGGAGGAAAGGAAAGATATACCCATCTGAATGCAGAGTTCCAAAAAATAGCAAGGAGAGATAAGAATGACTTCCTCAGCGATCAGTGCAAAGAAATAGAGGAAAACAATAGAATGGGAAAGATTAGAGATCTATTCAAGAAAATTAGAAATACCAAGGCAACATTTCATGCAAAGATGGGCACAGTAAAGGACAGAAATGATATGGACCTAACAGAAGCAGAAGATATTAAGAAGAGGAGGCAAGAACACACAGAAGAACTATACAAAAAAGATCTTCATGACTCAGGTAACCGTGATGGTGGTGTGTTCATCACCTGGAGCCAGACATCCTGGAATGTGAAGTCAAGTGGGCCTTAGGAAGCATCACTATGAACAAAACTAGTGGAGGTGATGGAATTCCTGTTGAGCTATTTCAAATCTAAAAGATGATACTGTAAAAGGGCTGTACTCCATATGTCAGCAAATTTGTAAAGCTCAACAGTGGCCACAGGACTGGAAAATGTCAGTTTTCATTCCAGTCCCCAAAAAGTGCACTGCCAAAGAATGTTCAAAGTACCGCACAATTGCACTCATCTCATACACTAGCTTGGAGAAGGAAATGGCAACCCACTCCAGTGTTCTTGCCTGGAGAATCCCAGGGACGGGGGAGCCTGGTGGGCTGCTGTCTCTGGGGTCGCACACAGTCGGACATGACTGAAGCGACTTAGCAGCAGCAGCAGCAGCAGCATACACTAACAAAGTAATGCTCAAAATTCTCCAAGCCAGGATTAAATACTACCTGAACTGAGAACTTCTAGCTGTTCAAGCTGGATTTAGAAAAGGCAGAGAAAGCAGAGATCAAATTGCCAACATCCGCTGGATCATAGAAAAAGCAAGAGAATACCAGAGAAACATCTACTTCTGCTTTATTGATTATCGCAAAGCCTTTGACTGTGTGGATCACAATAAACAGGAAAATTCTCAAGAGATTGGAGTATCAGACCACCTGACCTGTCTCCTGAGAAGTCTGGAAGCAGGCCAAGAAGCAACAGTTAGAACTGAACACGGAACAACAGACTGATTACAAATTGGGAAAGGAATATGTCAAGGCTGTATATGGTCACCCTGCTTATTTAACTTATATGCAGAGTACATCATGCGAAATGCTGGGCTGGTTGAAGCACAACCTGGAATCAAGATTGCTGGGAGAAATATCAATAACCTCAGATATGCAAATGACATCACCCTTATGGCAGAAAGTGAAGAAGAACTAAAGAGCCTTTGATGAAAGTAAAACAAGAGAGTGAAAAAGCCGGTTTAAAAATCAACATTCAGAAAACTAAGATCATGGCATCTGGTCCCATCATTTCATGGCAAATAGATGGGGAAACAATTGCAACAGTGAGAAACTTTATTTTTGGGGGCTTCAAAATCACTGTAGATGGTGACTGTAGCCATGAAATTAAAAGACGCTTGCTCTTTGGAAGAAAAGCTATGACCAACCTAGACAGCAAATTAAAAAGCAGAGAGATTTCTTTGCTGACAAAGATCCATCTAGTCCAAGCTATGGTTTTTCCACTAGCCATGTATGGATGTGAGAGTTGGACTATAAAGACAGCTGAGCACTGATGAATTGATGCTTTTGAACTGTGGTGTTGGAGAAGACTCTTGAGAGTCCCCTGGACTGCAAGATCAAACCAGTCAATCCTAAAGGAAATCTGTCCTGAATATTCATTGGAAGATCTAATGCTGAAGCTGAAACTCCAATACTTTGGCCATTTGATGCGAAGAACCAACTCCTTAGAAAAGACCTTGATGCTAGGAAAGATTGAAAGCAGGAGGAGAAGGGGACAGAGAATGAGATGATTGGATGACATCGCCAACTCGATGGATGTGAGTTTGAGCAAGCTCTGAGAGTTGGTGATGGACAGGGATGCCTGGCATGCTACAGTGCATGGATTCACAAACAGTCGGACATGATTGAGTGACTGAACTGACTGACTGAACTGAAAGGAACCAGAGAAACTTTTCAAGAGACCACCTGATACTAGATTAAAGGAATTCAGGCTCTTTGCACAACCTAATCCTTATCAGCACCCTCACCCTTGAACCATTGCTATAAAAAACAACCCACTCCAGTGTTCTTGCCTGGAGAATCCCAGGGACGGGGGAGCCTGGTGGGCTGCTGTCTCTGGGGTCGCACACAGTCGGACATGACTGAAGCGACTTAGCAGCAGCAGCAGCAGCAGCATACACTAACAAAGTAATGCTCAAAATTCTCCAAGCCAGGATTAAATACTACCTGAACTGAGAACTTCTAGCTGTTCAAGCTGGATTTAGAAAAGGCAGAGAAAGCAGAGATCAAATTGCCAACATCCGCTGGATCATAGAAAAAGCAAGAGAATACCAGAGAAACATCTACTTCTGCTTTATTGATTATCGCAAAGCCTTTGACTGTGTGGATCACAATAAACAGGAAAATTCTCAAGAGATTGGAGTATCAGACCACCTGACCTGTCTCCTGAGAAGTCTGGAAGCAGGCCAAGAAGCAACAGTTAGAACTGAACACGGAACAACAGACTGATTACAAATTGGGAAAGGAATATGTCAAGGCTGTATATGGTCACCCTGCTTATTTAACTTATATGCAGAGTACATCATGCGAAATGCTGGGCTGGTTGAAGCACAACCTGGAATCAAGATTGCTGGGAGAAATATCAATAACCTCAGATATGCAAATGACATCACCCTTATGGCAGAAAGTGAAGAAGAACTAAAGAGCCTTTGATGAAAGTAAAACAAGAGAGTGAAAAAGCCGGTTTAAAAATCAACATTCAGAAAACTAAGATCATGGCATCTGGTCCCATCATTTCATGGCAAATAGATGGGGAAACAATTGCAACAGTGAGAAACTTTATTTTTGGGGGCTTCAAAATCACTGTAGATGGTGACTGTAGCCATGAAATTAAAAGACGCTTGCTCTTTGGAAGAAAAGCTATGACCAACCTAGACAGCAAATTAAAAAGCAGAGAGATTTCTTTGCTGACAAAGATCCATCTAGTCCAAGCTATGGTTTTTCCACTAGCCATGTATGGATGTGAGAGTTGGACTATAAAGACAGCTGAGCACTGATGAATTGATGCTTTTGAACTGTGGTGTTGGAGAAGACTCTTGAGAGTCCCCTGGACTGCAAGATCAAACCAGTCAATCCTAAAGGAAATCTGTCCTGAATATTCATTGGAAGATCTAATGCTGAAGCTGAAACTCCAATACTTTGGCCATTTGATGCGAAGAACCAACTCCTTAGAAAAGACCTTGATGCTAGGAAAGATTGAAAGCAGGAGGAGAAGGGGACAGAGAATGAGATGATTGGATGACATCGCCAACTCGATGGATGTGAGTTTGAGCAAGCTCTGAGAGTTGGTGATGGACAGGGATGCCTGGCATGCTACAGTGCATGGATTCACAAACAGTCGGACATGATTGAGTGACTGAACTGACTGACTGAACTGAAAGGAACCAGAGAAACTTTTCAAGAGACCACCTGATACTAGATTAAAGGAATTCAGGCTCTTTGCACAACCTAATCCTTATCAGCACCCTCACCCTTGAACCATTGCTATAAAAATCCTCACCAAATCCTCCTGGGTTTCAAAATACAGTTTTTTTTTTGTTTTTTTTTTTTAGGCAGGAGCCTGCAGTGTTCCCCTTTGCTTGGCAAAGCAATAAAGCTATTCTTTTCTGCTTCACCTAAAACTCTGTCTCCAAGTTTCCATTTGGTACTGATGCACAGAGGCCAAGTTTTTGGCAATGCTATCCATCACCATACAAAGTTTTTATCAACTATATTTCCTGTGTGTACATTACATCCCTGTGATTTATTTATTTTATAACTGGGAGTCTGTACCTCTTAATCCTCTTAACCTATTTTGTCCATCCTCCCACCACCCCCCTCCTCTAGCAAACATCTTTGTTCTTTGTATCTGTGTCTCTTTCTGTCTTGTTTGTTCATTTGCACAGCAAAGAAAACCACCAACAAAATGAAAAGACATCCTATTGAATAGAAGAGGATATTTGCAAATATCTGATAAGAGATTGATATCGAAAATATACAAGGAACTCATACAACTCAATTACACTGCAAAAAAAAAAAAGCACCTAAAAACACAATTAAAAAATGGGCAGAGAAGATGAGTAGACTTTTTTTTTCAATGAAGACATACAAATGGCCAACTGTTACTTGAAAAGGCACCCAGCATCATCAATAATCAGTGAAATGCAAATCAAAGCCACAATGAGATATCACTTCACACATGTTAGGATGGATATTACAAAAAAGACAAGAGAGAAAAAGTGTTGGAAAGGATATTGAGAAAAGGAAGCCCTGTGCTCTATTGGTGGAAATGTAAATTGGGGCATCCATTAGGGAAAACAGTATGGAGATTCCTCAAAAGATTAAAAATAGAATTACTATATAATCCAGCAATCTCACTTCTGAGTATATATCCAAAGGAAGTGGAAAAAAGGATATTGAATAGATATCTACATCCTCATGTTCATTGCAGTAATATTCACAGTATAAAACAACCTAATGAATGGATAAAGAAGTGTGTGTGTGAGAGAGAATATACATTAAATGGAGTATTATTCAGCCATGCTGCTGCTGCTGCTAAGTTGCTTCAGTTGTGTCTGACTCTGTGTGACCCTGTAGATGGCAACCCACCAGGTTCCCCTGTCCCTGGGACTCTCCAGGCAAGAACACTGGAGTGGGCTGCCATTTCCTTCTCCAATGCATGAAAGTGAAAAGTGAAAAGTGAAAGTGAAGTCACTCACCATGTCTGTCTGACTCTTCGCGACCCCATGGACTGCAGTCTACCAGGCTCCTCCGTCCATGGGATTTTCCAGGCAAGAGTACTGGGGTGGATTCAGCCATGAGAAGGGAGGAAATCCTGCCATTTTGCATACAGATAGAACTTGAGGGCATTATGCTAAGTGAAATAAGCCAAACAGAAAAAGACAAATACTGCACGCTATGACTTATATATGAATTCTAAAAACAAAAAGCAAAGAACTCAAACTTAGAGAATAGAAAAATAGTTACCAGGGGTGGAAGGTTGTAGTAATACAGAGAGGTTGGTAAAAAGGTACAGATTTTCAGCTATAAAATGAATAAAGTCAGAGGATCAAGTGTTGGTGAAGATGTAGAGAAAAGGATAGCCTCGTGTACCATTGGTAGGAATGTAAATTGGTGCAGTCACTGTGGAAAACAGTATGGAGATTCTTTGAAAAATTAAAAATAGAACTAACATAATATCTAGCAATTCCATTCCTGGGTTTTTATCCAAAGAAAAGGAAAACATTAATTAGAAAAGAGATAGGCACCCTTATGTTTGCTGCAGCATTATTTTCAATAGCCGAAATAAGGAAACAACCTAAGTGCCCATCAACAAGTGATGGATAAAGAAGATGTGATACGCATATATAATGGAATATTCTGTGCCGTGCTTACTCAGTCAATCATGTATGACTCTTTGTGACCCTATGGACTGTAGCCCACCTAGCTCCTCTATCCATGGGGATTCTCCAGGCAAGAATACTGGAATGGTTGCCATGCCCTCCTCCAAAGGAACTTCCCAACCCAGGGAAAGAACCCAGGTCTCCTGCTTTGCAGGTGGGTTCTTTGCTTTCTGAGCCACCAAGGAAGTCCATGAATATTGAAGTGGGTAGCCTATCCCTTCTCCAGGGGATCTTCCTGACCCAGGAATTGAACAGGGGTCTCCCACTTTGCAGGCGAATTCTTTACCAGCTGAGCTACCAGGGAAACCCCACGATGGAATATTACTCAGCCATAAAAAAGAATGAAACAATGCCATTTGCAGCAATACTTAGGGACCTCAAGGGCATTATGCTAAGTAAATAAGACAGAGAAAAACAAATACCATATGATCCAACTTATGTGTGGAATCTGAAGAAAACTTTCATAAATAATAAAAATAGCATACAATTATGCCATTTACATTGAATAAATAATAATCTTTATACTGTTCAAAATTATATACCTTTCAATAATTGTTAGAAAACATCCTTGTGATTTTTTTAAAAAAACTTAGATACATGTATTAAAAATTGATTCAGTTGGGTCTACTTTGGCTGTTTTACATGAAGGCACCCTGAACTCTTTTCTTCTTACTGGTGTGTATAGACTTTTGATTGCATCCTCAGTATGTATCCTAGAGCAGAATCGTTGGGTCAAAAAGGCTGAACTCTTTGTAGTTCTTAACATCCAGGACCTAACTGCTCTTCAGGAAGGTTTAAACAGCTTTCTTTCCCATTAGCAGATGGCAGGAGTCCCTGTTTCCAGTGTTGATCATTTGCAATTTATCTCTTGCCCTGAGAATGATCAGCTTATCTCCTTTAGTTAAGGTTCTGTTAATAAATAAGTATTTTCTTTACTGAATTGGAGGAAAATGTTTATATGTGAAAAATATGAAGCTTCAGATATTTGCCAATTTCTTTTCCTGAGTTTGATGTTTATGTTTTCCTAGAATATGTTAAATATATACCAGGTAACTTAATAATCACTTCCTTTGCAATACCTTTCTATACCTTCTCATCTTTTCTATTTTTCTATTTCTTTTAACTATAGAAAGCTTGTACTCATTCCAAGCTCAGTTAAATATTAATATTTAGTAAATAAAAATCAATTTCCTGCCAAATCATCAATTTCATAAACCACATTTATTGAACAATTCCATTGATTCAACTTTTAGAGTAAGTCTTAGCTGTTCTCATCTGCTTTTTCTTCCATGAACTTTAAAACCATTTGGTCAAGTTCCAAGGACAAAAGAAGAAAAATAATTATTTCAGGAATTTGTGAAGATATCAAATCTATAAATTGTTGGTCTATCTACCTCATTTTGTGGAAAATTTTAATTAGATGACTTTGCTATTTCATCACTAAGTATGATGTTTAAAATAGATGTTCCTGATTATGATAAGGAAGTCGCCATCCATTTCTACTTGTCTTTTGTTTAAAAAAAAATCACATATGGTGTTGGAGTCTGTCCAAGTCATTTTCAACATCTATTGAGATGATCATATGGTTTTCTCATTATTCTCCTATATGGACTCTCACTCTAGTTAAATTAATCTGCTTGCTCATTTTTTAATTTTATGCTTTTGTACTAGTCCCCCTCCCCCCTTTTTTAAACTTTACACTATTCTGTATTAGTTAGTATCTCTAGGTACAAGTAATGGAAAACCAAAGTGAATGCAGCTGAAACAGAAAAGGAACCATTTCTGATTACCTAACTGGAAAGTCCAGGAGTAGAGTCAATTCAGGAACCCTAAGGATTTCAGGAACCCTAAGGATGTCAGGAGGCTTCAGTTTTGCCTTGCCCTAGTCTCTGAAACTTCAGACTTTCAGCCTCATAAGGTAGAAGTTCGAGGGAAACAGAGCTTTTCTTTGCCAACAGCTGACACAGTCTAAAGCAATTCTCTCTTTGATCACAAATGGCTCACATGCTCAAGAATGTACCAATCATGGTGGCCAAGTAGCATTAACTGACTGAAGCTTAGGGTGCCCGTCTACATTGAGACTGTGAGTAGGATGGGCTGAGAATAGGGGATAGGTTCCACAGGGAAAATAAAGGTGCTGCTACCATAAGAACAAGGATGGATTCCAGACGGACGTACACATCAAGTGTCTGCTATAGACTTTAATGGCTTGAAACCTCCCAGCACTGTC
Organism: Cephalophus harveyi; assembly: GCA_006410635.1. NCBI lineage: Eukaryota > Metazoa > Chordata > Mammalia > Artiodactyla > Bovidae > Cephalophus > Cephalophus harveyi. The sequence continues at coordinate 264,098 of SJYT01035970.1, forward strand.
CAACTGAAATGATTTGCTTTTTCTGACCATGTTGTTTATCCACGTTCCCCATCCCACTGGGCTTTTACCTCCTTTTGGTGTGATAGCAACTCTGCACCAGCCACACTGTAAAACTAAGGGTTCTAGAACCCCACAGCTCAGTCTGCTTTAGCCTGAGTTGCTTCTCTGGCTCAGGGCTGACTTAGCATTCCCCTTAGAAGTTGTCCAGTTTGAGGAGAACCTTGGTGTGCTATTGCTCACCAAAGGGCTGTGGGCTGGGGTATGGTCTCCCCATCCTCCCGACATGGTGATGGGGTCTTCTGCAGGACAAGGACTCAACCAATGATCCTAATACAAACACAAGGGACTGAAAACTAAAGAAGTTGCACCGGTTCCCAGGTTTTATAAAATCTTTCCTATTGTGCTTTCTGATTGACAGTGCTATTTCCTTGTTGAAAGAGGAGGGTGCAGCTTCCCTGTGTTTTCTGAGCTAAGAACTCCTCAGATCTTTTCCTTCTGCCACTCCTTCCCTACCTCCACCATTCTCCACAAAGGTCCCTCTTCTTTGGTAAGCCTCAAAAAAGAACTAGAGCTGACATCAAATGCGGTTCCTCCCAGTTTGGAATGGTAATTGGCCTTAACAGGAGCTTCTCTCCAGGGACATTCAATCTCGGTGGAGCAGGAGCTATTCCACCCCTCTCATCACTCCTGGGGCATTTTGGAGGATTAAAAAGGGAAACCCACGCAAGGTTGAGGGGAAGCCACTTCTAATCACCTTTAACATGTGAAAAATTCAATTAGAGGGAAATACTTTCAATCTCTCTACCTCACAGAAATGTTGCAAAAATTAGAAAATTAAATTTTGGAAGCTGAAACTGCCCTTTGAAAGCCATAGGTGTGTGATTGCCAACTGAGATAATACTGACGCACTATCAAGGGTTTACCAGGGACACGGTGATGCGGAGAAGGCTGCTTTGTGTGGCTTCAGGTAGGGCTGAGGTCAGCTGCTCAGAAGCAGTTTAGTACCTCGAGGCTGTGGGTGGAGAAGGAGGTGGATAGGGCTGGTGAAGTAACCCAGGTAAGTTTGCCAAGCTTCTGAACAGGGTTTGACGGCACAGGCTAAGACTGCCTTAGTCCACTGCTCAGTACAATTCCTTCCTTGTGAATCTGTTTGTGTTGCATTGAAACCAGGAGAGGGATTTGGTGGCTCTCACCAGCTAAGAAATTAGCTAATAGTCTTTATTTACTTGGTTTCCCTTCTCCCTTTCATCTTTTGTCTCTGCCTTAATTTTCCTGAAAGCTTTCTGCGTGCGTGCCCGCTGAGTTGCTTCCGTCGTGTCCCACTCTTTGCGACCCTATGGATCACAGCCCAGCAGGCTCCTCTGTCCATGAGATTCTCCAGGCAAGAACACTGGAATGGGTTGCAATGTCCTCCTCCAGGGAATCTTCCTCACCCAAGGGTTGAACCCGCATCTCTGGTGTCTCCTTCATTGGCAGGTGGGTTCTTTACCACTAGCTTGTTATTCAGGAAATTCCCACACCTACCAGGATGAATTGAGGATTGGAGACAAAGCATAATTTCCATGACGGCTCACCCAAGATTTGCTACTAGATTCACAACTGTAAAAGTACACAGTGTGGGAAAATGAGCATCATCTAATAAAAGCCCCACCTGCAGAAAATGATCCTATGTTGTTTAGAAACCTGCAAGTCTTGCTCCATCTTGAATGTAAAAAGATGTATAGAGTCCTTTCCTGTGAAAGGGGAAAAACACACTGTTGTTCTTTATAAGTCAAGAATCTTCGGACATTTGGCCTAAGATGCTATGCATTTAAAAAGACAGTTACATAATATTTACATTAATATCTGACTGCCCAATATGATTATTATTCATCTATATCATAAGACTTTCTAATCAACAGACATCATAATTGTTGGTGCACTCTCGAAATGCTAGGAAAGGTGGCCTATGATAACATTCATCTGGGCCCACTTGTCTTGGCTCCACTGGGCTTTATCCTTCATGGCATGACTGTCCATCCTCACTGAAAACTGAGAATTCAGCATCTATGGATCTGGGAATCCCATCTGACATATCACCCTGTGCTATTCCTTCCCCTTTCAGTTTCTATAATATGAGAATATGAAGATAACAACCCTGCTGAGGCTTCTCTAATACCTGAAATGTATTTGGTTATTAGATGCCCTCAGATCCTTCAAGGTAATAGGTGCTATTGGTACAAGACATTTGGATGGATTTGTAAATAGGCCATGAATTCCCTTTCTTTATTTTTAAAAACTCCAAACACAGATGTTAAAACACAGAGAATATTAAAATCACATATTGCCCTGAAATATGGTTTTTGTTTAAAAGTACATAGAAGCTGGTCATCTTGAATCTATAACATTTTAATATTTAAGAAAAATGAAAAGAGAGGGACTATAATATTATTCTCATATAATATTCTTCTCATTGAGCACCTCTCCTCTGCAATATTCCAAGCAGTGAACACACGAGGATTCTTAACCTGTAGGGCACAGCCCCCAAGGAAGGCATAAATCATCTCAGAGAAAGGGAGATTTAGTTTGGAAAAAATCATATTCAATAATATAATATTGGGCTTCCCCAGTAGTCCACTGGTTGACTCCATGCTGCCAAAGCTGGGGCCACAGTTTCAATCTCTAGTCAGGGAAGTTCTGCATGACATGTGACATGACTCTCCCTCAAAAAACTATTAAAATTAATATAATTTTATTTTATATTGGGGAAAATGTTTCATAATACAAACTAAGAAAAATTGATCAAAATTATGTGACCAAGTAGAATTACACAGAAGGTAAAAGGATTCTCAGCCTGTGGCCTGGTGGAGTCCCGGTGTTATGCAATGACAGAGAAAGAGACAGAAAGGAGAAGACAGATAGAAAAGAGTCTGCAAGGAGAGAAAAAGCTGCTACAATAGGTGGAACCCTCTATTTCCTTCTTAGAGTTGTTAACTTTTCTGGAACTGTTGATCAGAAAGACAAGACCAGATGTGATATTTCTCTGGGAAAGGGCATATATTTATTGTATGTATTCTTGTATGTGTCTCATACAGCCCTAAGTAGTTTTTTTTACCATGATAGTGTTAGAGAGTAAATTACTCCTCTAAGATTATTTGTAGATAGTGGTCTGAACCAGAGGGTTTCTTTCCCTTGTTTGGGTGATGGACCCTTGGATATCAAATTTCCTCCGTCTGCACTGTTGTCCCATGAAACTACTTGATTCTGGTGAACATGGAGCTTGGCAGTACTTGATGAAGCATATTTATGAGTTAAGTCCAAATGAATCCAAAACATATGGATTAAATTTCCCTTGAAATATCTAAATTAAAGGTGGAAAGCACTTCGAAGAATGCACTGGGGATCTGCTGTTCCTCAGGCCAATTTTAAAGTTGGAGTTATTTTTTCCCATTCAAGAGAGCTGCAGTTTTGCCCATGTGGCCCAGTACTTGAAGGTCTCCATTTTGGCTCTCCCATGCTACTGCTATCCCAGGGCAGAGGGACCTTGATATTCTAACAGTGACCCCACCAAGATCCAGAGGGCCATGCACTGGGCTGAACAGAGAACACTTTATTGAGTGATACAGCTTAATGTCCCTTCTGGGTTCCTGCCTGATCCAAAACCTTAAGCACAATTAATGCCAAATGTATAGGAGTAAAGAGGGAGTTAGGAAGTCATCCAAAAAGCATTTTGAGGCAGAACAAGGATCACATTGGCTCTCCATTCCACAGGCCAAAGTTACAGTGCATATAGCTCAGTAATGTTTTAAAAGAAAAATAAAGCAAAACAAAACAAGAAAAGCTATACAGTCCTCACGTTTCTTCCTTTAGAGAGAAGCCAATCTCTCTTAATATTTGGGACAATTCTATAATCGATGAAATTTATGTTGAATTTGTGTCTTTTGGCATTTGACATCTTGAATTGTAATAGTAATACCTTCAAATAAAGGTGCTTCAAACAGCTCTTGAAGTTTTATTTCCTCCTTTCTGTTTTTCCTTTGAACATACTAAGGATCATCCAAGGATCTCAAACCAACATGAGTCTGAATAAGGTTACTTCTAAACTCACCACACTTCTGCATATCTGCTTAGGCTTGGGGAAAAAAAAAGTTTGTTGTATATTTTCTTGTCATTACAAAGACTGTATTAGTTTGTTTGTTATTTGCTATTTGTTTTCAGAAGATTTCCCTCTGGTCTTCAGCCTTAACAGAATATTCTAATGAAGTTCAGGCCTGTCCACAAATAAGTTGAAATCTGGAAATCAATATCTGGTTATTTGCTCTATCAATGATCAAAGAGATTGATTATATTTTCATTGGAAAGAGAATGATTTTCTTCAGGTTAATGTCTGCTTCACTGAGGCTAGTGAATTGTCAGAATTCAATATTATTAAAACCTAACCATTGTGCACATTTTATTAGAGCCTTGGGTTGTAATAGTCTTGGGAATCAAGTAGAATTAGGCACTTAGGGAACCAGAAATGTTTTTCTGATCAGTGAATGATCCATGAAATTGCAACTGGGTCAAAGCAAGTGGCGATTATTTTAACATACCTAAAGGAAAATAGTTCTCTCCCTCTCATGTGAAGGAAATGAGAGAAAATGCCTGTATTTAATGACATTTTAAAACCCAAGTGAGTCTGAATTTTTTATTCTTTTATAGTTAGCACTCATTACAAGTAAATATCCTCATCAAAATAAACTTGTGCTGAATAAGTTCCAGTTGTCAAGAACTATAAAGTTGTCATTGTTCTACTCTTTTCCAAAATTCAACGGTCTTATAAATCTACATAGATGAACTTGGAGGTGAATTTTTCATAACCTGACATTGTGGGGAAAACAAATTTAAAAACTTTCAAGCAGAAGGCATGTTTGTAGAGAGAAATAACTGATACAGTTGTTTATATCCAACAAATGAGCAAGGGAATAGCTAACTTGTTCTCTTCACTATGTGGTCATTACCTTTCTGTCTAGATTTTATCCTGGTCAGTCTTCCATAGGGGGGAAATTATGAAAACATTGGAACAGATGACACCCTTGTAATGTATTGGCAATGACCCTCAAGTAACAGTTCAGGCTTGGTCTAGAACAAAGTAATACCGCTCCTGAGACTATGTGCTTCCCCTGAGAGGCTGAGTATTTTAATAAGAGATCATCCCAAATAGAGATGCTAAATGTCTGATGACTGCTTTAGGGTGTATCTGTTTTGGGCAGATACTTCCTCCATCCTGTCATCATCCTCCAGGCTCCTTGGGCCAGACCTCCCTGGTCCTTGACCCCCTGCTTCTCTCCCACAGGCTTTAAATTTGGCTCAAACTTGCTCTCCGACTAGAGGGAGCAGTGGGATACTCCATTAAGTATTCAAGACTCCACATCTGGCTTTTCTTCCATGTTCCTCTGATCAAGTTATTGGAAGCCAACTTTACATGGCAATCCACTCTCAAAGAGAGTACTGATATTTCTGTTTCTCCTTGTCACAGACTGAGCATTCTCCTTTTAGAGAGAGGAGGCAAGATAAAAGTCAATTCACTTCCAACAAATTAAAGGACTTTGTACATGTAGAGGTGATCCTGAAGGACAGTGGAACTTCATTTTTACCTTGTGTCCTTTGTTCCAAGCACAATGGTAGGTGTACGTATACTTGTTATGGACACAACTTTTATTTTGCACCAGTAGACCAAAATTATCTTAACTTGACAAACATTTGAATAATTCAGTTTTTAAATCAGTAAATTTTATGAATAAGATCAATTATATCTAATGGAGAGAGTTCAGTTCAGTTCAGTTGCTCCGTCATGTCCAGTTCTTTGCGACCCCATGAACTGCAGCATGCCAGGCTTCCCTGTCAATCACCAACTCCTGGAGTTTGCTCAAACTCATGTCCATTGAGTTGGTGATGCTATCCAACCATCTCATCATCTGTCTTCCTCTTCTCCTCCTGCCTTCAATCTTTCTCTGCATCAGGATCTTTTCCAATGAGTCAGTTCTTTGCATCAGGTAACCAAAGTATGGGAGCTTCAGCTTCAGCATCAGTCTTTCCAATGGGTATTCAGAATTGATTTCCTTTAAGATCAACTGGTTTGATCTTCTTGTAGTCCCAGGGACTCTCAAGAGTCTTTTCCAATACCACAGTTCAAAAGCATCAATTCTTTGGCACTCAGCCTTTGTTTATGGTCCAACTCTCACATCCATACATGACTACTGGAAAAACCATTGCTTTGACTAGACAGACCTTTGTTGGCAAAGTAATGTCTCTGGTTTTTAATATGCTGTCTAGGTTGGTCATGGCTCCAAGCAGTAAACGTCTTTTAATTTCATGGCTGCAGTCACCATCTGCAGTGATTTTGGAGCCCAAGGAATAAAGTCTGTCACTGTTTCCATTGTTTCCCCATCTATTTGCAATGAAATGATGGGACCAGATGCCATGATCTTAGTTTTCTCAATGTTGAGTTTTAAGCCAGCTTTTTCAGTCTCTTGTGTTACTTTCATCAAAGGCTCTTTAGTTCTTCACTTTCTGCCGTAAGGGTGATGTCATTTGCATATCTGAGGTTATTGATATTTCTCCCAGCAATCTTGAGTCTAGCTTGTGCTTCATACAGCCCGACATTTTGCATGATGTACTCTGCATAGAAGTTAAATAAGCAGGATGACAATATACAGCCTTGACATACTCCTTTCCCAAATTGGAACCAGTCTGCTGTTCCATGTCCATTTCTAACTGTTGCTTCTTGACCTGCATACAGATTTCTCAGGATTCAGCTCAGGTGGTTTGGTATTCCCATCTCTTGAAGAATTTTCCATAGTTTGTTGTGATCTACACAGTGAAAGGTTTTGGTGTAGTCAATAAAGAATAAGTAGATGTTTTTCTGGAACTCTCTTGGTTTTTCTATGTTCCAACTATGTTGGCAATAAAATAATGCAAGAAAAGATTTTTAAAGTTTGTTTCTTTTCTTTTTACACCCACTTCTTCAGACTGGTACTTGACCTAAATAGTCACATAGGATTCTTCTGGGAACTTCCATAACATTAAGTGCATGGTGAAAAGTAGGCATGCTTTAGGCATTGACAAATGATACAAAGTTTCTCTTTTGGTTAGTTCTGAGGCCTTTGTAAAGATTCTGTGAGTCTAGGAAAACAAGATTATGAGGTCAATTATCCTTGTCTTTTGTCATTAAAATGGACAACTGCTAACTGCTTTTTATCCTCCTGATAGCTTCCAGATAGCATCTAAAGAACATGTTCCAACTATAGTGGCCTTAGGTCTGGCTGTCTATAGCCACATGGACAAGAACTAAGTAATTCACTCTCCTTTTTAAAAATAATCTTCACTCTTTATTTATTTATTTATTTTTGGCCACGCAGCATGCAGGATCTTAGTCCCACAACCAGGGATTGAATCCATGCCCTCTGCAGTAGAAGCGCAGAGTATTAACCACTAGACCATCAGGGAACCCCAAGTAAATCTCTTTTTTTTTTTTCTGAATTTGACTGCGCCGGGTCTTTGTTGCTTGGACTTTCTTCAGTTGCACAGACAGGGGCTGCTCTGTAGTTGCAGCGCACAGGCTTCTCACTGCGGTGGCTCCTCTAGTGGAGCACGGGCTCTAGAGCATTCGGGCTTATGTAGCTGTGGCTCTTGGGCTCTAGAGCACAGGCTCAGTAGCGGTGCACAGGCTTAGTTGTCCTGTGGCATGTGAGATCTTCCCAGATCAGGGATCAAACCAGTGACTCCTGCTTTGGCAGGCAGATTCTTTTACACTGAGCCAACCAGGAAGCCCCCAAGTAATTCATTCTGGACAGTAACTGCAGTTTCCAAGGATGGAATATTCTTGACTGCTTGGGGAAGCATTATGCAACAACTGAAAGTATTCAGATTTAGACCATCTGAATTTAGCCTCCATCCCTTGTTAGCCTCTGTGATCTATAGTAAGTTCCACCACTTCTTTGAGCCTCCATTTCCATACTTGTCAAATGGAGATCATAAAATCTACATCTCAAAGTTTTCAAGATAATTAAATCAGATAAAGAATGTAGAGATTCCCTGAAAGAAGGTCACAACACGTCTTGACCACACTTCTCAGCATTGGTGGACTAATTTCAAATCTGTTTGCTTATCATTTTGTTCTCTCCCAGTGTAAGAGTTCAGTACAAAATTTCTGTTGTTGTAGAATTTGTTTGATCTGCCCAATTTCACTAGGTACCAAGGATTATTCAGGGCAATGCTTAAAGGTCTTGCCTGCCTTGATAGCAACAGGAACTAGGATCTTTAGGTTTTCTGTTCCTCAAAGAGCTTGCAAATTGCTCAAGAGAAACAGAATGGAGAGAATTGTTGCAAGTGTTTACTTACATTGTGTAAATACATGATTGTACTTTTGTCATATCAATAACCTCAGATAGGCAGGTAATTTTTTTTTTTTTTTTTTTGCCACTCTAATGGCAAAAAGCTAAGAGGAACTAAAGAGCCTTTTCATGAGGGTGAAAGAGAAGAGTGTAAAAGCTGACTTAAAGCTCAATATTCAAAAACTAAGATCATGACATCCTGTCTCATCACTTCATGGCAAACAGAAGGGGAAAAAGTGGAAAGAGTGACAGATTTTCTTTTATTGCACTCCAAAATCACTGTGAAGTGACTGCAGTCATGAAATTAAAAGGCGCTTGCTCCTTGGAAAGAAAGCTGTGACAAACCTAGACAGCATATTAAAAAGCAGAGACATCACTTTGCTGACAAACCTGCAGAGTCAAAGCTATTGTTTTTCCAGTAGTCATGTACGAATGTAAGAGTTGGGCCATTAAGAAGGCAGAGGACTGAAGAATTGATGCTTTTGCGTTCTGGTGCTGGGGAAGACTGAAGAGTACACTGGATAGCAAGGAGATAAAATTAGTCAGTTCTAAAGGAAATCAACCCTGAGTACTCATCGAAAGGACTGATGCTGAAGCTCCAATACTTTGGCCACATGTTGTGAAGATCTGACTCATTGGGAAAGACCTTGCTGGTGGGAATGATTGAAAGCAAGAGGAGAAGGGGGTGACAGGGGTGAGGTGGTTGGATAGCATCACCGAATCGATGGACATGAATTTGAGTATACTCTCGGAGATAGTGAAGGGCAGCCTGGCGTGGTGCAGTCCATGGGGTCACAAAAAGTCAGACAGGATTTGGAATGAACAACAATAAAAACAACTTTTGACAAAAAAATCACTTGATGTATATATGTGCATTTCAAGGGTAGTAGATACTAGATTGGTAGTTTTTCATGTTATGTAAAATAACTGAACACAATTCCTAATATCCTGTCATACATTGTTAATGAACTACTGTTTTCTCCACAGAAAGATCCCAATCCAACTTGAATTTCATAGTCACTTGAAAGGCTTTTTTCAACTAAAGCCAGTCAGTATGAATTTAACCAGAAGCCACATTTCTTCTTTCACCCAGATCAGTTTTATTTGAGTCAATAAAGAATAGTAAGAAAAATACTTATCCACTTCTATATTATATACCCAATAACATTTTTAATATCATATCTTATTTTTCTTTGTCAAGTGTAATAAAAAATGGGGCCAGAAGGAGGAGATTTCAGAAAATATAGAAAAGAGAAAAAATATCATATGATATATATTTTCTAAAATGTAATACAATGAACTCTAAGTGGGTATATAGCATCAAACATACACAAAACCTTACAGAAAAAAAGGCACAACTTTAGATCATAATCCTTGCAAAGTTATGGATGAGGAAAGAGAAAAACAGACAACCAATTGTGGAAATTGATGTAACTATTAATCATGATGCTCAGAGTAAGTCTGGGGAAAAGAATTGGAAAAATCCAGAATAAAACTTCATGAATATCTCCCAATTGAGGGAGACTTAAGCAAAAGAGATTGTATAGGATCTTGGGCAGGAGATGATGAGAAATAGGGAAAGCTCTGAAATATTAGAAAACCCTCGTTAGCAGTCCAAAACCTCACATGAGATCAAAAAGCGAAAGGCTGGGCAAGACTCCTCAGTTTGCTCAGAGTGGGAAGGGGACAACTGCTTGCGACTTGTGGATAAAGCTGGGGAAGGGAACCTAGGGTGTAGATTACATAACTTTCTAAAGATCTGTCCTGAATGGGTGTGGAAGAAGAGATTTCTGTACTGGAAGATAGCCAAACAGGATGAAGAGATGACCTGGGCCAGGTGATGTGAATCCCTTAACCAAGTTGTTGGAGGCAGAACTATTGGGTCACCAGGCACAATGCCTTTTTGAGATAGAAAAGCATTGCTTTCCTTTATTACGTCCAAGCTCTTGGAGAAAAGAAATAAGGTTCAAGAAAACACACACTATCCCAACTCCAAACTGAAGCTCTAAAGATAAAGTCAAGAAAAGGTGGCAGAATGTCCAGAAGAATTCATCTGCATGTTATCAGAACAAAGATCTAATAGATGTTATAGACTTACTCATAATAAATGAGGTGAAAAGAAATATGATGGTAACTGGCTACATGGAATTAATGTCTATCTTATAATAACTAGGATAATGTCTGTAAATGTTTTAACAATAGGCTTTCTGGGGGAAAAAAATAAGCAATTTGTAACTTTTGCCAACTGCCATGGGGTAAATACTCCCACTACAGTCAATTCAACCTGCCAAAGTGATATCACTGAATGTGGAGTTGAGAAGAGATGTAAAGATTTGACAGTCGTGAATCAGCTTCACATACCACTGAAGAAAAATTCCATTGCAGTAAGTGTGGAGGAAAAGAAAAGCAAGCATAAAACAGATACTGCTTTGCTTTCTGTAAAAAGATACCAGCCAAGAAATGGATGGAAATTCCCTTCAGTGAGTATATTTCTTTCAAGAAATTAAACAGAAAAATTTTTTTTTTCAAAAGAAAGACATCAAGAACTAAACATTAGGGAATTCCCTGGTGGTCCAGTGGTTAAGGTTTTGCCTTCCAAAGAAGGGGCTGTGGGTTTGATCCCTGGTTGGGGACCTAAGATCCCACATGCCTGGCTACCAAAAAACCAAAACATAAAACAGAAGCAATATTCTAACAAATTTAATAAATACTTTACAAATGGTCCACATCAAAAATAAATAAATAAAAGAACAAAGCATTAAAACAATAGTATACAATTTCAAAGCTAAGGAAGCAAATTCAGGATCAGGATCAAATAATTACAGAGCAACTAAATAAATCAGAAATATCAAGACCCCAGTTGACACCACTGACAACTAGTAAAGAAGGAAAAAGTCTTTTTATATCAATGAAAGAATGCAGAAAAAAATGAAACTAAAACAACTTTAGAAATCAATACTATCTAATATAAAGATAAGTAATACGTTTGAAATCAAACACTCAGAAAATGGTAGAGAAGATATATTTTCTGGATCAATTTCATTTATAAATGTAAATTTAAGAATCTTAAAACATTGGCAAAAAGAATTCAACAGCAACTTGAAAGAAAAATACTGCATAATCAAATATGTTTTTCTTAAGAATAAATCATATATTTCATTATATAAATAAGTTAAAAGGTAAAAGCATATTTATTTCAAATATAATTCCATCACCTCCACTAGCTTTGTTTGTAGTAATTCATCCTAAGGCCAATTTGACTTCACACCCTGGATGTCTGGCTCTAGGTGAGTGACCACACCATTCTGTTTATCTGGATCATTAAGATCTTTTATTTATTTATTTGTATCATTCTTCTGTATATCTGTCTCTTATACACATCTTATAAATAAGTTAAAAGGTAAAAGTATATTTATTTCAAATATGTCAAAATATAATTAAATAAAATTCAACATTAATTGCTAGTAAAAAAGTAATCTTGATATAGAACTCAATGGATATTCATGTGACATTCTGTGTGTGTATGCATATATGGGTATTTTTATATGTATATGTGTAAATACATGCAATGAAAACCTATCACCAACTTAAGGATGAAACACGAGAAGCATTCTCATTAACAATGAAGACAGGAATGCCCTCTATAACTACTGTATTAAACATTTTATGTAAATAATAGAGCAATTAAGGAACATGTATAAATCAGGTATAATAATTGCAATGCAGATGTAAAAATTTTCATTACTTGCATAATATACTATTGATATCTAGAAAACAAGAGAATGAATTGAAAAATAATTAGAAAGAATGATGTCATTTAATAAAGAGCTAGTTACAAAATTAAAACTTAAAAGGCCAATAGCCTTTCTATGTGCAAAAACTATCCAATTAAAAATAGATTGGAAAAAGCATTTCCTTTGCAATAGAAAAGTAGAAATTATATACTTTATGTAAATTATGGGTATATGAAGGACTTGAAAGAAAACTCAAGTGTTAAACCATATCATGGGTTGGATAGGGATGTTGAATTTTGAAAAGATTCATTCTTTATTCATTCACTCACTTAAAAAAAAATTTTGTTGAGGACCTGGTGTATAGCAAGCACTGTTCTAGGGCTAAGGGAATTAACAAACAAAATAGACGAAAGTCCCTGACCTCATGGAGGGGGATATAGTGAGGGGAGACAGACAATATAGCATAAATGATATCTTATGAATGAGGTAAAAGAAATGTAAAGCAGGGCAAAGAAACAGAGTGCTAAGATTTGCCTAAAAGTGTGTTCTTTCAAACAGCATGGCCGGAAGATTAGGCAGGGCGTCATTAACCAGTGGCATATTTAAAGCTGTGACCAAAGGAAGCAAGGATGCAAGTCATGTGCAAAGTCCTTAAAGTGAGAGAGAATTCAGGTGTTTAAATACAGCAAGCAGGCCCATGTGATTGGTGGGGAGTAAGAGAGAAAGTAACCAGAGATAAGTTGAGAGAGAAAGCCAGGACTGAGCCACATCACGTCCCTTGGTCCCTTGCTACAACTCTGGCTTGCACTGAGTGCGATGGGGGTCCTAGAAAGGTTCTGATCAGAGACATGCTCAGGCTATATTTTATAACAATCAGACGTATCAGTAATCTTAATACCAAACCGATACAATCTGACTTGTTTAAATAACACACAGTTTGATGTGTGTTTCTTTTTCTGCTAGGGAAGTTAAGAAAATGATATTAAGCTTCATCTGGAAAAATCCAATGTGTAAGAACAGTTACTAAAATTATGATGGAAAATAGAAAGAAGGTAATATGCATCAAGCCAGGTATGAATTATATCATGAAGCTGTCATAATTAATACATTTTGATACTGAAGATCTTATAAACATGTGGATTTCAGTATTTGATAATTCTGAAATCCTAAACCAGTATTAAAAGAGTAGTCAATGAATAATGTTAAGAACAGGCTGGACATATCCAACAAACAAAATACTTGTGAAGAAGGTTTGTGAGGTCTTACATAATTATTGTTTCGTCGCTGAGTTGAATGCAACTCTGTGACCCCATGGACTGCAGTGCACCATTCACTAGCTCCCGGAGTTTACTCAAACTCTGTTCAACCATCTCGTCCTCTGTTGCTCACTTCTCCTTTGACCTTCAATCTTTCTGAGCATCAGGGTCTTTTCCAATAACTTAGTTTTTCACAATAGGTGGCCAAAGTATTGGAGCTTCATCTTTAGCAGCAATCCTTCCAATGAATCTTCAGAGTTGATTTCCTTTAGGACTGACTGGTTTGATCTCCTTGCAGTCCAAGGGACTCTCAAGAGTCTTCCCCAGCACCACAATTTGAAAGCATCACTTCTTCAAGGCCCAGCCTTCTTTATGGGCCAACTCCCACATCTATACATGACTACAGGAAGAACCATAGCTTTGACTATATGGACTTTTGTTGGCAAAGTGATGTCTCTGCTTTTTAATCCATTGTCTAGGTTTGTCATAGCCTTCCTTCCAAGGAGCAAGCATCTTTTAATTTCATGGCTGCTGTCACTGTCTGCAGTGATCTTGGAGCCCAAGAAAAGAAAATCTGTCACTGTTTCCATTTTCCCCCCTTCTATTTGCCATGAATTAATGGGACCAGATGCCACAATCTTTATTTTTTGAGTTTTAAGCCCTCTTTTTCACTTTTCTCTTTCAGCCTCATCAAGAGATTTTTTCATTCCTCTTTGCTTTCTGCCATTAGAGTGGTATCATTTGCATATCTGAGATTGTTGGTAATCTTGATTCCAGCTTGTGAGTCATCCAGCCTGGCATTTCACATGATGTACTCTGCATAGAAGTTAAATAAGCAGGGTGACAATATACAGCTTTGAGATACTCCTTTCCCAATTTTTAACCAGTCAGTTATTCCATGTCTGGCTCTAACTGTTGCTTCTTAACTTATATACAAGTTTCTCAGGAGACAGGAAAGGTGGTCTGGTATTCCCATTTCTTTAAGAATTTTCCACAGTTTGTTGTGATCCACACAGTCAAAGGCTTTGCCATAGTCAATGAAGGAGAAGTAGATTTTTTTTTTTGGAATTCCCTTGCTTTCTTTATGATGCAACACATGTTGCCAATTTGATCTCTGGTTCCTCTGCCTTAGATTCCCTGGTAGCTCAGATAGTAAAGTGTCTGCCTGCAATGCGGAGACCCAGGTTCAATCCCTGGGTCGAGAAGATCCCCTGGAGAAGGAAATGGCAACCCACTCCAGTACTCATGCCTGAAAAATTCCATGGATGGAGAAGCCTGGTGGGGTCCACAGTCTACAGTCCATGGGGTCGCAAAGAGTCGGACACGACTGAATGACCTCACTTTCACTTTCCTCTGCCTTTTCTAAATCCAGCTTGAACATCTGGAAGTTTATGGTTCACATACTGCTGAAGCCTAATTTGAAGGATATTGAGCATTACCTTGCTAGTATGTGAAATAAGCACAACTTTGCGGTAGTTTGGCATTGCCTTACTTTGGGATTGGAATGAAAACTGACCTTTTCCAGTCCTGTGGCCACTGCTGAGTTTTCCAAATTTGCTGGCATATTGAGTGCAGCACTTTAACAAAGTCTTCTTTTATGATTTGAAATATCTCAGCTGGAATTCCATCACCTCCACTAGCTTTGTTTGTAGTAATTCATCCTAAGGCCAATTTGACTTCACACCCTGGATGTCTGGCTCTAGGTGAGTGACCACACCATTCTGTTTATCTGGATCATTAAGATCTTTTATTTATTTATTTGTATCATTCTTCTGTATATTCTTGCCATGTCTTCTTAATCTCTTCTGCTTCTGTTATATCTTTGCCATTTCTGTCCTGTATCCTGCCCATCTTGCATGAAATTTTCCCTTGATATCTCCAGTTTTCTTGAACCATCTCTCAGTTCAGTTCAGTTCAGTCGCTCAGTCGTGTCCGACTCTTTGCGACCCCATGAATCGCAGCACGCCAGGCCTCCCTGTTCATCACCATCTCCCGGAGTTCACTCAGACTCACATCCATCGAGTCCGTGATGCCATCCAGCCATCTCATCCTCTGTCGTCCCCTTCTCCTCCTGCCCCCAATCCCTCCCAGCATCAGAGTCTTTTCCAATGAGTCAGCTCTTCGTATGAGGTGGCCAAAGTACTGGAGTTTCAGCTTTAGCATCATTCCTTCCAAAGAAATCCCAGGGCTGATCTCCTTCAGAATGGACTGGTTGGATCTCCTTGCAGTCCAAGGGACTCTCAAGAGTCTTCTCCAACA
>SJYT01035993.1:0-38545 GCA_006410635.1 Cephalophus harveyi
GCAGGCACATTTATAACTACATCTCTTCTAAAAAATAATACTCCAAGTTCTTTCCAGGAGATTGTTTGCAGGCAGGGGAATGCCCCTGGTGGAAAGATGGTCCCACCATCCACCATCTAGGGTTGCATCTCATTAGGTCTTATTGTAATTCTTAGTTCATTCTTGGACCATCAACCTTCTCCCCTTGGGCTTATGAAAACAGGGAAATGCTTTCATTTCATTCATTTTCCCACTTTATGGAGGCAAGACTTGGAAGTTTAGAAAAATACACGAGCTGGTAAATACAAATAATTTATTCAAGAGGCTACTGGTTGTTTTCCCTTGAAGTACCAAGAGATCTTGCTAGCCAGATTAACTTTGCTGCAACATTATGTCATTTGCACATTCTGTGTTTCATGGGTTTCAACAACAACCAGACAGAATTGAGAATAGGTGTCAGAACACCAGAGCTTGGCAAGAGAGCAATGAAATGGCTTGAATCTCTTAAGATTCAGAATAATGCTGAATCTTGTTTTAGAAATTCTTTCACGAGACTAAAAATGCATTTATAACTTAGAGAATGCCCTGGATGGAAGATAGGTAAGGCTGATTTCATACCCCGAGTGCCTGGTGGGCAGGAACACTTGAAGTGGTTCACAAGGTCGATACAGGTGCCTCCATTCTGGCATGGCTGGTTCTGGCACTCATCCACTTCGTACTCGCAGTTGACACCCTGATATCCAGGGACACACTGCCAAGAGCAAAGCAAAAAGAACAAGAAATGTTGGACTATTGTGGGACGCATATCATGGGAGCAAATGAAATCGGGTAAATTACTGTGACCCTTTTCTGCCAAACCCCACCCAGCTCTTGTATGCTTCTCTGGTATCATCACACTCCTTACTCACCATCTCGTGCAGAGTCAACTCACAACTCACTGGCATTTATCACTTCTAGCCAAAAAAGCCACTTGAAAAGGAAGGCAAGGATTGAATATTCTGAGGGATATCTCAAATGATGCCTGAGCAAAAGCCATCCGTCCCTTCTGTGTGCAGGTTTTCCCATCTTTAAAACATTCATTCCTTTGTATGTGACGAGGACCCAGTGGCTCACAAAAATGGTACATGTGGACGGTAATAAAGATAATGTGTGTATTTACTGATCCCCATGCTCAGGAAACTACATGCTTATCTGTGAGAAACTGGCTGATGTAGGGGTGGGGGAACCAAGAGGTGGGCAAGCTAGCTGTGCTAGATGTAGGCATTCTAGGGCTTTCAGGGCTGATCAAGGAAGAAAATACTGACCATGAAATGGCTCTATTTGGGCAATGCTTTGAGTCCCTCACAGCAAAATTACTGTAATTGATTGCTGTATGCTTCCCAGTATAGCTATCGAATTTTATAAGTATGAAGTGCCACCTTCTGGTTTAAAACTGTGCAACATCTCCTTTCTTTTTTTTTACTGCCATTTTTGGTGAACCTATAAAGCAACAGCAGCAGTTACAAAATGTTGTCTCAGTACTTTTGAGAGCTCAAAACAAAGATCTGTGTATAGGCTGAATAAAAAGATGTTCAATTAATAGTGCAAACTGCATGTGAATAACTTTAACATCTTTCATTGGACTTTTCATGCAAACCTTAACAGAGATGTGACTCATGGAGAGATAAAAAAGGATAAGAAGAGGAGGGCAGATGAACTCAGAGGGAAGAGGGTAACAGAGAGGGGGCTGACATGTTTGGTGACATGACTCGGCAGCCAGGCCAGAGTCTCTGGCCCTCAGAGCTCTGAAGGACAGCAGGGGCTCGGTATCTTCGCATCCTGGGGCTCACCTTACCTGTGGCTAGCAGTGCCAGGTGCAGTTTTGCAGAACATATAAAGCAGGCAGGCCCTAAGTGAATAAATTCTACTTCTTAGGGTTGTGTTTAAAACAACGGTACCAGTGGCTTTCGAACTAAAAATAAGAAACAGGGACCAATACCCTGAAGCCATCTTTGGCTCGTGTATGAGAAGCAGAGCAGCAGAGTTTTTCTCCGTGTTGCTTGGAGGCCTAAACTGGGATCAAATTCACGTCTCTGGTATTTTGTCAACATTTTGATCTAATCATTATCAGCCCAGACATTAAGAAGACAATGATGTTGCTGCTATTGTTGTTCAGCTGCTAAGTTGTGTCTGACTCCTTGTGACCACTTGGACTGCAGCATGCAGAAGACAATGATACGTCCCTTAAAGGATACATACGCCCTCAAATATACACGTGTAACAGTATGATGCTACACAGAACAGGTTGGGTAACATTTTTTTGAGAGAATTATTAGTCGATTGACCAATGAGTGCTTACAAACATGACATGGGTCAAAGGGCCACTCCTCAAAGTGGCTTCTCCTATCTCAACTGCTTATTCAGAGAAGTACCAGGGGCCACTGGGCTGGGTAGGCTGGGAAATGCACCCTGGCAGAGTATGTTAGCTCTGGATTCTGGAAGCAATCCTGTGGAAGCAAGATGGTTCCAGACTTCTGTGAAAATAGCTTACCAGAGCTCTTCTAACTTAATGCACAGGGGACTGAAAGAAACAGTGATTAGAAAGCAATGTAATCATGATTCGCAAAAAGAAAAGAAATCTATAGGCTGTGAAAATCAGACATAGGCAGCTGAACTCAACGTGCCCGCGTCTGTGAGAGGCGCGCCACCTTCTGGAAGGCCTCGGACTTCGCCTGCTCCCCTTCCTCACCTCACATCTGTATCCACCAATGAAGTCCCGGCAGGTGGCGCCATGCTGGCAGGGATTGGACGAGCACTCATCCAGCTGGTCCTCACAGTAGCTCCCGGTGTAGCCCAGGGGGCACTGGCAGTGATGCGAGTTGCCCGCGCTGATACAGACGCCTGAGTGCTGGCACAAGCGGTCAACGGGCACCCCTGGAAAGTCCAAACCCAGTGGAGGAAGGAACGTCACGGAACAGCACACGACACGCAGGGTCAGCTGAACTAATCTAAGCTGGTTGACACATCATGTTTTATTCTTGTCTAGTTCACAACCCTCAGGATCTGTTTTGTGTTAAAAATAAATAAGTGCTGCATATATGTGGAATTTATAAAGATGGGACTGATGAACCTATTTGCAGGGCAGCAGTGGAGATGCAGACATAGGGAACAGGCTTATGGACCCGGAGCCAGGGGGCACTGGGGAAGGAGAGGGTGGGACAAATGGGGAGAGAAGCATGGAAACATAAACACTGCTATGTGTAAACCAGGTAGCCAGACGGAATTCGCTGTATGACTCGGGAACTCGAAACGGGCTTTGTGACAACCTAGAATGGTTGGATGAGGCAGGAGGTTCAAGAGGGAGGGGGCATATGTATACTTATGGCTGATTCATGTTGCTGTATGGCAGAAACCAATACAATACTGTAAAGCAATTATCCTTCATTAAAAATAAATATGTTAAAAAAAAAAAACAAGTGCTGAAAGTGGAACATGCCCTCCTTCCACGTCAAGTACATTCCTTTTTGGAATCTCTAGACTCGCTCCCCTGCCCTTCACCTTCCAATTCAGACCCTTTCTCCAGAATCTTGCCCATTCATTCCTGTCTGCCCTTCCCTCTCCTCCCACAGTAACAACTCTTGCCCTACAGTGCTGCTCGTCAGTCAGCACTTCATGGACTGGCCCTTGAGTCTCGCGGGGCAGAGCTCACCTCTGTGGGAGGCCGCCACCTCACAGGAGACACTGGGCACATCGCAGTAAGCACCAGCCCATCCAGACGGACACAGGCACCGCGACTCTGCTTTATCCTGAATGCAGGTACCTTTGTTTTTACATGGAGACCGACTACAGAGGTTCACCAGGGTCTGAAACAGAGGCAGACACATATATCAACATTCAGACACCAAGAATGAAAAAAAGGTACATTGCATTTTAAGAACTCAAAGGAAAACACACTAATTAATAAAAAAATAAAAGAGCCCTCACCCAAGCCTTACACTTGGATTCACTGTCCCTAGATAAGCTAATCATTTTATACAGTCTAATTCTTTTAGCTCTGCTATTCAAAAATTCTTACCAGGTAAGTTTAAGAATTTGAGGAACTTAATTGGTTAAGTTATTCCCTACATCACGCTTATGTCTAGAAACTTGGCCACCCTGTAGGGCTAGAAAGAGAGTTAAAGCTGTCAGATAGGTCCACAGCTTCCATGTGCTACTCCCGAGTGAGAAATCACATGGGCTTGATTAAATCTGTCTGTGGTGAATATGAGTTCAGGATTTAAAGGCTTAAAGCCTGTTAATAAACCTAAAAACTGTCCAAAAGCTTACTTTTTTACTGTTAGTAAAAAATAAAAAATAAAAACTTTTTTGTTGAAGCACAGTTGATTTATAATGCTGTGCTAATCTCTACTGCACAGCAAAGTCACTCAGTTAAACACATATAGACATTCTTTTTTAAATAATCTCTTCTATTATGGCTTATCACAGGATACTGCCTACAGTTGCCTGTGCTATACAGCAGGACCCTGTTGTTCACCCACCCCTGTATGTTGACAGCACTATTCACAACAGCCGAGCCACAGAAACAACCTACATGACCCTTGACGGATGAATAAAGAAAATGTGGATGGACTCCTACTAGAATGAAATCAGGCCACTTGCAGCAACATGGGTTGAACCAGAAATTATCTTACTAAGTCAAGTCAAGTCAGAAAGGGAAAAACCATGCTGTCACGTGTGGAATCCAAAATATGGCACAAATGATCCCATCCACAAAACAAATAACGTATTTTGATGGGAGAAACTCAGGCTTCTGAAAAGCAAGAGGCAAAGGGTGCAAGTGGACTAACACCTTTTCCAAAACTCACATGTGGTGGCCTGGCTCCTGGGGAGAGGAAGGCCATACTCACAACACTGATCATTTGTGAAAGAGGGGGAGGGGCAGAGGGCCACCACGCTGTGCAAACAGCAGAAGCCCCACGAAGAATAGCCTCCTGATCCAGGGAACCAGCAGTAAGCTGTTTAATATGCAGAGGTGCTTATCTGCAGGTCCAATACAGCCAAAGCTTCACTGAAGTGTACTCTGAAAGGCTAGTTACATTTGGGCATTTATTTCTAAATTCTCTGGACTGCTGGTATGATATTCTATCATTTCATCATTGTTTGAGAGGTAAAACTGCATAAAATTAAACACAATGCTGTTTGGGGTGCAACATTAGAAAAGTAACTTTGACCCTCTTGGGCTCAATTTATTCTTTCATGAAAGGCTAGACTAGTAGGCTCTGAGGGGTCGTTCCAACCTAAGAGTCTATGAAAATGAATATTAAATATTTGAAATGGAAAGACATGTGAATAGTTTGGTTTTGAGACTGTTACAACATTGTAGGGCATAATTATCATTATCCCCTTAGATGTTGTATCTGAATTTTAAAAAGTTTATTTTGATTGTTCTTTGTTTCCCTTTTTGTATTTCCTAAATGATATCAATGTGCTTATTTCCAATATGCATTTTCTGCAGCTCTAGGTTAGCCTGCTGTAACAATTTTATGTGTGTTAACCCATATAATCTTGCCAGTATCACCATTTTGGAATCTACCAGGTTAAGAAGTTAGTAGTTCTTAGAAGTTATCTAAGAACTTAGATTAACTTAGTTATCTTAGAAGTATAATTAAGAAGCTGTCCAGGTTTATTTTGGGTACTTTCCTAAAACCCCGAATTTTCTCTTTTAGATGGGGATTATTTTGCCTAGGAAAGGAAGAGGTGTAACATTCAACAATTCTGCAGGAGCTGAATGAATGGATGAAATCTAATTACCTGACAGTTTTTTCCAGTGTAGCCCAATGGGCAGATGCAGCGGTAGGTACCCAGGCCATCAACACATACTCCTTCATTCAGGCATGGATGAGAGTTGCATTCATTGATCTCATGGAGGCAGAAGGAACCGGTGAAACCCACAGGGCACAAGCAAGAGAAGGAGTTAATCCCATCGATACATGTGCCACCATTGAAACAGGAGCTGAGAAGCACACAGGAAGAACAACATCAGCTAGATAATCTGGATCCTCTGACCTGCTAATTTAAAAGTGAGGTTCCTCACATCTAAGATATTACAGAAAGAAATACTCCTGAGCACCCCAAACTCCTATATCCAGTGAACTTTACCTTTTTCCAAATTAGAATGGAAATCAGCATGAGTCTCAGCTTCCTTTCCACAACCAAAAAGATCCGAGGAGTATTTAAAAGTCTGAGCTTATTAGAGACTCCAAGAGAAAGTGAAGGCTTCCAGGTTTTACCCAGCCCTTCTGTAGCTCTCCATGTATCACATTTCATCTCTAAGTCAATTTAATTTATAAGGAACGTATCAAATAAATAGATCTTGATTCTATATTTCTTTATGGAAGAGAAACAGAACAAATTTGTTGATAATAAAAAAAGAATCAAACCTCCCAGAAATTACTTAAAGAGGGATGACAAATCTGTAAAGAAGTAGGATTTTTTTGTCAACTGAAATTAACAAGAGACCAAAAGGAGATGATATAGAAATTTTGGCTCTTTCTGTTTCCTATGTAAGAAATAAATGATGATTCATCTCACTATAAAAAAGCAGAGACATTACTTTGTCAACAAAGGCCCATCTAGTCAAGGCTATGGTTTTTCCAGTGGTCATGTATGGATGTGAGAGTTGGACTATAAAGAAAGCTGAGGACCAAAGAATTGATGCTTTTGAACTGTGGTGTTGGAGAAGACTCTTGAGAGTCCCTTGGACTGCAAGGAGATCCAACCAGTCCATTCTAAAGGAGATCAGTCCTGGGTGTTCATTGGTAGGACTGATGTTGAAGCTGAAACTCCAATACTTTGGCCACCTGATGTGAAGAGCTGACTCATTTGAAAAGACTCTGATGCTGGGAAAGATTGACGGCAGGAGGAGAAGGGGACGACAGAGGATGAGATGTTTGGATGGCATCACCGACTCAATGGACATGGGTTTGGGTGGACTCTGGGAGTTGGTGATGGACAGGGAGGCCTGATGTGCTGCGGTTCATGGGGTTGCAAAGAGTCGGACACGACTGAGCAACTGAACTGAACATCTCACTAAGCTTTTCAACCTCTGCCTTAAACTTGTAACTAGATGTCCACAAGGAATTAGAAACTAGAAAATAGGAGATGATTGTGTGGTGGGATCCAAGGCGATGCCTTATGTAGCCCCTCAATCGCAGTATAGTACTCTGTAGGTTCCTCCCCTCTCTCCCTTTTCCCATAAGACACTGTTGCCTGAGGACACGGGCTGCTCACCTCTCAGTGCACTCGTCAATGTTGTTCTCGCAGTGGACTCCATCAAATCCCGCCTGGCACTTGCAGGTGTAACTGTTGACATAGTCAGAGCAGGTCCCTCCGTTCTTACAGGGCTCACTCAGACACTCATTCATGTCTGTCTGACATTTATCCCCAGTGAAGCCCGGAAGACACAGGCAGGAGAAAGTATTCACTCCATCTACACAGGAACCTCCATTCTGGCAAGGATCTAAGCCATTGCACACAAGAATTAGAACTCTGAACAGCAGCATCCATTTACCCTTAGAGTCATAAAGGTGAGTACCCTGAACTGAGCCACACTAACAACAGCAACAATTCTGACTTCTCTTTACATCTATTTTGCCCTGACTCCTCCATTTTACAAAAATGAGTGTAGTAACACCTGCCTGAGATTCTTAGTAACAGTCTGTTTAATAGCTGGAAAGAAGTTTACATGCATCACTGTTTTGCAAAATTAATACTCATAAAACTAGGGATGGGATAGATATCAGTTAGTCCCCTTGTGCTGGTCAACCTTTTCTTCTTCCTCCCTCTCTTCCTTTCTTCCCTTTCTCCTTTTCTTTCTTGTTTTTGTTTGTTGTTTTTTAGATTTACATACAACTAGAAAACGAGCATTTTAAAATTTTAAATATCACACAGTTTGATCTTAGAGAACACTTTACAGCCACAGCAGTTAATCAAGAAATTTTGAGCTATTATCATAGCACAGTCCTCTGCAACACAGATGGCACTCGAATCAGAGCAAGAAAAGTAAGATGTGGCTTCTGGTCTTAAGGAATTTGAAATACAATTACAGGACAGGTCATAAACATAAAGAGAAAACTAAACACCAGGTGGGTAATGCAGCCCTTATTTTATAAGAGAGATATTTATACCTTAGTCATCTATTAGGCTAATTTCATTTTAAGGCTCATTTGCAGTCTCTACTGGAACAACTCGAGAAGTCATATTATCCCTTCTTATACATAACACAACACAGCTACTGTAATTTCCATAGCACCTTTCAAGCAACTCACAGTAATTCACTGAGTAATTTTAAACTAGTTGCAAATATTTAGTCCTACTTCAAACAGGAAAAAATGTTTAAATAGTAGAAATTTGATTGATATACTAATTAACACGGGGAAGGAATCCAAATAGTTTGATCCCACTCCCTTAAATTTCTCAATCAGTTGTACCTTGGACATGTTTTTTTTCACCATTAGTCATATAATGTCGGAATTATTTGTCTAACTATCTTTATTTACTAAGAGACTATGAGTTTCAAAAATGTAAGCTTTTATTTATATTGGCACTGTCAGCCCCTAGTATAGTGCCATCCATATGATAATCTGAAATGATATATGCTGTGAATAAGATGCCATTATTCTGGATGCACTATGATAAGCTCGTTTGAAGTTTAATGATTTAATCACCACACAAGTAACTGAATACAAGCGGCCCCCCATATTCATGTGTTCCACAATCATGGATTCAACCAACCAAGGACAGAAAAAAATTTTTTTTAAATCACAGAAAGTTCCAAAAGGCTAAACTTGAATTTGCCATGTACCAGCAAATATTTACATAGCACTTAAACTGCATTAGGTATTACAAGTAATTAAGAAATGATTTAAAGTATACAAGAGGATGTGCATAGGTTATATGCAAATACTACACTATTTTATATAAGGGACTTGAGCATCTACAGATTTTAGTATCCACAGGGGGTCCTAGAACCAATACCCTCAGATATTGAGAGATGACTGTACTGATAAGTATATCACATTCATATGTTGAAACTACTGAAGCTGGGTAAAGAAGCACTAGAAAGAAGTAGGCAGAACAATCCCTAAAGTTTACACGAGGCTGAGCACAGTTCACATTCATACCAGTCGGAATGAAAAGATTCCCCTAAGATGTACAGTGCCAAGTAGAGCTCTCAGAGAAAAATAAAATTGTAAAAACATTCACACAAATCTGCAGTGACAGAGGCAGATCCCTAATTGCCTGAGACAGGAAAGTAGAAAGGCGGGTTAAGTTAGAAGAGATGAAATACATTCAGGGGGATGAATGTGATCAGTATCTTAAATACTGTTTTGAGTTGTATGTCAAAACTTACTGGACTGGTTTATTTAAATACTGGCAGTGTGTTGTGTACTTAATTATACTTCAAGAGATCTGCTTTTTATTAGAAGCTTTCATAGCATTGTCCCCACTTTGACAATGTACAAAAATCAGTAAGGCAATGCTTAAAAGTGACTCCCACGTATTAACTCCTAAAGCCACTAGCTTCAAAATGAATGTTTTTAAAATGCGAAGATTAAAGACAGGTGATACACTATTGGCTGGCCAGCCTCAGCGCCGAGGCAAGCGCCCCACCCAGTCCTCCTCTGCTCCCTTGCCCCTGCCCTCCCCCCGGGGCTCAGGGGCAGGCTGGCGCACTCACTGGCCAGGCAGTCATCGAGGTCCTCCTCACAGTCCACGCCACTGAAGCCTGGAGGACATTCGCACATGTAGCTGCCCTGGGTGTTATGGCAGAGACCGTGGTTCATGCAGGGCTTGGAGACACACTCATCAATGTCGATGGTACACCGCTGACCTGGAAACAAAGGGGCAATGACCGGTCCAGTCTTTGGAAATCGATTCCCACGCAGAAATGTATGTGGGGGCTGAGCTTTAGCTGGGGTGGGTGGGGCTACTGCAGGGATATGCTGTTTGGTCTCCTGCTTCGGGAAGTCCCTTCAGGTTTCTATTCCCCCAGCAAGTTGCCACCCAGATGCTAAAATTCTACATAGAACATCATAGTTTCAGACTCTGGTTGGAGTCTTCTAGCCACCAGGGGGCAGCAAAGACACGTAAAATGGAAAGTCTTTCTAAAACATTCCAGTTAGCAGCTTCGGCTTTTATACAAGGCCTGTGTTCTTGACAAAAAAGGGCAAGCCTCAAAAGATAGATTCTCCATGTCATCAAACAACCAGATCACTCTGTTAAATGCTCTTGGTTTCTACATTCCGATGCTGTTACCTTGCCAGCCAGGAGCACATAGGCAGGAGTAACTCTCAAAATTTGGTGCCTCTTTGCAAACACCAGCATTCTCACAAGGGTTTGGGGAACAGGGAGCCAATACGGTCTGACAGTTCTTGCCTGTAAATCAAATGACAGAGTTTATTATAGAGAAAAAGTCCAAGGAACTGAAATTTCCCCAAATTCTATACCAAAGGATGCTTTCCGAATTCAGATCTAATGTAATGAATTAGTTTCGGGATCTGAGAGACCTACGGACCTTTGTGTCTTGGATCTGATGTGATAACTCACAATGTGATCTCAGGCAAGTTACATTCTCTGAGCTTCCACGTAAACAAGATGGGAATTAGGATGGATGTAACTCATAGAGGCTTTTTGTGGATTAAATGAAAAAATGTTTACAAAGTTCTTATTAGCATAGGGCCCAGCACATGGAGTAAGTACTCAACAACTGCTGGGCTCCTGTTATCTTCACGTTATTATCACAAGTGGTTATGTGGATTTAGAAACTGACATCAATCAGGTGTGAGAGTTTTTGCATCTTCGTAGCTAAGATTCAGCTACTCAGAAGCTTAGTGACACAGATCCACCTTGCAGAGTTAACAACACAGCCTCCTATTCTTAAACCTCTGTAGGCCTGTTCCAGAAGGCAATGGGGTTGATCAGAAAGCCATCAGAGGTGGAAACCAGTGAAGTTATACCAATTGTCTAGTAACATCTCTCCTTATTTCAACATCAAAACATGACATTAATAGTTGCCCACCAACATTTCCTACCTTAGAATACTGAATATGAGATTCCAGAAAAAAATTAAAAGAATACTTTTATTAAAAGGGAGATGGGCTTTTTCCAAGATGGTAGAGGAGTAGGAGGACATGGAGTTTCTCTCTCCCCACAAATGTATCAAGAATACATCTACACATGAAGCAGTTCCCACACACCACCTGCTGAACACTAGCAGAGGATCTTGGACACCTAAAAGGACAAGAAAGATCCCCACATAATGGGTAGGGTGAAAAAAAGAAGGCAAAGGAAGAGGAGAGGAAGCAGGATGATACCTGCATCCCTGGTGGGGAGTTGAAGGTCCGGAGAGGTCCCTGCATCTGGGGAAGGCCTCTTACCAGCAGGGAGATGAGCTGGAGCAGAGGGGAGCCTTGGGGGTTCAGAGGATAGTCCAGTAACTGGTCTGTGACAGGCAGGACAGAGTGAGACCTACACAGATGGTCCATGCCACGGCCCTGCATGGCCCAGCCTGAGACACACAGCCAGTGAGCATGGATGCTGGGTGCTGCAACGTGGGGTTTGGAGAGCAGATCCAGGGAGGGGCCTGCTGTTGGTTTGTTAGGGAAATTAAATGGAAGTAGTCTTGTCTTGTTCAGGCTTGAGAGACAAAGAAAGCAGAGCAGGCCTCTGACCTTGCTTCTGACCTGCCTGGACACTGCCTTGACTACCCTCCTGCGGTGAGTGCAGTTGCACGGCACCATAGATGAGAAGGGGGCAGATCCTGGAATTGTTGAGCCCCTGGAGGAGGTCTGGCCAACCATACCAGGGGCTTAATAACATTCCAAGAGTTACAAGACAAAACAAATGGGGCCTAAAAAAAAAAAAAGAAAAGATTAAACCAGAGCTGCAATCTGCTCTCAGACTGATGACAATATCAGTTTGTGGCCTGGGATTAAAAGCAGGAACCCCCAACCTACAATTCTCAAGTCTCACCTATAGAGCAGATGCGCTGCCCGGGGCCTTTTCCCAACTGGGGCTCCAGACTGCTGTCACACAGGACTTCCCAGCACTGTTTGAGTCTGGATATCAGTCAAAACCCAATTTGGTGATATATGGACTGTTACTTTTCTTTACTGTTCTACTCTTCTTTTCTTTTAATGATTGTTTGTTAAAAGTAAGATAGGTAATTCTCTATTAGATATTGAAATTATTTGTGTATAACGAGTGGTTTCTTTTGTTAACAAATATTTTGAACCTAAGGTGAAATTTTAACTTTTGGCAAAACATGGCTGTGAGGCGACAACCTGAGAGGCTGGGGTTGCAGAGCCCTGCAACTGAGAATGCTTGTGGAGGAAGCCTGGACAACCACAGAAATGAAGCTCCACTGTTGAGTAATGCACAAGGGGTGGGGCTGCCACTGTAGGCTCTCTCCTCATATACCAACCCTGCCTCCAGAGCACTAGGGAGGGCTCCTACCGGAGCTGGCTTGCACGTCCCTGTCACTGCCTCCTCTGTTCCCCCTCCTCAAACTATGTGACCAGCTCACCCCTATCGCCACCTGAAGGGTACCCGTGTTCCAACCCCTACCCAGCACCCTCCTACCTGGGCAGAGTGCAGTGCCAAGAACACTGTACTTTGTGAGCCCATACAACAGGCAGAAAGGGACACAACAGAGCGCATGAACAGCCCCAGAGAAAGAATACTCAGTGGCTTCTCTCCAGTGGAAATGCTCCAATCCTCATCACAAATCAGAACCACAGCTAAGAGACAGATCTAGGGGCTTCTACTCCAACAGAGAGCAGATCCTGTCTCTAACAGGGCAGTGACAACCACAGAGCAAGGGGAGGCCCTGCTCAATATCCAGGGCAGGCTCGAGTCACAACATCAATCAAGTTCCCTTTCAAGGGGATAACAGCACAAGCTTCTGGACCAACCTAACCCAATGCGGGGCAGACACCAGAAGCAGGAGGAATTATGATCCTGCTACCTGCAGAAAAGAGACCACAAACACAGTAAGTCTGACAAAATAAAAAGAGAAACATCTAGCAGATGGAAGAGCAAAATAAAAATCTAAAAGAACAACTAAGTGAAGAGGAGATAGGCAATCTACCTGAAAAAGAAGCCAGAATAATGATAGTAAAGATAACCCAAGATCTCAGAAAAAGAACGGAGGCACAGATCAAGAAGATACCAGAAATGTTCAACAAAGACCTGGGAGAACTAATGAATATACAAATAGAGATGAATACAAGGACTGAGATGAAAAATACACTAGAAGGAATCACCAGCAGAATAGCTGAGGCAGAAGAAGGGATAAGTGACCTGGAAAACAGGATGGTGGAAATCTCTGTGGTGAAACAGAGGAAAGAAAAAAGAATGAAAAGAAATGAGGACAAGGACTTTCTTGGCAGCCCAGTGGTTAAGACTCCACACTTCCACTGCAGGGGGCTGAAGATCCAATCTCTGCTTGGGAAACCAGGATCCTGCATGCTGCAGGGTGTGGACCAAAAATGTCAATATGAAATACATAAGTAATATTTTTTTAAAAAGAAGACCGTCTCAGAGACCTCTGGGAAAACATTAAATGCACCAATATTTACATTATAGGGGTCTAAAAAGAAGAAAAAGAGAACCTGAGAAAATATTTGAAGAGATTAGAGTTGAAATCTTCCCTAAAATGAGAAAGTAAGTGGTCACCCAAGTCCAGGAAGCACAGACAGTCCCATAGAGGATAAACCCAAAGAGAAACATGCCAAGACACACATTAATCAAACTAACAAAAATTAAATACACATAAAAAGTATTTAAAGCAACAAGGGAAAAACAACAAATAACATATAAGGGAATCCCCATCCCCATAAGCTGATTTTTTGAGCAAAAATTCTGCCGGCCAGAAGGGAGTGGCATGATATATTTAAAGTGACAAAAGGAAAAAACCTACAATCAAGAATACCCAGCAAGGTTCTCAATCCAATTTGACAGAGACTTAAAAGCTTTACAGACAAGCAAAAACTAAGAGAATTCAGCACCACCAAACCAGCTTTACAACAAATACTAAGGGAAATTAATTCTCTAGGCAGGAAACACAAGAGAAGAGAACAAAAGAGGAAAGGGAAAAAAAGGACCTAAAAAAACACCCCTCAAATTTAAAAAATGGTAATAGGAATATACATATCAATATTTATGTAAATGGATTAAATGCTTCAACCAAAAGCCACAGACTGGCTGAATGGCAGCAAAAACAAGACCCACATATATGCTATCTACAAGAGACCCACTTCAGACCTAAGGACACACACACAGAATAATAGTAATGCGATGAAGAAAGATATTACATGCAAATGGAAATCAAAAGAAAGCTAGAGTAGCAATCTTATATCAGACAAAACAGACTGTAAATAAAGACTGTTACAAAAGACATGGAAGGACACTACACAATGATCAAGGGATCAATCCAAGATGATATAACAATTGCAAATATATAGGCACCCAACATAGGAGCACTTCAGTATACAAAGCAAATGCTAACAACCACAAAAAATTGACAGTAACACAATAATGGTGGGGTACTGTAACACCCATTATACCAATGGACAGGTCATCCAAATAGAAAATTAATAAGCAGACATAAGCCTTAAATGGCACATTGGACCAGATAGACTTAATTGATATTTATAGGACATTCCATCTAAAAGCAGCAGAACACACTTTCTTCTCAAGTGCACAGGGAACATTCTCCAGTATAGATAGCAACTTCAGTCACAAATCAAACCTCAGTATATTTAAAAAAACAGAAATCATATCCAGCATCTTTTCCAAACACAACACAAAGTAACTAGAGAAAGAAGAACAGATAAACTCCCAAGTAAGTAGAAGGAAAGAAATCATAAAGATCAGACAAAAAACAAATGAAACAGAGACAAAGAAAACAACAGCAAAAATCAATGAAACTAAAAGTTGGCTCTCTGCGAAGATAAACAAAATTGATAAACCTTTAGTCAGAGTCATCAAGAAAAAAGAGGACTCAAATCAATAAAACAGAAATGAAAAAAAAGAAGTTACAAAGAACACCACAGAAATGCAAAGGACCAAAAAAGACTACTATAAGAAACTATACACCAATAAAATGAACAACCTAAAACAAAGGCATAAATTCATAAAAAGGTACAAACTTCCAAGAATGAATCAAGGACAAACAGAAAATATAAACAGACCAATCACAAGAACTGAAATTGAAACTGTGATTAAAAATCTTTCAACAAACAAAACTCCAGGACCAGATGGGATTTATCCCAGGGATGCAAAGATTTTTCAATATCTGCAAATCAATGTGATACTCCACATCAACAAATTGAAGAATGAAAGCCATAAGATTATCTCAATAGCTGCAGAAAAAGCTTCTGACAAAATTCAACATTCCTTTGACAAAAACTCTCCAGAAAGTGGGCATAACGGGAATCCACCTCAACCTAATAAAAGCGATATACACCAAACCCACAGCAAAAATCATTCTCAATGGTGAAAAACTGAAAGCATCTCCTCTAAAATCCGGAATAAGACAAGGATGTCCTCTCGCCATTTTTATTCAACATAGTTTTGGAAGTTCTAGCCACAGCAATCAGAGAAGAAATAAAAGGAACCAAACCTGAAAAAAAAAAGAAGTAAAACTGTCACTGTTTGCAGGTAACATGATATGATACATAAAGAAACCCTAAAGACACTATCAGAAAACTATTATAGCTCATCAATGAATCTGGTAAAGTTATAGAATACAAAATTAATACACAGAAATATGTATTTCTAGACACTAACAAGAAAGTTCAGAAACATTATCAAGGAAACAATCCCATCTACCATTATATTAGAAAGAATAAAGTACCTAGGAATAAACCTATCTAAGGAGGCAAAACACTTGTATGCAGAAAAGTATAAATACTGATGAAAGGAATCAAAGGTGACACAAACAGATGGAGAGATATACCATGTTCTTCAATTGGAAAATTACTATTTTACCCAAGGCAATCAACAAATTCAATGCAATCCCTATCAAATTACCCATGGCATTTTTCACAGAGTTAGAACCAAAAAATTTACAATTTGCATGGAAACACAAAACACCACAAACAGCCAAAGCAATCTTGAGAATGAAAAATGGAACTGGAGGAATCAGGTTCCCTGACTTCAGACTATACTACAAAGCTACAGTTATCAAAACAGTATGGTACTGGCACAAAACCAGAAATATAGATCAATGGAACAGGACAGAAAGCCCAGAAATAAACCCACACACTACTGTCACCAAATCTATGACAAAGGAGACAAGAATATACAATGGAGAAAAGACAGTCTCGTCAATACATGGTGCTGCGAAAACTGGACAGCTATATGTAAACAAATGAAATTAGAACACTCCCAGCATTATACATAAAAATAAACTCAACATGGATTAAAGACCTAAGTGTAGGGCCGGATACTATAAAACTCTTAGAGGAAAACATAGAAAGAACACTCTTTGACATAAATCACAGCAAGATTTTTTTGATCCACCTCCTAGAGTAAGGCTTCCCTGATAGCTCAGTTGGTAAAGAATCCGCCTGCAGTGCAGGAGACCCTGGTTCAATTCCTGAGTCAGGAAGATCCACTGGAGAAGGAATAGGCTACCCACTCCAGTATTCTTGGGTTTCCCTTGCGGCTCAGCTGGTAAAGAATCCACCTGCAATGTGGGAGACCTGGGTTCCATCCCTGGGATGGGAAGATCCTCTGAAGAAGAGAAAGGCTACCCACTCCAGTATTCTGGCCTGAAGAATTCCATGGACTGTATAGTCCATGGGGTCGCAAAAAGTCAGACACGACTGAGTGACTTTCACTTTTACTTTCCCAGAGTAATGAAACTGAAAGCAAAAACAAACAAATGGGACCTAATTAAACTTAAAAGCTTTTCCACAGCAAAGGAAAGCAGTAAACAAAATGAAAAGACAACCCTCATAATGGGAAAAAATATTTGCAAATGAAGCAACTGACAAGGGCAAATTTCCAAAATATACAAACAGCTTATGCATCTCAATTAAAAAAAAAAACAAAACCCACTGCAATCAAAAAACGGGCAAAGGATCTAAAGCGACATTTCTCTAAAGACACATAGATGGCTAAAAAAGCACATCGAAAGATGCTCAACATCACTAATTATTAGAGAAATACAAATCCAAACTATAATGTGGCATCACCTCACACCTGTCAGAAAGGCTATCATCAAAAAAATCTACAAACAATTAATGCTGGAGAGGGTATGGAGAAATGGAACACTCCAACACTGTTGGTGAGCATGTAAGATGGTACAGCCACTATTGAGAACAATATGGAGGTTCCTTAAAAAAGTAAAAACAGAGCTACCATATGATCCAGCAATTTCACTCGTGGGCATATAGCCATAGAAAATCATAATTCTAAAAGACACACGTACCCCAGTGTTTATCACATCAGTATTTTTAACAGCCAAGACGTTGGAGCAATTTAAACGCCCATCAACAGAGGAATGGATAAAAAAGATGGGGTATATATATATCCAGTGGTATATTATTCAGCTTTAAAGATGAACAAAATAAAGCTATTTGCCATTTGCAGCAACATAGATGGACCTAGAGATTGTCATACAGAGTGAAATAAATCAGACAAAGACAAATACCACATGGTATCACTTATAGCTAGCATCTAAAAAAGCGTACAAATGAACTTAGTTACAAAACAGAAACAGAGTTACAGATGTAGAAATCAACCCTATGGTTACCAAGGGGAGGGGAGGAATGAATTAGAGACTACACACTACTGTATATAAAACAGATAACCAATAAGGACCTATTATATAGCACAGGGAATTCTACTCAATAATCTATAATGGTCTATATGGAAAAAGAATCTAAAAAAAGAGTTCAAAAACAAAGAAAGAGGTCACTTTGCTGTACACCTCAAACTAACACATTGTAAATCAACTATATTCCAATAAAAACTTTTATAAAAAGGAAGATTAAGTCGTTTTGGAAGTCAAATTACAACTCACAATTGTCAGAATGTCTATCATCAAAAAAGTATACAAATAAAGTATGCTGATAAAGATGTGAAGAAAAGGAAACTCTTGATGCTATTGGTTGGAATGTAAACTAGTACAGCCATCATAGTGAACAGTATGGATGTCACTCAAGCTAGAAACAGAACTAAAATATGATCCAGCAATTGCACTCCTTGGTATACATCTGAAGAAAATGAAAACACTAATTCAAAAAGATATACGCACCTCAATGTTCAAATCAGCACTAGGTTATTTATAATAGCCAAGCTATGGAAGCAACCTAAGTATCCATCAACAAATGAAGGGATAAAGATGTGATCTGTGACTCTCTCTTTCTCTCTCTCTCTCACACACACACACACAAGAATATTACTCAGAAATAAAAAAGAATGAAATTCTTCCATCTGCATCATGGATGGACTTAGAGGGCATTATGATTAGTGAAACAAGTCAGACAGAAAAGATAAATACTGTATGTTATTACTTATCTGTGGAGTCTAAAAAACAAATGAATATAATAAAATAGAAACAGCCTCACAGGTATAGAGAACAAACCGTGGTTACTAGCAGGAGAAGGAAGGGGGAGGGCCAAGGTAGAGGTGGGGGATTAAGAGAGAGAAACTACTAGGCACAAAATAAATAATCCACATGGATACAGAACAGGGAATACAGCTATTATTTCATAGTAACTTTAAATGGAGTATAATCTTTAAATATTTGAATCACTATAGTGTATACCTGAAACTAATACAATATTACAACAAAATAAATAAGGTCAAGTTACAACTAACTCAATTTAAAATTTTATCTTAAAACTTTGCATTTAAAAAGAAAAAAAATATTACCACAAATTTTCATCAATGTCCCTAACCACTTTTTCTTTTCTTAAAAGGTTCTTTTTGATGTGGACCATTTTTTGTGCTGCTTCAGTTGTGTCCTACTCTTTGCAACTCCATGGACTGTAGCCCACCAGGCTCCTCTGTTCATGGGATTCTCCAGGGAAGAATACTGGAGTGGGTTGCCTTTCCCTTCTTCAGGGGATCTTCTCCATGCAGGGATCAAACCCGTGTTTCTTATGTCTTCTGCACTGGCAGACGGGTTCTTTACCACTGGCACCACCTGGGAAGTCCCAGGACCATTTTTAGAATTAATTTATTTTTGGCTGCACTGGCTCTTTGTTGCTGCACACGGGCCTTGTGGCAAGTAGGGGCTACTCTCTAGTTGCAATGGGTAGTAGGCTTTTCACTGCAGTGCTTCTCCTGTTGGGGGGCATGGGCTCTATGCGTATGGGCTTTAGAAGTTGCAGCATACAGGCTTAGTTGCCTCGAGGCATGTGAGATTTTCCTGGACCAAGGATCGAACTTGTGTCCCCCGCATTGGCAAAAGGATTCTTAACTGCCGGACCACCAGGGAAGTCCAATGTGGACCATTTTTAAAGTCTTTATTGAATTTGTTACAAAACTGCTTTTATTTTATGTTTTGGCTTTTTGGCCATGAGGCAGTGGGATCTTAGCTCCCAACCAGGGATCAAGCCTGTTTCTGCTGCACTGGAATATGAAGTTTTAACCACTGGATCACCAGGGAAGTTCCCCTAACAAGTTGTTAATGTGTCTGGTCAGAACAGTGGTTCACAAGGAAAGGCAACGTTGCTTAGCTCCCTTCACGCTGGCCAAATTCAATGACACTCAGAACCCTTAGCGACACTCAGCACTGAAATTTTAATCTGTAATATCTAATATAATTTCCCAGAGGTCACACATAGTAAATTCTTTTAATAAGATCCTAATATGTAGAAAAATCAACAGCCAGCATATTGTCAGATATTCTTACAGTGTTGAATAGCAAGAAGGCAAATATTTTCCCAATGAGCTATGTACCTTAGTCACATTCAGAGAAGCCTAGAATGTGTCCAAGCATAATGACACGTGCTTGTATCTCCCTACTACCATCAATTCTCAGTCTTTATGGTTGTAAATAACGTGATCTGCTCAGTTCCAACAAATGTGATTGCTATTGCTATGGAATGACATTATTTACACTGTCTGGGGATAGCTATGGATCTCCAGTAACTTTGATTTTTTCAGTCAGGATGGCTAAATGCAGTTTATCTGCATGAATGTTTCTTCTAAAGAGGTGATAGCAATGTAGTATCAAGTCTTTCAGGAAAAGGAGTCATGCATCTGGCCACGCTAAACAGCCTAGAGTCACTAGCAACAGCTACTATCAACAGGCCAAGACTCCAGGGGAGTGAGAACTCAGCCATGCTCCTGCCTGCATGCAAGGCACTGGAGAAACATGCAAAGCCATTAAATGAATGACGTGAGGCGAGTGAGCCACACAAATACAACCAGTCACAAGACGGCAGTAATGAGGCAGGAGAATACAGAGAAACGTCCAAGCACACTCCTGTAACACCACCTGAAACAAAGTCACCTGATACGAAATGAAGTCACATCCATGTCTTCTGTGTGTGATCGCCATCCAAGGGGTAGTGCCTCTCTGCAGAGGACGCAGTGGCAATCAATGTGAGGAGAGGAATGACAGTTAAGAGGACAAGCTTTGGATTCAAAGACTTAGGGACAAATCCTAGATTTACTACTTACCTATGTGACCTTCAGCAAGTAACCTCTCTTTGCCTCAGCTTCCTCATGTATAAATGGTGACAGGAAGAGGAACCTCTACTCTATAGAATTACTGTGAGCACTGGAGCAAATACTCCAAAATATATAAAGTGTCTGGCATTTAGTAAATGATCGATAAGTGGTAGCTGTTGTGTTGGCAAAACAAAGACCAAGAGGACAGGCCATATAGTCCATTCAGATAATGACTAAACCATCAGCTATGTATCAATTCATGTGTAACTATTCAAACCCTAAAAAATAAAGGCAAACAAGTATCCCCACCACGTGCATCTAGAGAGGCCACAGTGTTTTCTCAGAGTGGACGACCTAGACAGTGAGGGCAGGAAAGGTGATCAGGGAGTGATTCCTCAGGGCAGCATCACTGCCCCCACAGACCCCATCTCTGAGACCCCGAGGTTTGGAATGACAAGACCGAGCATCCCTTCCAGCCCCTGGACCCCAGGGCTCACCTGTGTATGGCAGCACACAGTGGCAAGTATAACCGCTTACGTCATCAAAGCAGGTTCCTTGGTTCAGACATGGATTCGAAGCACATTCATCAATATTCACCTGGCAGTTATAGCCTGCAGACAAAAAGGGGGGAAAATCAAAGACAGTGAAACTTTCTGTTAGCCTGCTCAATATCTCAATTACTAAGCAATGCTCTCAGGGGTAAACATTAAACACCTCAGAAACTGCATTAATTTCTTCAGGCCACTGAATCACCTGTTCATTCATTTCAGTGTAAAGTCCTTGACATACAGGCAGTCAGTAAAACTGCTTAATATCAAAAAATGAATGGAAGAACAATATATTCTAATAGCTTGAAAGTTTAATGAATGTCCAAATACAAGTAATTTCTCTAAAATGGACCAAGAAGTTCACTAGGGTAAAAAGCTACTGCTATATCTAAATAGAGGCTTCTATACAAAGTATCTGGTCAGGGCTTAAAAATAGGCTAGAAATTATCAAGGGATAAAATATTTGAACAGTTAATCAAAGTTTCTTGATTAATGCCCACTTTTTCAAATGCACAGTATCTACCATCAATGTGGTGGTGCTTTCTGAAGTCACAAAGCTCTTCCCCCCTGATCCAAGACACAAAATCTACTCCCACTATGAAAAAACAGAAAAGTAAGGAAGCATTCATGGGGACAGGATATTACCAAATGCCACCACCTTTATATCTGCAATAGGACCTGACACAGTCTTAAAACTGAGGAACTATAGCCGTATATAAAAAGAAAATAATGGTCTAAGAGTATAGAGGTCTGAGTTCAAACTGTACTCTGTTAATCACTAGACATATGATTGTGAACTATTTTGATATTTATTTTGTCAACCAGCAAGTCTCAAAGAGACAAAGGAATAAAAGTGCTTTTAAATCTGTAAGTTTCACTCTCCGACATAAATCACAGCAGGATCCTCTATGATCCACCTCCCAGAATACTGGAAATAAAAGCAAAAATAAATGGGATCTAATTAAAATTAAAAGTTTCTGCACAACAAAGGAAACTATAAGCAAGGTGAAAAGACAGCCTTCTGAATGGGAGAAAACAATAGCAAATGAAGCAACTGACAAACAACTAATCTCAAAAATATACAAGCAACTTATGCAGATCAACTCCAGAAAAATAAACGACCCAATCAAAAAATGGGCCAAAGAACTAAAGAGACATTTCTCCAAAGAAGACATATGGATGGCTAACAAACACATGAAAAGATGCTCAACATCACTCATTATCAGAGAAATGCAAATCAAGACCACAATGAGGTACCATTTCACACCAGTCAGAATGGCTGCGATCCAAAAGTCTACAAGCAATAAATGCTGGAGAGGGTGTGGAGAAAAGGGAACCCTCTTACACAAAATGGGATCTAATTAAAATTAAAAGCTTCTGCACAACAAAGGAAACTATAAGCAAGGTAAAAAGACAGCCTTCTGAATGGGAGAAAACAATAGCAAATGAAGCAACTGACAAACAACTAATCTCAAAAATATACAAGCAACTTATGCAGCTCAACTCCAGAAAAATAAATGACCCAATCAAAAAATGGGCCAAAGAACTAAACAGACATTTCTCCAAAGAAGACATACGGATGCCTAACAAACACATGAGAAGATGCCCTTTGTCTTTCTTAAACTTTCCTTCTGCAGCTGTCTACAGACGTTTCTATACCCCTGACTAAAGGTAACAGAGAAAACTTAGTACACTGCATGGCCGAAATACTTTATTGAATTCCTGCTACTGCCAATCCTTTGCAGACACTTACACCCCACTAAGATGCTCACAGGTCATTTCTGCATGGTAGTCTCTTGTTTCATGCCTCCTCTCTACCTCTGGCTCCCTGAACAGCATAACAACTGCAGAGACTTTCTTTTCCTCTACTCTACCTTCCCAATCAGATAGTGTTATTGTGTTAGTCACCCAGTCATGTCTGGCTCTTTGTGACCCCATGGACTATAACCCACCAGAATCTTCTGTCCATGGGATTCTCCAGGCAAGAATACTGGAGTGGGTTGCCATTTCCTCCTCCATGTGTTACTTTATTTGCTATATTAGACTCCTTCCTCTATATTATAAGAGTTTGGTACATAGTAGGAACTCAACAAATAATGGTTTCTCTTCCCTGTCTATTAAGAAATATATTTGAATCAGTAAGGCAAATGTGATCTTCAGTTGATCAATAAAATTGAGCCTTTATAAACCTTTGTCAGTGTCATACTGTTTCCAAAATATAAAATTAGACTAGAAATCAGCATCAGTATTTGATATTAAAAACAGTATCAAACTGTTCATAACAAAAAGAAACAATACAGAAAAAATTATTTTACAAGAAAGCTCCTCAGAAGACTTTTTACCACCATCATTTGATAATCAGGGTTTGGGAGAAGAATCTCAAATAAGAGAGTTGAAAGGCAAAGACATGGTTTTAAAATATGTTGAGTGTGTTTGTCACTCAGTCATGTCCAATTCTTGGCTTCCAAAATAAGGAATTGGCAAAAATTCTTTTGTAAAATGTTCCACCTACAAATTAGGAACATTTTTTTTTCCTGGCAGTCTATTGTCTCTTCTCTCTCATGATGAAAGTAGATGCATCCTTTCATATTCTGATTATTTCCTCTTTGAGCACTCAGTCATCAGGGGCTGAAATAGAAAGAATCCTTTGTTGTTTTCATTCAACTGATCTCAAATGGTGGCCAGACCAGGTCTCATTGGCTGCTGACTCTCTACAGCCATGCCCAGTAAGGTCAGAACACAGGACCAGAAATGTGGAACAAGTGGAAGTCACGACCCTGAACTGTGCTCCGTAACCTTTACCTGTTTATGTGATCTTTGACTATCCCTTTCCTCAAATGAGCTAGCAATGACAAGACAAAAACCTCACTGTTTCTAAAAGGTTCTAAAAAATCCAGAGGTGTCAGTTAAGAAATAAAGTGACAGGTAAAGATGTGCAAAGCATGTGAAAAGTAACTGTAAACTATAATGAATATGAAGGTCTTGTACGATTAAGCAGGAAAATATGTAGTACTGCTGTAATTTCCAGTAAACTCTCAAATCAGCGCTGATTTAACTGTCCCAGGCGCTAGGTCACAAGGCACCCCAAGGAAGAACAATCTATTCTATGGCTTTCAGACCACATTTGATTCACATCCTGTCTCCTATGTTGTTTTACAATGTATTATATTTATCAGATTAAAAAGTAAGCGCATTTTAGATGGGCTAAAAATCACACATCTTGCAAGGTTTCTATTCCCCTGAGGTAATGTACGTGGATAGAATTCAGGGTATACATGAATTTAGATGCACAGAACTACGTTTATTTTCATTAACTGCTGGATGACATTTGATATCTCCTTCAATTAGGAATGTAGGCATACACCAAAATAGCATTAGTGCTATCTGTGACTTTGTCACCAATATAAATCATAGATCCAGTCATACCACATTGTGATTGCTGGAGATATCTGGAAATAATATTTTGATCATCAGTATTTTGAAACTATGATAGTTACTAGATTGCCCTTGGATCTTCTTAAATTTATTAATAAAGAAACATGTGTATTCTGGTATTACAAATTTGTCTTTAATATTTGGATAACTAAATCTTAATATACCTGTTTTTTGTGCTCGATATATTTTATTTCAAATATTTAAAAATACTAGTCTAAAAAAAGACACAACACTTTGTCGTACTGTAAAAGAGGTCAAAAAATACACAAAATAGTGAAATGCCATAGTTTAGAAGAGCAGCAGTTGACAAAAATTGAGCTTGTATCAGAATCCCAGAGAGCCCCATCTCCAGACCTTTTGATTCAGCCAGTCTTGGGGGACCAGAGACTTCGTGTTTCAAACAAGTTCCCAGGTGATACTGATTCAATTGGTCTGAGGCTTGCACTTTTTAAATGAATGTAGCAGCATTATTTGGAAGAAAGAATGTGCAGCTCTTAAATCAAAGCAAATCAGTTGGTTAAAAATATTATAAGGATTTTGGCAAGGAACAGTTCAGAAAAAACTGAAAATCACACACATTAAAAAGAAATGCGTAAATGAATTTTCTTGCTATCAGTTCAGTTCAGTCACTCAGTCATGTCCAACTGTTTGCAACCCCATGAACTGCAGCCTGCCAGGCTACACTGTCCATCACCAACTTCTGCAGTCCACCCAAACCCATGTCCATTGAGTCAGTGATGCCATCCAACCATCTCATCCTCTGTCGTCCCCCTCTCCTAATGCCCTCAATCTTTCCCAGCATCAGGGTCTTTTCAAATGAGTCACCTCTTTGAATCAGGTGGCCAAAGTATTGGACTTTCAGCTTCAACATCAGTACTTTCAGCTTCAACATCAGTTCTTCCAGTGAATACCCAGGACTGATCCCCTTTAGGATGGACTGGTTGGTTCTCCTTGCAGTCCAAGGGACTCTCAAGACTCTTCTCCAACACCACAGTTTAAAAGCATCAATTCTTTGGTGCTCAGCTTTCTTTATAGTCCAACTCTAACAGCCATACATGACCACTGGAAAAACCATAGCCTTGACTAGACAGACCTTTGTTGACAGAGTAATGTATTTGCTTTTTAATATGCTGTCTAAGTTGGTCATAACTTTCCTTCCAAGGAGTAAGCGTCTTTTAATTTCATGGCTGCAATCATAATCTGTAGTGATTTTGGAGCCCCCAAAGATAAAGTTTGTCACTGTTTCCACTGTTTCCCCATCTATTTCGCATGAAGTAATGGGACCGGATGTCATGAGCTTAGTTTTCTGAATGTTGAGCTTTAAGCCAACTTTTTCACCCTCCTCTTTCATCAAGATGCTCTTTAGTTCTTCTTCACTTTCTGCCATAATGATTGTGTCATCTGCATATCTGAGGTTATTGATATTTCTCCCGGCAATCTTGATTCTAGGTTGTGCTTCCTTCAGCCCAGCGTTTCTCATGATGTACTCTGCATAGAAGTTAAATAAGCAGGGCGACAATATACAGCCTTGATGTATTCCTTTTCCTATTTGGAACCAGTCTGTTGTGCCATGTCCACTTCTAACTGTTGCTTCCTGACCTGCATACAGATTTCTCAAGAGACAGGTGAGGCGGTCTGGTATTCCCATCTTTCAGAATTTTCAACAGTTCATTGTGATCCACACAGTCAAAGGCTTTGGCATAGTCAAAAAAGCAGAAATAGATGCTTTTCTGGAACTCTCTTGCCTTTTCGATGATCCAGCGATGTTGGCAATTTGATTTCTGGTTCCTCTTCCTTTTCTCAAACCAGCTTGAACATCCAGAATTTCACGGTTCACGTATGACTGAAGCCTGGCTTGGAGAATTTTGAGCATTAATTTGCTAGTGTGTAAGACGAGTGATCTCAAAAATGACAAATGATCTCTGTTTGTCTCCAAGGCAAACCATTCAATAACACAGTTATCCAAATCTATGCCCCAACCAGTAACGCTGAGGAAGCTGAAGTTGAACAGTTTTATGAAGACCTACAAGACCTTTTAGAACTAACACCCCAAAAGGATGTCCTTTTCATTATAGGGAACTGGAAATCAAAAGTAGGAAGTCAAGAACACCTGGAGTAACAGGCAAATTTGGCCTTGGAATGCGCAATGAGGCAGGGCAAAGACTGATAGAGTTTTGCCAAGAGAATGCACTGGTCATAGCAAACACCCTCTTCCAACAACACAAGAGAAGACTCTACACATGGACATCACCAGATGGTCAACACCGAAATCAGATTGATTATATTACTAAGCACCAAAGAATTGATGCTTTTCAACTGTGGTGATGGAGAAGACTCTTGAGAGTCCCTTGGACTGCAAGGAGATCCAACCAGTCCATTCTGAAGGAGATCAGCCCTGGGATTTCTTTGCAAGGAATGATGCCAAAGCTGAAACTCCAGTACTTCGGCCACCTCATGCGAAGAGTTGACTCATTGGAAAAGACTCTGATGCTGGGAAGGATTCGGGGCAGGAGGAGAAGGGGACGACAAAGGGTGAGATGCCTGGATGGCATCACGGACTTGATGAATGTGAGTGTGAGTGAACTCCGGGAGATGGTGATGGACAGGGAGGCCTGGTGTGCTGCAATTCATGGGGTCGCAAAGAGTCGGACACGACTGAGCGACTGAACTGAACTGAAGATGAATGCGACTGTGTGGTAGTTTGAGCATTCTTTGGAATTGCCTTTCTTTGGGATTGGATGAAAACTGACATTTTCCAATCCTGTGGCCTCTGCTGAGTTTTCCAAATGTGCTGGCATACTGAGTGCAGCCCTTTCACAGCATCATCCTTTATAATTTGAAAT
Source organism: Cephalophus harveyi (assembly GCA_006410635.1). NCBI lineage: Eukaryota > Metazoa > Chordata > Mammalia > Artiodactyla > Bovidae > Cephalophus > Cephalophus harveyi. The sequence continues at coordinate 27,482 of SJYT01035993.1, forward strand.
ACCTCAACTGGAATTCCATCCCTTCCACTACCTTTGTTCGTAGTGATGCTTTCTAAGGCCTACTTGACTTCACATTCCAGGATGTTTCTTGCTATCTGCTGCTGCTGCTAAGTTGCTTCAGTCGTGTCCGACTCTGTGCGACCCCATAGACGGCAGCCCACCAGGCTCCCCCGTCCCTGGGATTCTCTAGGCAAGAACACTGGAGTGGGTTGCCATTTCCTTCTCTAATGCATGAAAGTGAAAAGTGAAAGTAAAGTCGCTCAGTCGTGCCCGACTCTTCGCGACCCCATGGACTGCAGCCTACCAGGCTCCTCCATCCATGGGATTTTCCAGGCAATAGTACTGGAGTGGGTTGTCATTGCCTTCTCCGATATCAGGGCACAGCAAATCCACTGTATGAAATTTTATATCTTAAACAGCAGGTTTCCTCTCATAACAACATTAGTATAAATCAATGGAAAATATCAACACCATTATCAAAGATAAAATACATTTTTACCTTGATCAAGGAAAGAAATCTGCAAGTTAAGATGTATTCTCTAATGTATATCCTTAAAAACTCAGTGTCGTTTCTGAGTGATGAATGATCCATTGTAAGGATACAGAACTCATTCTATTCCTTATTCCTACCCAGAGCACTTTTCAGAAACCTATCCAAGACAGGAAATTTTTTAAAACCAATTATGAAACTTAATATAAACTAATGAATAGTGAAGGGATCTTTACATCTATAATTCATTTAAATTCTGAAGGTTGACTTTCTATTTATAATTCAGAGTTAGTCTTGCTCCAAATTAGATTAACTGTCTCTGGAGTCTAATTTCCACTTGAGCATGTTCATCTCAGGCAAAGATATTTTTAAAAGTTGTGTGGTGATAAACTCTTGTTTTACAGCCTCTTCTCCTTGTGACTATAGATTTTTAAGTAATATTAGCTACTGAGTTATATGTATGTTGATGGATTAGGCTATATATTTAGCACCTCTTCATAGCAAAAGGAAAAAACAGATGCACAAAGAGTGAAAGGAAAAAATGATGGTGCGACTGCAAATCAATATACGTGATATTCTCTATAAACTATGTTCTAGAAATTGATGTCCAGCCCAGAATTCTAACATTATTCCATTCTCCTGGACCCAATATACAGAAGCTCTTTGTCTATACAACCATTTCATTCAAATTTAACTTACACATTAAAAGAAAAGGTAATATTTGACTTAGTATAGAGGGAGCTAGAGTGAGAAAAAATATGAGGGATTAGCCTTAATGTATGTTAAAGGAAATGTGTACACTCAAACAATACTCCAGGATGGTGGATAGTTTTCAGACCTCAGAGTGAAGACACATCTATAAATATGTGGGAAAATCAGCAAGAAAAAAAGTTTAGTTAATTCAAATAAGTCCTAACAAATTTGAATGCAGGAATTTAGAATTTGAGAATCCCAGATAGAAAATTAGATTTCTTAAAGGATAAGACCAGAGTAATTTCACTGTTAAACATGATTTTTTACTGCCAAAAGAAGCAACAAGGAAAATTATTGAAATACAGATGCTAAACTATAAAGAAAAATTACTTCTTTGTTTCCTTTTTGTCAAAATAAATGAAAGTTTACTTTAGCATTCACGATCTCTAAGACATTTCAAGATTATTCTAGCTCTGAGAAGCCTCTGGGAAAAGCATTAGTAGAATTATTATCACCTCTAATAGTTTCAAATGTTTGAGAGAGGGTGAACTTATTAAGTAGTAAATAATAACAGCTCATCACTTCATTAATTTGGTATCATTCTCTTTCTTGTCAAAAGTAAGAAGAAGATAATGTAGCTCTGAAATTTGCATCACTAATGGTTGGGGTTAGTCATCATTTGACTCTTGGCAGTCCCTTGGACTACAAGGAGATCAAACCAGTCGATCCTAAAAGATATCAGTCCTGAATATTCATTGGAAGGACTGAGACTAAAGCTGAAGTTCCAATACATTGGCCACCTAATGCGAAGAGTCTATTCATTAGAAAAGACCCTGATGCTGGGAAAGATTGAAGGTAGGAGGAGAAGGGGATGACAGAGGATGAGATGGTTGGATGGCATCACTGATTCAATGCACATGAGTTTCAGCAAACTCCATGATATAGTGAAGAGCAGGAAGTCTGGCGTGCTGCAGTCCATGGGGTCACAGAGTTATACATCACTGAACGAATGAACCACAACAAATCTTCACTTCATATTTTCCCATTTTCTTGTCAATGGGATCCACTTTTTAGAATGATTGCTTTCCTTGAAATAAAGAGATACTTAGTGTGTCTGTTGGAAAGGGAGAAAAATTTCAGTGTTGCTGAAAAGATTTTGATTGTTAGATAAAAAAAATCTTAATAAATCTAATAAAAATCACTGAAACTGCTAGAGGGATTTTAGAGTATAGGGCCCTTATGGGAAACTGGAAACTGAGGTTTTCCAAGTAACTGATCTTGGGAGCAAGCACATTAAAGGAGTTTCAGAAAATCAATGGTTTTTCTGGATGCCTGGTAACAATTTATGGGAAATGCACAGTATAAGAAAACAAATTATATGAAAAGATGGAGGGAGTGGTGAGGAGGAGTTTTAAAGGAGAAGCAGGCTGGGTCATGTAGTGTTCAGCTGCACACGATTGTAGTTACAAAGGTCACAATGCTCATTCTAGTTCTGTCTTTTTCTACCTTAGAACAATTTGATTAACTTGGATTGTACCTTTTGTGGTTTTTTCCTCAGCAAGAAGGCAAGAAGGCAAGAATAGCAACTTTCAGACTGTGTATGGATCAAATTGGTTAAGATTTTTATATGTCTGGTGGGGTGTTAAGAACTGGAGTCTATTTCAATGAATATAGTTTTAGGAGTAAGCTTGGTGAATAGCTAATAATGTATTATGTATTTTGCTGGACACTTTATGCTCTATTTATAATTATTATTAATAGTTACTGTGGGTGCATGCTCAGTCGTTTCAGTTGTGTCTGCCTCCTTGTGACCCCATGGATTGGAGCCTGCCAGGCTTTTTTGTCCATGAAATTTTCCTGGCAAGAATATTCCAGTGGGTTACCATGTCCTCCTCCAAAGGATCTTCCTGATCCGAGGATCAAACTTGCATCTCCTGCAAGCAGATTCTTCACCACTGAGCCATGGGAAGCCTGATAATTACTATGTGTGCTGTGTAATTTAGTCTTCAGTGGTGTCCAACTCTTTGCAATCGCATAACTGTAGCCCACAAGGTTCCTCTGTCCATGGGATTTCCCAGGCAAGAATACTGGAGTGGGTTGCCATTCCCTTCTCCAGGGGATATTCCTGACCCAGGGATCAAACATGGGTCTCCCGCATTGCAGGCGGTTTTTTACCTTCTGAGCCATCAGGGAAGCTCAAATAATTACTATATCAAAATTAAAGTTGTCAAACTCTTTCTTAGCTATTTATTTCATATTAGTTCATTTCTTCTTAATTCAAAACTATGTGAGATAGGTGTTATAATTTAAAATTATAATTATTATTTAATTATAAACTAAGCTATAGTTTACCTACTGTGAAATTGTGAATAAATTAAGTCATTTGTCTAAAAATTATGTGGTCATAAATTTGAAAGAGAAGGATTATATCTGGTGCCAGACTTTCATACTGTCTTCAACTAGATGTGTCATTTGTTTTTAGAGATCAACAGTTAAAATATGAAAAGAACATTTGTGTTCCTAATTGATGAATTAAAAAATTTACTTATGCAAATCCTGTTTTCTGTAGGAACTGTAGATACTGATGTGTGACTATTAATAATGGGTGAGTGGTGAGGATGACTGGGAGATTTTTTTTTGTAGAATTGTCATTTCAAGTAATCAGCAATTTGGTAAGGCTTTGGGGATAGAAATTCCCATTTTGATAGAACTAAATCCTATTTAGTTCATGCTTTTGATTCATCAAAAAGAGGTTATGTATCAGATATTAGATAGCTCTGTAATGATATTAGAAGCTCTATAATGAAATGCATCTTTAATGGAAATGTCATTCTTAGCAAGAGGATTGCAGTGTAAAACGTGAATGTAACTATAATGGCCTACCCATAATTGACTATTTGGCTAACAAAATTATTGTTACTGCAGAAATCTCATTTCACTGCAATGGCAAACCCACTTCAGTATTCTTGCCTGGAGAATCCCATGGACAGAGGGGCCTGGTTGGCTACAGTGCATGGGATCGCAAAGAGTTGGACACAACTGAATGACTTTCACTTTGACATACAATATGGCACATATTGCTGATAACTGTGTGCCAAACAAGTGCACAGAATACCTTCGAAAATGCTTATTAAATGAATAAATGAATAGATTAATTAAAATCTTTCACACTTACTACTCTTACCAATGACATGAATATTCTCTTACTTCACAGTATCTCCAAAATGTTAAGCTTGAAAAGTTGAATTTTTTAAACTCTAAGTTTTATGATGTTTTTGATGTTTTTGTTTCCTTACCTATTTTTTTGATCAGTTTTTCCCTATCACTTTTACTGACTGTTCCTCTTCTAAACATGTCATAAGTGCAAGATTTTACAGGTTGCCCTTAATTACCTTCTTCAATCATAGTCATTCTTCCTAAGTGACCCCAATTAGTGTCATGTCTTGAACTATTCTATTTTACTGAAGAAACAGAAAAGGGGAGAGGGAGGGTGTGAAAGAGAAAGAGAGAAACACAAAAGGAAGGGACGAAAGAATGGAGGTGGGGAGAAAGGAAGGAAAGGAGATAAAGAAAGAAAGAGGAAGAAAGGAAGAAAAAAAAAAAAAGAGGGAGAGAGGGAAACCTGCTAGTGCAAATAGCAAGCCAGTATCCCATGATCATCTCATATCAATACGTCTAAAGTAGAACTCCAGCAAAGTGCAGCCAGATAATCCTGATGGTGTGATCACTCACCTAGAGCCAGACATCCTGGAATGTGAAGTCAAGTGGGCCTTAGAAAGCATCACTACGAACAAAGCTAGTGGAGGTGATGGAATTCCAGTTGAGCTGTTTCAAATCCTGAAAGATGATGCTGTGAAAGTGCAAATTTGAAAACTCAGCAGTGGCCACAGGACTGGAATATTGGAAGGACTAATGTTGAAGCTGAAACTCCAATACTTTGGGCACCTCATGTGGAGAGTTGACTCATTGGAAAGACCCTAATGCTGGGAAAGATTGGGGGCAGGAGGAGAAGGGGATGACAGAGGATGAGGTGGTTGGATGGCATCACCGACTCGATGGACATAGGTTTGGGTGGACTCCAGGAGTTGGTGATGGACAGGGAAGCATGGTGTGCCTTCATGGGGTCGCAGAGTCAGACACAACTGAGCGAACGAACTGAACTGAACAGAGCTGACCTGAAAGTAGAACTACTTTCCTTTCCTGTTAATCATCTTCCCCCAGTATTTTATATTTAATGAGCATTGTTATCTTCTGTTTTTGCTTAAGTTCAAAGTTTAACAATACTTCTAATACAGTCCCCTTTTTGGCTATCTATATTCAATCAATCTCCATTGCTTACTAATTTGTACTCACTAATGTCTCAAATATTGTTCTGCTTTGCTTTGAATACCTTAGTTCAGTTCCTTAAAGTCTTTCACTTGAATTATTATCTCTTCCTCCTGTCTGGCCTCCTTTGGCTGATCTCACTTCTGTTTAGCCAGTGAGCCACATGTTACTCTCCATTTACGGTCTTTCTTAACCACAGCAAATTGGGTCATTTCATTTTTCTTGCCTAAAACTTCTGCCCTAACATTACCTTCAGTATAAAGTTCAAAATCTTTTCACAGAATGTTAAAACCTATTTCGATACCAACCTTTTCTTCCCTTCCCTGTGGTTTTGTGCCAAGCACACTGACCTCCTTGTTCCCTGAGTACACAACACGCTTTGAGAATGTTGTGCCTGGAATACCCCACTCCATCTCTTCTTGGCAAACTCCTGCTCATCAGTCAGCGCCAGTTCAAATGAACCTCATCCGGGGCCTTTCCTCACTCCCTCAGGCAAGTAGTTGTTCTGTTTTCTTCTCCCAAAGGAGTCATGCTCACACAGTGATTATATCAGCGGTTACATGCTATACTAGTAATTGGTTTTGATATCTGTTTTTTATCCAATACACTGCTGTATTCATCTTTGTCACCACCCCTAATATAAAAACCATACAGTGATTAGAATTTATGCATGTATATATGAATATTTACAAACTACAATTTTATTCATATTCTTTTTAAAAGTATTTCATTTTGTCCTTTGAACTTAATGTAATGATGGTCAGTATAATAATGATTTCAGTTCAGTTCAGTTCAGTCGCTCAGTCGTGTCCGACTCTTTGCGACCCCATGAATCGCAGCACGCCAGGCCTCCCTGCCCATCACCAACTCTGGAGTTCACTCAGACTCACGTCCATCGAGTCCGTGATGCCATCCAGCCATCTCATCCTCGGTCGTCCCCTTCTCCTCCTGCCCCCAATCCCTCCCAGCATCAGAGTCTTTTCCAATGAGTCAACTCTTCGCATGAGGTGGCCAAAGTATTGGAGTTTCAGCTTTAGCATCATTCCTTCCAAAGAAATCCCAGGGCTGATCTCCTTCAGAATGGACTGGTTGGATCTCCTTGCAGTCCAAGGGACTCTCAGTGCAAAATTTTGATACACTCTAACATAATTTTAATTATTTAAAATTAATTAGCTATTTAAATATTTTGTATTTTTAGAGATGATGATGACTAATATAAACTGCATGCCACATTTCAGGCATACATAGACTTATCAGTATGAATTCTGTCTCTCACCCTAGATCTGCTTCTTAATCTTCCTGTGTCAGACTACATGATAGGTTATTAATTGATTTCTCTTGCTAAGTCTACAAGTTTAGGTCTATTTTTGTAATTTTTAAATTTGATTTGGCTTGAGTATTATAAATAAGTTACAATTGTGTTATAAAGAATAAATGCCTTTCAAGAAAGAATCTATTGGCCTCTCAGAAATTAAACTCTGTGGCCTTAGTGATAGAATTTTATGGAAGATATTGTGGGTATTTTAAAGATCTGTTCTACTTCCTTGCAAGGGTAACAAGTTATATTTAGGAATACTGATGTTTACTAAGAAAAACAGTAACAATTTTTTAAAATTGATCACACTATGTAGCATGTGGGATCTTAGTTCCCCAGCCAAAGAAGAACCCACATGCCCTTCAGTGGAAGGGCAGAGTCTTAACCACTAGCCCATCAGGGAAGTCACTATAGTAACCAACTTATATTCACTGGCAGTTGAAATATCCTGCCTGATTTGTAATTGTGTTTTTTATACTTCTCTCATTTATTCAAAAAATATTTATTCATTTTCTATACTGTGCACGAGAAAAAAATAAATGGTGAAAAAAGACAGTCAGAGTACCTGTCCTTCACAGCATTTATAGTCTTCATTTAATATTATATATTATCAGTTCAGTCCTTCAGTCGTGTTGGACTCTGCAACCCCATGAATTGCAGCACGCCAGGCCTCCCTGTCCGTCAGCAACTCCTGGAATTCACCCAAACTCATGTCCATCGAGAGGCTTAAAGTACTCCTTTTCCTATTTGGAACCAGTCTGTTGTTCCATGTCCAGTTCTAATTGTTGCTTCCTGACCTGCATATAGGTTTCTCAAGAGGCAAGTCAGGTGGTCTGGTATTCCCATCTCTTTCAGAATTTTCCACAGTGTATTGTGATCCGCACAGTCAAAGGAATAGATTATCAATCAGTCTTAAAGGAAATCAACCATGAATATTCATTGGAAGGACTGATGGTGAAGCTGAAGCTTCAATAATTTGGTCACTTGATGCAAAGAGCTGACTCATTGGAAAAAAACCCTGATGATGGGAAAGATTAAAGGCAGGAGGAGAAGCAGACAACAGAAAATGAGATGATTGGATGGCATTGTTGACTTAATGAACATGAGTCTGAGCAAACTCTGAGAGATAGGGAAGGAGAGAGAAGCCTAGAATGCTGCAGCCCAAGGGTTCACAAAGAGCTGGACACGACTAGTGACTGAACAGCAAATTAATATTATTAGGTCTATTGATCAAAAGATTTGTAAAGCATTTTATTACCAAATAAATGCATCATTAAATATATGTCATCAATATATGTGAAGGCTCTATATTGATACCTTGCTTATTTCACATATATAGAGAGTACATCATGGGAAATGCCAGGCTGGATGAAACACAAGCTGAAATCAAGATTGCCAGGAGAAATAGCAATATATGGAGATGACACCACTCTTATGGCAGAAAATGAAGAAGAAATAAAAGCCTCCTGATGAAGGTGAAAGATGAGAGGGAAAAAATTGGCTTAAAACTCAGCAATCAAGAAATGAAGATCATGACATCTGGTCCCAGATGCCATGGCAAGTAGACTGGGAAAGAATGGAAACAATGACAGACTTTATTTTTGGGTCTCCAAAATCACTGCAGATGGTGACTGCAGCCATGAAATTAAAAACACTTGCTCTGGAAGAAAAGCTATGACTGACCTAGAGAGCATATTAAAAAGCAGAGACATTTCTTTGCCAATAAAGGTCTGCATAGTCAAAGCTATGGTTTTTCCAGTAGTCATGTATGGATGTGAGAGTTGGACCATAAAGAAGGCTTGACACTGAAGAACTGATCCTTTTGAAATGTGGTGCTCGAGAAGACTCTTGAGAGTCCCTTGGACTGCAAGGAGATCAAACCAGTCAATCCTAAAGGAAATCAACCCTGAATATTCACTGGAAGGACTGATGCTGAAGCTGAAGCTCCAATACTTTGGCCACCTGATGTGAAGAGCTGGCTCATTAGAAAATGCACTTAATACTGGGAAAGATTGAAGGCAAGAGAAGAAGGGGACAACAGAGGATGAGATGGTTGGATGGCATCACTGACTTGATGTACGTGACTTTGAACAAGCTCCAGGAGTTGGTAACAGACTGGGAAGCCTGGCGTGCTGCATTCCATGAGGTAGCTCATTAGAAAATGCACTTAATACTGGGAAAGATTGAAGGCAAGAGAAGAAGGGGACAACAGAGGATGAGATGGTTGGATGGCATCACTGACTTGATGTACGTGACTTTGAGCAAGCTCCAGGAGTTGGTAACAGACTGGGAAGCCTGGCGTGCTGCATTCCATGAGGTCTCAAAAAGCTGGACATGTCTGAGTGACTGAAAAACAATAGCACACCTTGTGTGCTAAGTTCCATCAGTCATGTCTTACTCTGTGTGACCCTACAGACTGTAGCCTGCCAGGCTCCTCTGTCCATGGGATTCTCCAGGCAAGAATACTGCAGTGAGTTGCCATGCCCTTCTCCAGGGGATCTTCTCACCCAGTAATCGAACCCAAGTCTCTTACATCTCCTGCATTGGGAGGTGGGTTCTTTACCACTAGCACCACCTGGGAAGCACCCTGCTATGTTTAAAATGGATAACCAACATGGACCTACTGCATAGCACAGGGAACTCTGCTCAATGTCATATAGCAGCCTGGATGGGAAGGGAGTTTGGGGGAGATGGATACATGTATATGTATGACCGAGCCCGTCACTGTTCACCCGAGACTATCTCAATATTGTTAATTGGCTATACCCCAATAAAAAATGAAAAGTTAAATTTAAAAAAATTCCTATTATTAATCAGAATTTCAGATAAAAGAGAACTTTGTGTATGTATGTGTGCTGTATGCTATGTGTGATGAAAGAGAAAAAAGTTAGGAAATTCAGTAGTTAAAATAGCTAATAAATAAGTAACGAATAGGAATCCATCTGTGAATGCAGGAGATGTGGGCTTGATTCCTGGGTCAGGAATATCCTATGGAGAAGAAAATGGCAATCCACTCCAGTATTCTTGCCTGTGAAATCCCATGGACAGAAGAAAATGGCGGGCTATAGACCGTGGAGTTGCAAGAATCAGACACAACCTAGCAACTAAACAGGGCTTCCCTGGTTGTGCAGAGGTTAAAGCATCTGCCTGCAATGTGGGAGACCTGGGTTTGATCCCTGGGTCAGGAAGATCCCCTGGAGAACAAATGGCAACCCACTCCAGTATTGTTGCCTGGAGAATCCCGTGGACGGAGGAGCTTGGTGAGCTACAGTCCACGGGTCGCAAAGAGTTGAACACGACTGAGCGACTAAACAACATCAAAAATAAATAAGTGGGGCATGATGGTTTTAAAGCATATATAGAAGATGACTGGGTTATTAATACTTATGGAATTTTGCCACCAGATTATCTGTCTTAAAGAAAGAGCAACTTTGACAAATTTAGTAAACTCATATTAGAAATATATAAAAGGAAAAGGAATTTTATTTTCTTATTCTTTGCCTCCAAATAAATTTTCCCTGATAGTGTGAATATACATGTAAAATACAGTCCCAAACTGTAACACAGAAGCTCTTAAGAAAAAGTACAGTTTTCATGGCAATTCTAATGAATATGATTATCAAGTCTCTTTGCCCTATGGCGAGTAGGGGGTTAGAGGCGAGTTCTTAGACCTTATTTTGTCTGCTAATATGCATTTAGGTATAAAGATGAGAAAGAAGAGTGAGACAGAAAAACCAGGGTACTTAATGTGAGCCCCAAGAATTGGTTTTAGGACATAAAATAATTTGCAGTATTTTTAATGGAAAAAGAGTTGATAACAATCATCAGATTCTCCAAGGAACCTATAATTATCCAGAAGTTTAAGAACCCAAAAAGTAGGAGAGTGAGAGAGAGGATAAAATCAGAAATAAAATATTTCCAAGGCAATAATTAAGAGTACTTTTGAGAGCCGATTTTTTTTTAAGTTTGTAGAATTCTAAAATTAAATAGAACATTTACAAGTATAATTAGCTTTCAAAAATGCTGCTATTTTGTTTGCTATTTGGAATAGAGATAAAGAGGTAACTGAAACAAAAAACTTCCCATCATTTAGATGTTTTAGCAATTGCTAAAAACAACTTTTTGGAAGGTATTTTAACATCTACAATTACCAAAGTCATCTCAGTCAGGATTTGTCTTTGGTTTATTCATATAAACTTTACTTTGAATTTTGCTCTTAAAGATGCCTGAAATTATGATT
>SJYT01036000.1:6551-50700 GCA_006410635.1 Cephalophus harveyi
GCCAAAGTACTGGAGTTTCAGCTTTAGCATCATTCCTTCCAAAGAAATCCCAGGGTTGATCTCCTTCAGAATGGACTGGTTGGATCTCCTTGCAGTCCAAGGGACTCTCAAGAGTCTTCTCCAACACCACACTTCAAAAGCATCAATTCTTCGGCGATCAGCCTTCTTCACAGTCCAACTCTCACATCCATACATGACCACAGGAAAAACCATAGCCTTGACTAGACGGACCTTAGTCGGCAAAGTAATGTCTCTGCTTTTGAAAATGCTGTCTAGGTTGGACATAACTTTTCTTCCAAGGAGTAAGCGTCTTCTAATTTCATGGCTGCAGTCACCATCAGCAGTGATTTTGGAGCCCAAACAAATAAAGTCTGACACTGTTTCCACTGTTTCCCCATCTATTTCCCATGAAGTGATGGGACCGGATGCCATGATCTTCGTTTTCTGAATGTTGAGCTTTAAGCCAACTTTTTTGCTCTCCTCTTTCACTTTCATCAAGAGGCTTTTTAACTCCTCTTCACTTTCTGCCATAAGGGTGGTGTCATCTGCATGACAGTATTTACTAATAAATTTGAAAACTGACATGAAATGAACCAATTCCTTGAAAGGTACAAACTAGCAAAGCTCACTCAAAATAAATAAATAAATAAGCTACCTGAATAACCCTATATCTACTAAAAAATTAAAATTTTGTTAAAAACCTCCCCTCACTGTAAACTCCAGACCCAGATGGCTTAATTGGTGAATTCTACCAAACATTTAAGGGCAAAACGATACAAATTCTACACAAACTCTTCCAGAAAATTGAAGAGACTAAAAGGTTTCTTCATTGTGAGATGTTTGGATGGCATCACTGACTCAATGGACATGAGTCTGAATAAACTCCGGGAGTTGGTGATGGACAGGGAGGCCTGGCGTGTTGCAGTCCACGGGGTTGCAAAGAGTCAGACAAAACTGAGCAACTGAACTGAACTGAAAAGTTTTCTCAACTCGTTCTAGGCAGCTAGCATTACTCTCATACTAACACTATAATCAGACAAACACTTCAAGAAAAGGTAACAATAGACTGATATCTTCATGAACATAGAGTAAAAATTGTTAAAGTTTTATTAAATCAATCCAACAATATTTATGGAAGTATGATACATTCTTATCAAATGGGTTTATTCCAGGAATACAGGGTTGGTTTAACAAACAAAAAAGCTGAAACTCCAGTACTTTGGCCACCTCATGCGAAGAGTTGACTCATTGGAAAAGACTCTGATGCTGGGAGGGATTGGGGGCAGGAGAAGAAGGGGACGACCGAGGATGAGATGGCTGGATGGCATCACTGACTCAATGGATGTGAGTCTGAGTGAACTCCGAGAGATGGTGATGAACAGGGACGCCTGGCGTGCTGCGATTCATGGGGTCGCAAAGAGTCGGACACGACTGAGCGACTGAACTGAACTGAACTGACTTAACAAACAAAAATCAATCAGTGTAATTCACCATATTAAACTATATAAATAAAGTCCCGTGATCATCTCAACAGGTTTGAAAAAAAATTATAAAAGTCCAGTATTCATTCCTGAAAGAAATTCTCAGCAGATTGGAAATAGAAGAGAATTTCTACAAACTGACAAAGGACATATATGAAAAACCTACTGCTAACATCACATTTAATATAAAAGATAGAATGCTTTCCCTCGAAGATCAAAGGAACAAGATAAGGATGTTAGCTCTTGCTACTGATATTTGGCATTGTAATAGTGGTTCTAGCAAGTGCAATCAAGTAAGAAAAGGAAAAAATGTCCTCCAGATTGTAAAAGAAGAATTAAAACTATCTTTCCTTACAGACAATGTGATTGTTTATGTAAAGCGCCTTATGGAATTTACAGACAACCTAGTAGAACTAAAAAAGTGAGTTGAGCAGGTTTTCAGGATATTATATACAAAAATCAATAGTATCTCTATAGACTAGCAACACTCATAAATCAAAATGAAAATAACATTTATAAATAACATCAAATATATAAACCCTAAGGATATGTCTAATGATATATTTTAGCAATCCTTATACTATATTTTAAAAATTAACCCAAAATGGACCATAGACCTAAACATGAAATATAAAACTATGAACCTTCTAAAAGAAAACATTGTGACCTTGGGTTGGGCAAAGCATAACCCATAAAAGAACATGGTGATAAATTTAAAATTTCTCTTTACAAGATATTGTTAAAGGCAAGCCACAAAGTGGGAGAAAATATTTGCAAACATTTTAAGTATAGGACTCGTATCAAGAATATATAAGAATTCCTGAAATTCAGTAAGAAAACAAATAACCCAACTTTAAAAACAGACATAAGATTTGAATAGACAAATTATCAAAGAAGATACATGAATACCAAATATGCACATTAACATACAGACACTACTGATCTATGGGCTTCCCAGGTGACTCAGTGGTAAAGAATCCACCTGCTAATACAGGAGATGCAGGTTTGATCCCTGGGTTGGGAAGATCCCCTGGAGAAGGAAATGACAACCCGCTCCAGTATTCTTGCCTGGGAAATCCCATGGATAAAGGAGTCTGGCTGGTTACAGTCCATGGGGTCACAAAGAGTCAGACATGACTTAGCAACTAAACAACAACAAATACTATATATAAGATAATCAACAAGGTACTACTGCATAGCACAGTGAACTCTATCCAATATTCTGCAATAATCATTATGAGAAAAGAATCTGAAAAAGAATGAAAATATGAATATGTATAACTGAGTCACTTTGCTGTACATGTGAAACTAGCACAATACTGTAAATCAACTATACTCCAATAAAATTTTTTTTAGAAAGAAAGAAAATATATTCAACAACATTAGTCAGTAGGTCACACAAATTAAAAACCACAGTGAGATACCACAACACACATATGAAAATGGCTAAAATGAGAAGACTGATCATATCAAGTGTTGGTGAGGATGTTGAGGAGTCAGAACTCTCATACACTGCTCATGGAGATGTAAAATGGCACAATTACCTAGAAAACAGTTTGAATGTTTCTTAAAAAGTTAAATACACACCTATCATATGATTCAACCATCCCACTCCTAGTTACTTTACCAAGAGAAATATTAACATATGTCCAAAGACTTGTACATAAATGTTCATAGGCATTTTATTTGTAATAGTCAGAGAAAAACAACCCCAAAGTTCCTCAACAGGTGAATGGATAGCAAATTGTGGTACATCCATATAACGGAATATTATTCAATAATAAAAAGGAATAAGCTGACATGATAACATGTATGAAGTTTAAAATAATTATGCTGAATGCAAAAATCCAAAAAAAGAATTCGTGCTTATGTTTATAGTCTGGAGCTTATAGAACTCTAAAAAATGCAAACAAGTCTGTAGAGAAAGAAAGCATAGTTGCCTGGGGGACGGTGTTATACAGGAAGAATGGGAGGAAGAAATGGGCTGATGGACATGTTCATTATCTTGATTGTGGTGATGGTTATGTGGCATGTACATACATAGGTTAAAATTTATCAGATAATAAGCTTATTTGTGTGTAGTTTCAGTTCAGTTCAGTCACTCAGTCATGTCTGACTCTTTGCAACCCCATGAATCACAGCACGCCAGGCCTCCCTGTCCATCATCAACTCCTGGAGCTCACTCAAACTCATGTCCATTGAATCAGTGATGCCATCCAGCCATCTCATCCTCTGTCATCCCCTTCTCTTCCTGCCCCCAATCCCTCCCAGCATCAGGGTCTTTTCCAATGAGTCAACTCTTCTCATCAGGTGGCCAAAGTACTGGAGTTTCAGCTTCAACATCAGTCCTTCCAATGAACACCCAGGGCTGATCTCCTTTAGGATGGACTGGTTGGATCTCCTTGCAGTCCAAGGGACTCTCAAGAGTCTTCTCCAACACCACAGTTCAAAAGCATCAATTCTTTGGTGCTCAACTTTCTTCACAGTCCAACTCTCACATCCATACATGACCGCTGGAAAAACCATAGCCATGACTAGAGGGACCTTTATTGGCAAAGTAATGTCTCTGATTTTCAATATATTGTCTAGGTTGGTCATAACTTTCCTTTGAAGGAGTGTCTTTTAATTTCGTGGCTGCAATCACCATCTGCAGTGATTTTGAAGCCCAGAAAAATAAAGTCTGACACTGTTTCCACTGTTTCCCCATCTATTTCCCATGAAGTGATGGGACTGGATGCCATAATCTTAGTTTTCTGAATGTTGAGCTTTAAGCCAACTTTTTCACTCTCCTCTTTCACTTTCATCAAGAGGCTTTTTAGCTCCTCTTCACTTTCTGCCATAAGGGTGGTGTCATCTGCATATCTGAGGTGATTGATATTTCTCCTGGCAATCTTGATTCCAGCTTGTGCTTCTTCCAGCCCAGCATTTCTCATGATGTACTCTGCATAGAAGTTAAATAAGCAGGGTGACAATATACAGCCTTGACGTACTCCTTTTCCTATTTGGAACCAGTCTCTTGTTCCATGTCCAATTCTAACTGTTGCTTCCTGACCTGCATATAGGTTTCTCAAGAGGCAGGTCAGGTGGTCTGGTATTCCCATCTCTTTCAGAATTTTCCACAGTCTATTGTGATCCACGCAGTCAAAGGCTTTGGCGTAGTCAATAAAGCAGAAGTAGATGTTTTTCTGGAACTCTCTTGCTTTTTTGATGATTCAGTGGATGTTGGCAATTTGATCTCTGGTTCCTCTGCCTTTTCTAAAACCAGCTTGAACATCTGGAAGTTCACGGATCACATATTGCTGAAGCCTGGCTTACAGAATTTTGAGTATTCCTTTGTTAGCATGTGAGATGAGTGCAATCGTGTGGTAGTTTGAACGTTCTTTGGCATTGCCTTTCTTTGGGATTGGAATGAAAACTGACCTTTTCCAGTCCTGTGGCCACTGCTGAATTTTCCAAATTTGCTGGCATATTGAGTGCAGCACTTTCACAGCATCATCTTTCAGGATTTGAAATAGCTCAACTATGTGTAGTTTATTGTACACCAATTATTCCTGAATAAGCCTGTTTAATTGTTTACTTTTTAAATACAACAGAGCAACTCCACTGGAAATTGTTAAGGTCAGGGATATATGTATTCTTTTCTCATAGGTTCCATGGAACCCTATGCCAGGCCTGAGTGTGCAGAAAGCAGTTGACAACCATTTAATTACTTTAATCTCTACAAGATGTACCAGCATAGAAAAAAAAAAAAAAAAACAACTCGTTGAGTGGGGATTGTTACTTGTGCCACTTGGCTGATAGGGAAATTGTGATTTACTCTTGTAGCCAGAGTCACAGTGGGTGAGGGGAATTGGTGTGGCCACTCATTTCTCTGGGCTTCTAGTTCAAGTCAGTTCATTTACATCTGAAATATTTGCAGCCCTGGGTGGGTTTAAAAGAGACAAAACGAATGCCACACAGCCAGGGAACAAAATGGCAAGAGGCAAGAATGATGATGATGGTGGAGGTGATGATACACATAGTAGTAATATTATCTACCACTTGCTGGGCACTGACTATGCGGCAGGGCTGTATTGTTCCATGGCTATTAACCCTCTCCCTGGGCCTGTGAGGAAGCTGTTCTCATCCCAACTTGGAGAGAAGGAAGCCAGGGTGGTGAATAGCAAGGGCTCATATAGCTAGTAAATTGTAGAGTTAGAATTTGAACCCATATCTGTCTGATTCCAAATCTCTAACCATTAAACTGCCCCATTTCCAGGCCAGCATAGATGTTTGAACACATGTATGAATTCCAGTTGAGCTATTTCAAATCCTAAAAGATGATGCTGTGAAAGTGCTGCACTCAATATGCCAGCAAATTTGGAAAACTCAGCAGTGGCCACAGGACTGGAAAAGGTCAGTTTTCATTCCAATCCCAAAGAAAGGCAATGCGAAAGAATGCTCAAACTACCACATCTTGCAGTCATCTCACACGCTAGCAAGGTAATGCTCAAAATTCTCCGAGCCAGGCTTCAACAGTACGTGAACTGTGAACTTCCAGATGTTCAAGATGGTTTTAGAAAAGGCAGAGGAACCAGACATCAAATTGCCAACATCTGCTGGATTATAAAAAAGCAAAGAGAGTTCCAGAAAAACATCTACTTTTGCTTTATTGACTATGCCAAAGTCTTTGACTGTGTGGATCACAACAAACTATGGAAAATTCTGAAAGAGATGGGAATACCAGACCACCTGACCTGCCGCTTGAGAAACCTATATGCAGGTCAGGAAGCAACAGTTAGAACTGGACATGGAACAACAGACTGGTTCCAAATAGGAAAAGGAGTCCGTCAAGGCTGTATATTGTCACCCTGCTTATTTAACTCATATGCAGAGTACATCATGAGAAATGCTGGGCTGGATGAAGCACAAGCTGGAATCAAAATTTCCAGGAGAAATATCAATCACCTCAGATATGCAGATGGCACCACCCTTATGGCAAAAAATGAAGAGGAACTAAAAAGCCTCTTGATGAAAGAGAAAGAGGAGAGTGAAAAAATTGGCTTAAAACTCAACATTCAGAAAACTAAGATCATGGCATCCAGTCCCATCACTTCATGGGAAATAGATGGGAAAACAATGGAAACAGTGACAGACTTTATTTTTCTGGGCTCCAAAATCACTGCAGATGGTGATTGCAGCTATGAAAGTAGAAGACACTTGCTCCTTGGAAGAAAAGTTATGACCAACCTAGACAGCATATTGAAAAGCAGAGATATTACTTTGCCAACAAAGGCCCATCTAGTCAAAGTTATCATTTTTCCAGTGGTCATGTATGGATGTGAGAGTTGAACTGTGAAGAGAGCTGAGCACTGAATAATTGATGCTTTTGAACTGTGGTGTTGGAGAAGACTCTTGAGAGTCTCTTGGACTGCAAGGAGATCCAACCAGTGAATCCTAAAGGAAATCAGTCATGAATATTCATTGGAAGGACTGATGCTGAAGCTGAAACTCCAATACTTTGGCCACCTGATGTGAAGAACTGATTCACTGAAAAAGACCCTGATGCTGGGAAAGATCGAAGGCAGGAGAAGGGGATGACAGATGATGAGGTGGTTGGATGGCATCACCGACTCAATGGACATGAGTTTGAGTAAGCTCCAGGAGTTGGTGATGGACAGGGAAGCCTGGCGTGCTACAGTCCATGGGATCAGAAAAAGTTGGACAGGGCTGAGCAACTGAACTGAACTGAATGTTCACCAGTGCATACACAAGACCACTGAAATGCACACACATTCAAAATAACATATACATAGATGCATGTATATACACATTTGAACACACACTTTCACACCAATTGGCCACCCTGACATACACGTGCGCACAAACACATGTCCCCTGAAGACAAACAAACATGCACATAAACATTTGTGTGACACATATAGCCAAACACACACACACTGCGTGTGCACATATACACAGGCACACACTTACAGCATCCTAAGACCATACATTCTGCCCTATCTGGTTTCCATTAGTAGCAGCCAATGCTTCTCCCATTCTGGGCCCCAAGCATCTTGAGGACACTGCAGTCCTGAGTCTGAAGTGAAATAATGCTCAGGTCCTGATCTGGGAACTGCATGCAAGTCAGGGCAATCAGATGCATCACATTTTCCCATGAAAGAAATCTCTGATGGGCTTATTAAACTTTGAAAATATCAGCTCTCAGTCCGAAAGACTTCCTGAGTCCAGATCGAACTGAAAAATAACCTTGTGACAGACCACCCGGTTCTGAGCTGATGGGAATTACTTTCAACCCAGGCCAGCAGATCCCTCAGACAAAATGTTCCACATACCAAACCTGACAGCAGCCAGCTCTCACGAGTAGGGGAGCCAAGTGTCTGCTATCATAGATCATATCCACTGTGGCTGTGACAGGCAGTGATGCTCTGGGCCTGCATCATGGTGGGGGCCCCAGAATGGCAGTAAGGAGCTGGCCTAAGTGCCTTTGATATCCATGTCCTTGTGCTATAGGACAGAGAGTCTGCCTGTCATCACAGACAGATGTAGCCTTGGCTTTGGGCAATCATTTTCTGTTTTGAGTGTTCAGTTTGGGGTATAATTGTAGTTCAGTAGGTGCTGTCGGAAGGAAAGAGACAGAGTGTCATGTGGAAGATTGAGGATAAACAGATAATTCCAGGGTTGGAAGAACTGACTCATCCACCCCATCATCTGTGGGGGAGGACAGTCTTCCTGCCTGCTCTCTTTTGGGCCATGTTCAGTCTTTATTATTTCTGCAACTCTGTGTTTTTCCCTCACCCTACTAAACACACGTGAAACAGAGCTTTTCCATTGTAACAGCTGCCAGGGGCCACAAAGTTTATAGCCTTGTCTCTAAATTGT
Organism: Cephalophus harveyi; assembly: GCA_006410635.1. Lineage (NCBI taxonomy): Eukaryota > Metazoa > Chordata > Mammalia > Artiodactyla > Bovidae > Cephalophus > Cephalophus harveyi. The sequence goes on from SJYT01036000.1 coordinate 14,915, forward strand.
GTGGCCCTAGGCAAGACCCTTAACTCTGCAGAATCTCAGCTTGTGTATAGAAGATGGGAATATCAGTATCTGCCTTGTCTACTTCATCAGTCTGCCATGCGGACACACAGGACTAATGAGAAGTCGGTGCTCTGAGTGAGTGGGAAGGTGCTTTGCCATGTCTGATAACATCCTCACCATTGCTCACGGTTCTTCTGCTCAGATACAGCCTTGCACAGGCTTCCAGGCACATCTTCAGATGTTTTCCATTTTCCTCCGGAACTAGGAGGAATAGTTTCCTGGCTTCCAGATCTTGATTCCTTTCCAGCACTGCTTCAGACCCTCCCACTACTTGGTGGACTGTGTGGATTCAAGTTCTAGCATCAGAGCCTTGTGCACAGCCCCCACCAGCTCCTTCAGACTTTTCACTCCTGCAGCCCCCAATACCACCCTGCCTTTTCTCAGCCAATGACTTTGCTTTCCACTGTTCAGAGAAGAGAGGCTGAGAATCAGGAAGGCCCTCTGATTCTCCACTCAAAACCTATCCACACTCCACCATCTTTACCTCCCTGCCTCCTGATACAAAGGCCCCATCCCGTCATAGCCATTGTCCCCACTTATACCTTATTATTGGAAAACTCAGCAGTGGCCATAGGACTGGAAAAGGTCAGTTTTCATTCCAATCCCAAAGAAAGGCAATGCAAAAGAATACTCCAACTACTGCACAATTGCACTCATCTCACACGCTAGTAAAGTAATGCTCAAAATTCTCCAAGCCAGGCTTCAGCAATACGTGAACCGTGAACTCCCTGATGTTCAAGCTAGTTTTAGAAAAGGCAGAGGAACCAGAGATCAAATTGCCAACATCCGCTGGATCATGGAAAAAGCAAGAGAGTTCCAGAAAAACATCTATTTCTGCTTTATGGACTATGCCAAAGCCTTTGACTGTGTGGATCACAATAAACTGTGGAAAATTCTTCAAGAGATTGGGAATACCAGACCACCTGACCTGCCTCTTGAGAAATCTGTATGCAGGTCAGGAAGCAACAGTTAGAACTGGACATGGAACAACAGACTGGTTCCAAATAGGGAAAGGAGTGCATCAAGGCTGTTTATTGTCACCCTGCTTATTTAACTTACATGCAGCGTACATCATGAGAAACGCTGGACTGGAAGAAACACAAGCTGGAATCAAGATTGCTGGGAGAAATCTCAATCACCTCAGATATGCAGATGACACCACCCTGAGGGCAGAAAGTGAAGAGGAGCTAAAAAGCCTCTTGAGAAAGTGAAAGAGGAGAGTGAAAAAGTTAACTTAAAGCTCAACATTCAGAAAATGAAGACCATGGCATCTGGTCCCATCACTTCATGGGAAATAGATGGGGAAACAGTGGAAACAGTGTCAGACTTTATTTTTTTGGGCTCCAAAATCACTTCAGATGGTGACTGCAGCCATGAAATTAGAAGACGCTTACTCCTTGGAAGAAAAGTTAGGACCAACCTAGATAGTATTTTCAAAAGCAGAGACATTACTTTGCCGACTAAGGTCCATCTAGTCAAGGCTATGGTTTTTCCTGTGGTCATGTATGGATGTGAGAGTTGGACTGTGAAGAAGGCTGATCACCGAAGAATTGATGCTTTTGAACTGTGGTGCTGGAGAAGACTCTTGAGAGTCCCTTGGACTGCAAGAAGATCCAACCAGTCCATTCTGAAGGAGATCAGCCCTGGGATTTCTTTGGAAGGAATGATGCTAAAGCTGAAACTCCAGTACTTTGGCCACCTCATGTGAAGAGTTGACTCATTGGAAAAGACTCTGATGCTGGGAGGGATTGGGGGCAGGAGGAGAAGGGGATGACAGAGGATGAGATGGCTGGATGGCGTCACGGACTCGATGGACGTGAGTCTGAGTGAATTCCGAGAGATGGTGATGGACAGGGAGGCCTGGCGTGCTGCGATTCATGGGGTCACAAAGAGTCGGACACGACTGAGCGACTGAACTGAACTGATACCTTATTTGCTGCAGCTTCTTTGCGGACCTCCCATCATCATGTACCTCTTCTCACTTTACTCTTTTCCTTGCTAATGGTTCCTTCTCAGTGCACAGAGGGGGTTTGGCTTTGAAATTTGTGTGTGGGGGAACCTTTTGGAGATTTGGACCTTGAGCAGGAGCAGGGGAAAACATTCTGGGTGAAGATAAAAATGGGGGCACATGTGGCCCTTAGGGACAGCTTCAAAGATAGGGTTTTGAAGATTATGTGGAAGTTGCAAGGGTGTTGCTGAAGATTGGAAGTGTTCTTGGGTTGTCCAAACTGTTACCCTTCTCCCTCAGTCTCTGTCATCCCTCTCCCTGACATCTATCCTCACACCCTTATCTTGAAGAATTCTAAAAGACCAGGGCAAAATCCTAGTCCCTTTAGAGAAATAATGAAAAGTTCAGACCTTGTAAAATCACAATTGAGTAATTGAAACATCACTATACTTTTGCTTTACAAATAATAGAACTCATTCTTGGTCCACAGAGCTGGTGATCCCTCTCCCATATTTTACCTGATGAATCCTACTACTAGATGCAGCTACGTCGTCTTGGAACTGTCAGAGGATCAACTTCCCATTTCCAAGTAAACAGAGCCCCACCAGGGCAATCCGCTCTTCTCACCAGGAACTTGAATTTGGTGGGAAGCATGTAGAGTCATCCCTCAAGATCCACAGAGGGCTGGTTCTAAGACTCGCTCAGACACCAAAATATAAGGATGCTCCAGTCTCTTACATAAAGTGGCATACTGTTTGCTTATAATATACACACACTCTCACTTAAAGTTTAAATCATCTCTCGATTACTTATAATACCTGACACACTGTAAATCCTATATTGTTGTTGTGTATTGTGTTAAGTTGTGTCCAACGCTTTGTGATCCCATGGACTGCAGCACACCAGGCTCCCCTGTCCTTCACTATCTTCCAGAGTTTGCTCAAATTCATGTCCACTGAATTGATAGTGCCATCCAACCATCTCATCCTCTGTCACCCCCTTCTCCTCTGCCCTCAGTCTTTCCCAGCATCAGGGTCTTTTCCAATGAGTTGACTCTTTGCATCAGGTGGCCAAAGTATTGGAGTTTCAGCTTCAGGATCGGTCCTTCCAATGAATATTCAGGGTTGATTTCCTTTAGGATTGACTGGTTGGATGTCCTTGCTGTCCAAAGCTGTATAAATAGTTGTAAATACAGTGTAAATGATATGTAAATATTTGCTGATGTGGCAGATTCAAGCTTTGCTTTATGGAACTTTTAAAAATGTTGTTTTTAATATTTTCGATATACAGTTGGTTGAACCTGTGGATGTGTAATCCGTGGATTCAGAGGGCCAGCTGAGTTGAAATCAAGTCATTCTGACATCTTGAAGCAATTTCTCTTAAGTTCTTGCCTTTGGGGACGCTGGAGCTTCCATCCTTCAAGTCTTTCTTGAGGCTTGGCTGCTCAGCTTTCTCTTTAACTCTGTGAGATAATAAGCATCCTTCCCATCACTTCTGTCTCTGTTTTGTAAGAAAGATTTCTGTCACTTGCAACCAGAGAATCTTAACTGATAACCATATAATGCTGTAAAGCTTTCCTTGTGAAGATCTTCAGAAAGCCACCAACTTGCTGCTACATGCACCCCCTTTGGAAACACCAGGCATTAGATCCTAAAGGCATTAGATCCAGACTTGTCCTCAGAGTCTGCAAGATAAGTACTATCATCATACCCAGTTTTCAGGTGAGAGACTGAGGCTCTGAAAGATGTGGGCATCTGCCCAAGGTTACAGCTGAAATTAAGAATCTTGGTAATCTCATCAGTAATTTAGTGTAGCCCAAGAAAAGGAGGTTAATACAGGAAGGTGGGAGCATCTCTGGGCAAGATAGCATACCCCTCCCTCCCTCTCTTTATCAAGCACCCTAGTTTCCCATTTATGTTTCTGATCTTTTTCCTGCCTTTCTCTGAGACTGGCATTCTCTCTGCTTGTTGATTAGTGAGCATAATGCTGGAAAAGGCTGCTCCAAACCTTTCTAAACACTTACCCATTTTAAGCTTCTGCTATCAACTGTGTTTCTGAGTTTGAAATATCGAGATAAAATCTGCTTTGTGCCTGGACAGCTGGGGTCAGCTGAAAATGTTCTTCCTCCTGAAAGGATATTTATTTCCTAGTTCCTGTAACCTATGAATGTTATATGGAAACAGGATCTTTGCAAAAATGATTAAGCATTTGAAGATGGAGAGATTATCCTGGATTATCTGGGTGGGCCCTAAATGCAATCATATGTATAACCTTACAGAGTGAGGTAAAATGCAGTTGGACACAGACAGAGCATAAGGTGCAGTGAAGCAGAGATTATAGTGGTGCAGCCATAAACCAAGGAGCGTTTGCAGTCACAAGAATCTGGGAGACAGGTTTTCCCCTGGAGCATCTGAAAGGGGCACAGCTCTGCGAATACTTTGACCTAGCTGAGTGATACTGATTTTAGATGACTTGTATCCAGAACTGTGAGAGGATTTCTGTTGTTTTAAGTAACCAAATTTGTCATAATTTGCTACAGAAGCTATAGGGAACTAATGCAACATCCAGTGAGTCATTTCTCCTGCATTAGGTGTCTACTCATTGTCCAATCAGTTTTATCTAGGAGGATGTTAATAAGACAAACACAACCACAGATGCCTATCCTCTGGGAAAGTAGGTGGTATATTCTCAGAGAAAGGATATGACTGGGAGACACCTGCATGCATCCCACTAGCACTCCCTGACACCTTTTCTCTTGCAGGTGTGAGAGGAAGTGTTGGGACATATTGGGCAGCAGTCATGCCTGAATACAGCACCAAGCCTAGGGCTCTCTCTTTCCCTGCCCAAATAGGGTATGAGTTCATAAACAGAGCTTTTAACTGGGCAATGGTGAGGTGAGGTTATGAGTTTATCTGTCTAGCAAATTCAAATAGTCATTTCTTAATGCCTGTTTTTAGTCAGACGTTGGGAGTAAGTTAGCACAGGAACCAGTCTAGGGGACGATAAAACCTGCACATCCTGGACGACTGGGAAGAACATAACAGGATCCTCTAATCCTTCATTTAGTCATTTATTCAACCGATGTTTGTTGTGTGCATATGTACCAGGCTAGGTGATCTTATAACACAATATATAATGTCATTGATTTCATGGCATAAGAAAAATAAGCAAGCAGATAAATGAACAAAATAATTGAGCACAAATTGAGAAAAGGGCTGCAAAAGAGACTTAAGATGCTGAGACAGAAAAAGGTGTGTGAGTTAAAGGGGAATGATAGGTGCCGTATTGAAAAGCAGAGACATTACTTTGCCAACAAAGGTCCGTCTAGTCAAGGCTGTGGTTTTTCCTGTGGTCATGTATGGATGTGAGAGTTGGACTGTGAAGAAGACTGAGCACCAAAGAATTGATGCTTTTGAACTGTGGTGTTGGAGAAGACTCTTGAGAGTCCCTTGGACTGCAAGGAGATCCAACCAGTCCATTCTGAAGGAGATCAGCCCTGGGATTTCTTTGGAAGGAATGATGCTAAAGCGGAAACTCCAGTACTTTGGCCACCTCACGCGAAGAGTTGACTCACTGGAAAAGACTCTGATGGTGGGAGGGATTGGGGGCAGGAGGAGAAGGGGACGACAGAGGATGAGATGGCTGGAAGGCATCACCGACTCGATGGACGTGAGTCTGAGTGAACTCTGGGAGTTGGTGATGAACAGGGAGGCCTGGCGTGCTGCAATTCATGGGGTCGCAAAGAGTCGTACACGACTGAGCCACTGAACTGAACTGAACTGATAGGTGCCATGGCAATCGGGGTCTGGAATCAGGTGTTATTTGTCGGGAATAGTGGGGCGGGGTTGGGGGCGTGAGAAGTTTGATGGAGAAGTAGGATGCTTAGGCAGTTGAATTTAAACCTGGGGCTGGGAGAAAAGGTTTGGGCTGGAAGCGGGAATTTGTTATTTAGAGCCATGGAAAGAAAGGAAAGGTCCAGGAAAAAGAGCATATAAACACCTTTTACGTGTGAACGAGCTGTTTACAAGAAACAATCTATTTTATAAACAAGTTTATTGTTTCATAAATAGGAATTGCGTCGCTTCCTCCTCCTCCTTCATCCAGACTACATTTCCCAGGGTGCCGTGCGAACCGCGTGAGCCCCAGAATCTTTCTCAGCCGTTTCCGGCGTAGGTGGCCCGGATAAGCATGGCGACCCTGAGAGCGCCTTTATCGCTGTGGACTCTCCATGCAGGTTCTCGGGGTGCCGGGCTGGTCTATTTCCGCGCCCGCGCTCGGCCCCGGCCCGGCGACCTGTTCCAGCCTCCGCCCGGGGTCTGCGGGGCGGGAACGCCAGGCCGCGGGCTCTCTTCCGAGGCCGGTGAGTGAGCCGCGAGGCGTCCCCTGGGGCGTTCTTCTGGGGGCTCTAGAGCCCTGCTGATGACGAGACCCACGCGGGGCCCCAGTTCCCGTGGCGCGCCCTCCGACCCGGCGGCTCTCTCCTGTGCGCACCGGCTCGGACGGTGATTTTTCCTGCACTTGAAATGTTTCAAGCACTGCTTGAGCTCCGCTCTTCGTAGAGCACCAAGCTAAGTTTAGGGGTTAAGACTGACGCGGGTTTGTGCTTGAGGGCAGTCGTGGTCCAGTGGGAAGAGGCGGTGCAATGTGACCTGGACTGTGACTGGGGAGGGAGAGGAGTGAGTGAATGATGGTCGCTCAGTCGTGTCCGACTATATCCGCCCGAATGGACTGTAGCCTGCCAGGCTCCTGCTGCTGCTGCTGCTAAGTCGCTTCAGTCGTGTCCGACTCTGTGCGACCCCATGGACTGCAGCCCACCAGGCTCCCCTGTCCCTGGGATTCTCCAGGCAAGAACACTGGAGTGGGTTGCCATTTCCTTCTCCAATGCATGAAAGTGAAAAGTGAAAGGGAAGTCGCTCAGTCGCGTCCGACTCTTCGCGACCCCATGGACTGCAGCCTACCAGGCTCCTCCGTCCATGGGATTTTCCAGGCAAGAGTACTGGAGTGGGGTGCCATCGCCTTCTCCAGCCAGGCTCCTATGTCGGTGGAATTATCAAAGCAAGGATACTGGAGTGGGTTGCCATTTCCTTCTCCAATGGAGAGAAGACTGGCACTCAAACTAGGCTGCAAGGGCAGGGGAGCTCGAAAATGTGATCACAGTTGAAACTTGGTTAATCATGTTGAGAAAACAAGAAACATTTCAAGTGCAGGAAACAACATAAGCAAAAGTCCAGAAATGAGACTGAACGCAGGTAGTTTGGGAACCCGTTTTGGAGGTAGGACTGATGAGGTTGGTTATAACTGTGAATCTGGATATAAAAGGAGAAATCAGTATTATTAATATTTCTCAGGTTTCTGCTGAGCAGTTGAGTGGAGAGTAAGTCCTATTTGTACCTGGAGAGAGAAAATTAATTATAAGACAGTGTTTTAGAAGGGAATGAGAGGAGAAGTGAGGGAAAAGGCAGTAGTGGATGAGGTAAGGAGATGGGAAAGGGAGTGGAATTAAACATGTTTTGGATGCATTAAATTTGAAATGCCTTTGAAATTCAAATGGAGGTGTCAGATATGCAGTTACATATAAGGTGAGAAACATTGGAGTAAAAATGCTAACAGAAGCTGGGGGGAATGGGTGAGGTCTGAGGTGAGATGTAGTGCTGAGCGCTATTGTGTATCAGGCACTGTAAGAGACCTTGGGTGCCAGAGACCAGTACAAGACAGGGTTGTCACCTTGGGAGAGCACAAAGTCTCCTGGGGACACAGTTTCAATTATTAGTTGGCTGTATATATATGAGTTTATTTCTGCACTCTCTGTGCTCTTGGTCTGTGTGTCTTTTTTTATGCCAGGACCATACTGTTTTGATTACATGTTAATGGCTTGAAGTCTGGAAGTGTGATGCTTCCTGCTGTGTTGTTCTTAGGATTGGTTTGACAGTCACATGGTCTCTTATGATTTCGATTCCATACAGATTTGTCGATTGTTTTTTTCCACTTCTGTAAAAAATGCTGTTGAACTCTCAATAGGGGTTGCATTGAATCTGTAGATAGCTTTGGGTAGTATGAACATTTTAATGATATTAATTCTCTAATCCATGAACACAGAGTACCTGCCCACTTATTATATGTTTGATTTCTTTCATCAACGTTTTGTGGTTTTCAGCAAAGCAATCTTTCACCTCCTTGGTTAAATTTAGTACTAAATATTATAATGTTTTTGGTACTTTATTACTTTTTCAGGTAATTTGTTGTTAGTGTATAGAAATGGTACTGGTTTGGGGATATTGATTTTGTATCTTACAACTTTGCTGAATTTGTTGATATAATAGTTTACTGATGGAGTCTTTAGGATTTTTATAGATAACATCATGTTGTCTGCAGAGACACTTTTACTCCTTTTCAGTTCTGATGCCTTTTATTTCTTTTTCTTGGCTGAGTGCTCAGACTAGAACTTCAAGTACTGGGTTGTATAGGAGTGGTGAGAGTGGGCAGCCCTGTCTTGTTTCTGTTCTTGGAGAACAGAACTTTCAACCTTTGCTCACTGAGTATGTTAGCAGTGTGTTTGTCATTTAGGGTCTTTATTGTGTTGAGGTGTGTTCCGTTTATACCTAATTTGTTAGAAGTTTAAAATCATTAATTTTGTCATGTGCTTTTTTGCATCTATCAAAGAAATCTTCCTTCTATGAATATGTTTCATATCGATTGGTTTGAGTATGTTGAGCTGTATTTGTATCCCAAATCTTATTTGATCATGGTGAACGATCTTTTTAACGTTCTGCTGAATCAGTTTGCTAGTATTTTATTGAGAATTTTTGCATCTGTAGTCATCAGGGATATTGGCCTGTAGATTTCTGTTAGTATCCTTTATTGATTTCAGTATCAGGATAATGCTGGCCTTATAAAATGAGTTTGGGAGTGCTTTCTGCTCTTTAATTTTTTGGAAGAGTTTGAGAAGGATTGGCATTAATTTGTCTTTAAATGTTTGATAAGTCTCCTGAGAAACCATCTGGTCCTGAGCCTGTTTTCACTGGAGGATTTTTTATTATTGATTCAGTCTTCTTAGTAGTAATTGGTCTGCTTTGATTTTCTCTTACTTTCTGATTTAGTCTTGGTAGATTGTATGTTTCTAAGAATTTTTCCACTTCTTCTAGGTTGTCCAACTTGCTGGCATATTGTTACTCATAGTAGCCCCTTATGATCCTTTGTAATTCTGTAGTATCAGTTGTAATGTCTTTTTTAGTTATTTTGTTAGTTTGGGTCCTCTTTTTCCCTTGGTCTAGCTAAAGGTTTGTCAGTTTTGTTTATGCTTTCAAAGAACCACCTCTTTATTTTGTTAATCTTTTCTGTTGTTTGGATTGCATATTTAATAAATGACTGTGATTGATCTGTGGAGAATGGTCAGAATGGAGGCAAGGAGACAGGTTAGAAGGCTGAGGCAAGAGATAGGATGGCCTTGACCAGGGTAGTGGCAGTGGGAAATAGAGAGTTAAAGACTATAAGATGTAACAGGCAATTGATTTGTGTCAGTGTCTTTTTGTAAAAATGGGACTAATCATAGTATTTATGGGATTGTTATGAGGATTAAATGTACCAAGTATGTAAAAGTATTAGTCAATACTGGCACATAGTAAATATCTAACAGATGTTAGCTGTTAATATTACCGTTTTTATTACTGATGCTGTTGGCTGGATGTGGAGGGTAGTGGGGAAGTCAAGAATGACTGTAGGTTTCTGGCCCACGTGACCTATTGGATGGTGCTAAGGATAGGAGGAAAAGCAGGTTTGTGACAGAAGAGAAGTTATGGGTTCTGCTTTGGCAGTATTGAAGTACATGTGAGATGTCCATTGGTTAGTTGGATGGAAGATGATTTGTCTGGAGATTCAGCTTTTAGAGTTTCTAGGTAATTAATAGTTACAGAAGGTCAGGAGATAATCCATCAAGAATGTGAGAAGGGAGAGAAGAATGTAGTTCAGAATCCTGTTGGACCCCAGCATTTAGAGGACCAGCAGAGGAAGAGGTGGTTGGGAAGGAATGGCTTCCCCCACCCCCAGTGGAAATGGAAGTTGGGCAAAGGGATAGGCATACTAGGACGGGCAGAGCTGAGATCTGGGTCTCTGCTCCTATCCAGCTTTCTTCCATAACATCACATGGCCTTTTTAGTACCGTGTCCAGTGATCCAGGCCTCTCTTTCCTAACTGGAACTCCTCAGCCTAGAATTCCCTTCCCTTTTTTTCTCTGCCTTATTCAGGGCCCCTGGGAAGCATTCTTTGACTCTACCATGCCTTTCTCTGCTCCCAGGCTAAGTTTAGTTTCAGTCTCTGTTATCACACAACCCCCTGTACCTCCCTTGTATGTAGCACTTACTCTGAGGAACGTGATGGTAAATTGAAATTGATCTAGGTTCTAGAATCAGATAAACTTTGGTTTAAATCCTGGGTATATCATTTAATAGCTGATTGTCTTTAGCAAGGTTCCAGTATCCTCATATACAAAACTGGGATATGAGTACATACTTTGTGGCTTGTTGTAAGCATTCCTGAAAATGTGTGTAACTCCTGTCAATTAGGAAACAATTCTTTGGTTGGTTGGCAGTAACTGTTATTGTCATTAATATTGCATTAACTACTTTTTTCCTGTTGCTTCCTTCACTAGACTTTGAGTGCCTTTTTGGCAGAAACTGTATCTTGATCATCGTGAATGCCCAGTAAATTTTGAATGAATGAATGAATCTTTTAGGTATTTGCATTATGCATACTGAGGTAGACATGGTGTTAATCATTTATATTATTGACGTTTTCCATTTAGATAGTCTTGTTGTCTTGTCATTTTTGCCATCTTATTTACTAAAATTTATTTAACAGAATCTGGTAGCCCAAAGATCAAGAAACCTACTTTTATGGATGAGGAAGTCCAAAGCATACTCATCAAGATGACAGGGTTGGATTTACTGAAGATTTTTAAGCCAGCAGTACAAGAAACGAAGCCACCAACTTATAAGCTAATGACCCAGGCACAGTTGGAAGAGGTATGTGAATGCAGGAATATTGGTAGAATATCTTTCTTTAAAAGATTAAACAAAAATTTCAGGGTCCCTCCAGATTCTGATAGTTGCTTTTCTACAAATACTAATGAGGGGGAGTTCCAGGCACAGAACTGCGAAAAGAAACTTGTGCAGTCTGGCAGAGAGGAGTAGGGAAGATTGTCAGGATTAGACAGACCGCGCATATGGGTCAGGTCTGGCTATCAGGCGGAACCACCTCTGCTCCAAAACCAGCCTAGCATCCTTCCTCTGTCCTCCCTGCTCCAGCCTCCTTCCTGCAGAAACATGTGTTGTGAGCTGCTTTAAGGCAGAGGCTTGGTGAGACTGTGAGATCCTTCTGAACAGTATTCTGTTCCAGGCAGGTGTCCTCCTGCAGTCATGGGTATTGAGTGCTTTGTGGAAAACCCTTTCATGTATGAGTATGTGAAGCATTGTTGCTTTTCTTTCAACTCAAAAATCATTGAGAGCCATAGCAGAGTTCAAATGCCCAAAAGTATACAGCACATGAAGAGTGAAAGGCCTCTCTCACGTCTCAGAGGTGACCTCTGTCAGCGGTATGGCACGGAGCACTGTGCTCAGCGGTTAAGGGCATGGGCTCTGGAGTTAAATTGCCTGGGTTCAAATTGTAGTGCTGCAGCTTCTTAGCAATTTACTTAACATTTGTGTGCCTCTATTTTCTCTCTCATAAAATGACCTCTAAACAGTAACGCTTAGCTCATATGGGTAGTTGGGGCATTAAAGGAGCCAGATGCACTCAGAGTATTTGAGCAATATCTGGAACATAGTAAGCACCCAGTAAGTGAAGTTCTCTGTCCTGTTTTGGGAGGCTCTTGTGGCCTCGCTCTGTCTCAGAGCCTCCCTTTGCTGTTTTGAGAGTGGTTGAGCCTGTGACTGGTGCTCTCATACAGAGACAAAGGCCAGGGCCCAGGAACCCGAGTTTGGCTTTTCACTCACTTATTTGTACCTACAGCTTCTGTCTGCAGTCTTTAGCACCTTTTTTTTTATAAGTATCTGCTTTTGTCAGATGATCCTTTTGGTCTGTAACCTGTGGCTTTCCCTAAGATATATTTTATTTCATTAGGCTACAAGACAGGCAATTGAGGCAGCTAAAGTCCGATTAAAAATGCCACCAGTTCTGGAAGAGCGAACACCAATAAATGATGTGTTAGCCAAAGATAAGATTTTGGAAGGAACCGAAACAGCCAAATATGTGTTTACTGATATATCGTACAGCATACCACATCGGGTAAGTTTACGTCTAATCGCAAAATGATTCTGCCTAAGCTAGATTGACATCAAAAAGCTCAAGCTTTTCGAGAAGATGGAAATGCATGCTGATGCCCAAAAATCTGACTTCCCAAAGGATTTTCACTTTTCAGAATTTGCAGTAAGAATATTCCACTTGCCCAGATAATTTTTAGGCACCACTTCATCTGCTATAGTTTTTATTGTCTAGCTCCTCTTCCCTTGATTGGCAGTTCCAAAAGAACACTCTAGCACTTATAAAATACATTAGTTTTGTGTTTGAGCCTTTTCAAGTAATGAGTGAAAAGAGTAATTTACATTTCAGCCCACAAACTGCAGTAGAGTATTGAATAGTGATAGGGTTGAAAAAAGGGCCACCCCATGCTAATCTTTTTATCATATTGATTACGGTTAGAAGACACAATGTGAGCAGTGTCCATGTCTGTGTCAGTCACCTGTATATCTGACATAATGAATGGGATCAGAGTTTCATTTTATTAGAATTTTTGCTTTGAAGTATTTTAATATATGTTTGCAGTGCTGTGAAGGCTGGTTATGGGAGCATTCTATAATCTGAAAGGGAGAAAGGAACTTGGAATTCAAATTGCCAAAATCCATTTGAGGAACAATTACGTTACTTTACCATCTTTTTTTTTTTTCCTGTTTGCTGTGCTTGATGAAAGTTTTAATTATATTATGCTCAAAACATATTCAGAGACTCTTATTAAAGTTCTGAAGAGTTGAGAGTCACTACCATCTGGTTAACTTAAACATTAATCAGATGTGTAGCATTTGTCAGCTGTGTGCAAAACTGTTAAGTCATTCTGGGTTTTGTAAAGAATTATAATCCAGTTCCTGACCCTTTCTAGTTCTGAAACAATGTTAACAGTATCTAAGAGGTATCAAGAATGCTGCCTGTGCTAAATTAGATTGCCAGTTGAGTGGTACAGACAGTGGGTGGAATTCACCCAGTGGGTGAAGGAAGCATCCTTTGGCCTGGGATTTGGCAGTTGAGAGAGTGAAGAGACCAGAGGCAGGTGCACCAGTTAGTCTCTCTGACACGTTTGTCTCTTGCCAGAATGAGGAATTGCAGAGGTGTGGAATTAAGATTCCACATTCTTGGGTTTGTTCCATTTATCCCTTGACTTTAAATATGGACCATAAAATAGTCAAGTCTTATCTGGGTGAGACTTTAGGATAAGAAAACAATTTAAAAGGGTTTATAGCGCTTTTTTCTGAAATGGATTTAGATGAATCTCAACTTTTTTTAGTTGAATCATTTTATGTATTCAACTCACTTTAGGACTGTAGTTCGTATTTACTAAATACTTTCATTAGATTTTTGATTGTCAGAGGCACTGCAGTGATTAGTGAAGGAAGTATCAAATCTCGCCAAATCTGAGGTTTAAATTATTGAAATCATGCACATGATTGCATTTTGTTTGCCCGTTGCATTTTATATTGTTGATTGCAAATTATTCTTGTAATGGTGCTTAGTGGGACACTGGAACTAAAAATCAGCCCTCACAAACTCATCCTTGTGTTTTCTATTTCAGGAGCGTTTTATTGTTGTCAGAGAACCAAGCGGCACACTACGCAAAGCCTCTTGGGAAGAACGGGACCGCATGATTCAAATTTATTTCCCAAAAGAAGGCCGTAGAGTTTTAACACCAGTAATTTTCAGGGAAGAAAATCTTCAGGTAAGATGACTTTGAGGTTATAGAGGCAGTGGTGATGACTTCTTTGTTGAACCAGTTGGCTCTAGTGCTGCTGGGTATTTTGCTTTGATAAACACAGGCATTTCTAATGATAAGTAGGGTCATTTGTCTTGTAGTTGGGTTAGCTGGGATTTGAATCCAGGTGTGACATGTGGTTTGTGTGTGGTTTCTGCCTCCCTCATGCTGGGCACAGATGTGGCCTGTGTGTGGATGGGCAGGGCTGTCATGGTGTCTGGACAGGTGTCCGGCACTTTCTTTTCTTCTCATCTAATTCCAACTCTTCTATGTGGGTTTAGAACATGTACAGTCAGGACCGGCATGTTGATGTCCTCAATCTCTGCGTTGCCCAGTTTGAGCCAGATTCTGCTGACTATATCAAAGTGAGTATATTTTATAGTTTCTAAAGTATGGGTGTAAGTATGGTTATGAGTAAGATTTTTTAGTCCAACACAGTGAGTTAGGTTATAAGCTTCAATACAGGAGGAGGAAAAGGGAAATGCCTGAACACCTATCCAGTGCTGGATGTATACCAAATAGATATTTTCATCCTTTCAACAACCCTTAAGGATGAGAGAACTTAAGCTTAGAGAGTCAAGTAACTCATTGAAAGTTGCACAGCTAATAAGTGATAGAGTTAGTACCCAAACTTGATGGCAGAAGATTTTTCTTCAGTTTATTGTACGGGAAAGTTATTTACTAAAGTTTGCCAAAATGCAGTGTATGTGCCTTGTGTTGAAATTTAATAATCATATAGTACCTTCTGTGTGTAAGGTGTTACTGTGGAGGTACAAGTGATGACATGAACTAGGATAGGGAGCTTTGTCGAAGCTTGCAGTCCAGGAGAGATCGTGGGGAAGTATAATCACCACCATAGGTCTAAGATGTTAGGTGCTAAGAGAAGGCTGCAACATGCTCTCAGGGAAGGCCTAAGAGGGCTCTAGGAGGATAGGGAACACTGTGGCAAGCGGATGGAGAAGTATTTCAGGTAGAGAGGAAAGTACGAACAACAGGCAGGACACAAAAGTAGACTTGAGAAGTGGCCAGTCATCTGTTTTGCTTGTACATGCGATGAATATCTAGGGAAGTGGTTCAAGATTAAGCTAGAAAGGTAGATGGGGCCATATCACAGGTGATCTCAGACGCTAGGCTGACGAATCTGGACTTCAGTCAGCAGCCTTTTTAATATAGGAATGCCCTCATCAGAGTCCTCATTTAAGATCAGTCTGGAAGAACTGAAGGAATATTAGTAAGATGGAATGGGATAGTTGATTGGATAGGGGAAAGAAGTGGAAGTCCATTATTTCCAGTGGTCCTATATATATATAATAGGTGCTTCATATATAGTGCATGGCTGCTGAAGAGTAATTGATCTGGCTATAAATGTCTGGCAGACTTGTTCCAGGTTCCACACACTTCTGCAGTGGTGAGCTGTCCTTAATCATACCTGCTAGTTAATGAATAATAGTGGATGCAGGATCAGGAGACCTGGTTTACTCATACTTTCTTGGACACCTTGCATGCTAGTGGATGTATATCCAGTAATGTTGGCTCACTTTTATTTTTGTATTTCTGAAAAATTGCATTTTGTATGGATAGATTCATCATCAGACCTATGAAGATATAGATAAATACGGAAAGTATGACCTGTTACGTTCAACAAGACACTTCGGTGGAATGGCTTGGTATTTTGTAAATAAGAAAAAGATTGATGGCTTATTGATTGACCAGATTCAGAGAGATTTGTAAGTATGATCTTAGTAAGTAAAGAAATTCTCATTATCATTACAGTAAACCTGTATTTGAGTTCAGTTCAGTTCAGTTCAGTTCAGTCACTCAGTCACGTCCCACTCTTTGCGAACCCATGAACCGCAGGATGCCATGCCTCCCTGTCCATCACCAACTCCTGGAGTCCACCAAACCCACATCCATCCAGTCAGTGATGCCATCCAACCATTTCATCCTCTGTCGTTTCCTTCTCCTCCTGCCTTCAATCTTTCCCAGCATCAGGGTCTTTTCCAATGAGTCAGCTCTTCACATCAGGTGGCCAAAGTATTTAGAGTTTCAGCTTTAATATCAGTCCTTCCAATCAACACCCAGGATTGATCTCCTTTAGGATGGACTGGTTGGATCTCCTTGCAGTCCAAGGGAGTCTCAAGAGTCTTCTCCAACACCACAGTTCAAAAGCATCAATTTTTCAGTGCTGTTTTCTTTGTAGTCCAACTCTCACATCCATACATGACCACTGGAAAAACCATAGCCTTGACTAGACGGACCTTTGTTGTTGGCAAACCTGTATTTAATCTGTTTTTTTTTCCAGTGATAACAGTGTACTGCCCAGTGATAGGGGCTTCCCTTGTAGCTCAGTGGTAAAGAATCTGCCTGAAATGTAGGAGACACAGGAGACATGATGAGTTCAATCCCAGGAGTGGAAAAATCCCCTAGAGAGTATGGCAACTTACTCCAGTATTCTTGTCTGGAGAATACCATGGATAGAGAGCTTGGCGGGCTGCAGTCCACGGGGTCTCAAAGAGTTGGACACGACTGAAGCAGCTGAGCACACGTGCACGCCCAGTGATAGCTTTCACTTAGTTCAGTTTATTTATGGATTTGTTTTTCCAGTATAACCCAGTTTTCTCAGTCTTTGCTTCTGTGTCATGTAAACATGCCTAGATTCTTTGAAAGAGTGAATGACTCTGGACTTGTGTTGTGTACCCTGGATGTTGACTTATCCCTAGCCTCGCTCATGCTTCTGGGTACCAGTGAACTTGCCAATGAACAAGGGGATTAGACAGGAAATGCAAAGAAGCAGACATAAGGTCTGCTGGGTGCTTTTCAGTAAAAGTCATCATTTATGAAAATACTCCTGCTTTTGATCCTCCTTGTTTTTGCAAGATTTTTAAGGTGTTAAAAAGGTTACAGGTTTTTTTCAAAGTTGAATAAAACAAAGAATGTCTGTTGTATTTTAGTACACAACTGGCGTGTGCCCTGCCTTCTAGCTGAGATAGTACTTTATGATTTGTGATGATACTGAAGAGAAAATTGTCTTTTGAGTATCTTTCCACTGGTTGAGTTAAAGATCAAAATGGCAAGGAAAAGAAACAAGCATGGCTGTAGTAAGAAGGTCCCAGGAAGGGTTAGTGATTACTGTTACCTTGAACGTAAGGAGTTTTGACTCAGTCTATCTATCCTCCATGTAGTCTGACCCATTCACACAAAGGCAAGGCATTTGGAACCAGAAAGTTCCATATTGTCTTAAGGAAGTCCATATGGAAACAGCATCATTTCTCGTAGACACATTCATAATGGGAAACGATTTCCAGGCCAGCCCTCTTCACCAGCATGTGTGGTGTAATCGTGTAATCCAATTCAGAGGGCAGAAACATGCCTTCATCCCACGGAAGTAGGAGGCTGCTGGTGATCACAAGCATGTTAAAAAATGACTTGCCTTTAGGTGCATCAGCCGTGAATGAATTTAAAGCTGTTCAGCTGTAAATGTTCTGAAATTATTTAACATTTTTGCAAGAAATTAGAGCAACACAGAATGTATTTCACTGAAAATTAGTTATTTATTACAGTGTACTCATAAGTTATTATAGTAATGCTTATCACATGTAAGCTTTACCTCTGAAGCAATTCATTTGCATACTGGGAGGGAATTTTGAGTATTTAACCTTTCCTGCTCTGTGTAAGTTAAAACTTCCTGTGGGAATTCTCAGCAGGACAGTTTGCTGCAAATCCCAGGTTAAACAGCAGAGGGTGCATATCCTTGGCAAATGCAGCCCATGCCAGAATTCTGCACAGATTTATTTCACACTCAAGTTCCGCTGTTGGTCTTCAATTGAGGTGCTTTAAAATCTTTTTTACGTGCAGATTTACCTGCTTTTAATTTCAAATACAGGCTGGGTGTGAAGCTAAATCGTTCTGTGAAACAGGTATTATACAGTAGCATGAATGTAAAGAAGCCCTGCTGTGACCAAGATATAGAAACCCAGTTAAGCTCTTTATGGACTCAAATGCTTAGCTCTTAAGAGAATGACTGTTATCTTTTGTTGCCACGTTTGTTGAACTATTAGAGTACAACAAACACAATAAATTGATAATGAACATTAAACAAATATTTTTCCTCTGGAAAGTTTGGTTTCTCAGCTCTGATTTTCTCAGTTTTACCAAGAGATGACCTTTAGGGTGAACGGGTTTTGGGATGAGCCCAGAGCATTTCTCTAAGGTTACCTACCATGGCTTAAGAAACTCTTTACCCCACTCCCACTCCACTCTAGCAGGGCTTTGAGGTAGCAAATGGAAGGTGTTGACTGTGTGAGAGGATAGAGGTTATTTCGTTTGGGGAAGGCTTAGTTTTAATGTTGATAAAAATTGTTTATAAGTTTCTCAAAAGGTTAAGTACAAACTGTAAGAATTGAGCTCTTTTCCTGGCTTCATCGTGGGTAGCTGTGTTGACAAGAGAGATGAGACAGATTGCTGAGGGAGAACTTGAATTCTCTTCTGTCTGGAGTGCATAATGTCACATTTGCTTCCCTAGGATGCTGGTTTTTAACTAACGGGATCCTGTGAATTGACAGGTGGCTTGGGAGTGTTTCCTTGGACTTCTAGATGCCTCTCAGAGGCATTTACCCACTGATCCAGAGTCTCGGTGAAAATCCCTCAGCAGATGTCACTGCTAGTGCACCTGAAGGCAAGGGGACTGAGCATCCCCATGCCCACCAGCCCTGGCTTATGTGGGATGAGGGTTCAGACCCACCCTCTGAGTTGTATTACTATCTGCTGGCGATGTGGGTCAGCCTGGAAATCATCCACTGTTAGAACACTGTTTCTATGAGAAATGAAATACATTTTGAATATATTCACTTTCATAAACTGGGTACCCGCCTGTATTGACTCTTGCTCTGTGAAACCTAAACTAGCCAATATTCCTGAAAATGCTT
The DNA here is from genome assembly GCA_006410635.1 of Cephalophus harveyi. Classification (NCBI taxonomy): domain Eukaryota; kingdom Metazoa; phylum Chordata; class Mammalia; order Artiodactyla; family Bovidae; genus Cephalophus; species Cephalophus harveyi. The sequence continues at coordinate 33,858 of SJYT01036000.1, forward strand.
TGAAAATATGAAACTGAAGGCTGTAAAAAAGTTTTTTTTTCCCTGGCCCAAAGGAAGTTTGAAATGTAATTTAAAGTTCAGCATATACTTTTATAGGACTGTGAAGCCAAAGAAGAAAACTATAGAGTTAAATATGTAAAAAGAAAACGAAAACCACAAACCCTTTATAACAGTGAACCCTTTCCCTCCAGAGTTGATGATGCCGCCAGCTTGGTCCAGCTCTATCACATCCTCCATCCTGATGGCCAGTCAGCTCAAGAGGCCAAAGAGCAGGCTGCTGAGGGATTACAGTTAATTAAGGTAAAGGGACTTCTTTAACAGTCATTATCATGTAGTGATTGAGTGAAGAAATCATAGGGTTCGTCTCTGGGTCAGGAAGATCCGCCGGACAAGGGAATGGTAACCCACTCTAGCATTCTTACTTGGAGAATCCCATGGACAGAGGAGACTAGAGGGCTACACCCCGTGGGGGTTGCAAAGAGTAGCACACACCTGAGTGACTGACACACACACAGTTCCGTGGTCTTACACCAGAGTGATTGGAGCCCCTATTTCTTCAGCCTGGACAATAGAAACAGCTGCCACTGGAGTCCCCGAAGTTCAGATAGTGGGGTGGCAGCTCCCGTGCTCTTTGGAGCACATGTCGCCCAGTTCGGTCACATTCCTGTCCAGAAGCGGGGAGGATAGTGCGTTCTCATTTTGGAACTGTATAGCTTTCAAAACTATGGGCTTACACAGATTTCTCTGGAAATGTTGAAATGATTTTTTTCAGAATGTGGGGAAACCATCATATGATTTTCATTTTTTCTAATGCTCAGAATAGACATGGTATTTGTGGATCTGGCTTCTGTCCCAATATTACTTTATGCTACTGCAAAGCAGTCAGAAAGCTTACTGAGGATAAAAACAACCAGTGGTGACATTATAGGTGGAATAGAAAAAGCCCATTCTTTAAAGTGAAAAACCATCCTAACTTCCATCCTCTGGATTTTTCTTGAACCTAATGCTTCTCATTTTGATCCAGCAGTGTCAGGTTTTCTTAATTTTTTTCTGAAAAATGACAGTCACGTTTGGAAACTTCTGGTGTTTGGAATTAGGTTGCTTTAACTGTGATACTGTTTTTCTGTCCATGTAGTATGTTTATTGTTTGGTAATCAGAAAAATATTGTGAAACGTGGAGGGTTTTTTAAACTGGGACTTCACTAGGAACTTTATCAATAATATATTCTCTATTTTAAAACTTTTTTTTTTTTTAAACAGGTCTTTGCAAAAACAGAAGCACAGAAGGGAGCATATATAGAATTAACACTGCAAGCTTACCAAGAAGCATTCATTAGTAGTTCTGCAGCTTCCTAATAATATTTTTAAAATAAACTTCATTTTACTAAATCCTAGCTGGTTTTCTATCAATACTGAAAAAAAAAAGTCAAAATTGAGAGTTCCTTATAAAATTGTTTTTTAGACTCCAAATAGTGCCTCTATCAGAAATACAAAGAAAAACCTGTTTATTCCACTCACTTTCCGAGGTTATGAGAGGATAACCAAGAAGTATATTTAAATGCCTACTTATAAATTTCTCATGTCAGATGAGTACAGCATAAAAAGAAAGAAAAAAAGTACTATGTCTCTTGTGTTACCAAATGGGTCAGTTGGTAATTTAAACAGAGCCCAGCTTAATGAGGTCAGGGGAGCTGACTCTAGAAATAGGTATTATCAGAGGAAGGCATAAGAAAGCTACATAGAATGAGGGGAATAGTGCAGTGAGGTCAAGGGAAAGTTTAGAAAATTATAGCACAGATACTCAATTCTAAGAAAAATATGAGTGATGCTATTTGAAAGTAGTTATTCAAAGAGAAGACAACATGGGCTGATACCTAGAAGAGGTGTAGTTTTGGCTCAGCCAAACTCGAATCCTGTTTTCATTTTGCAGAAAGGAAACTCTGAAGTATCTTCATTAATTCAAAAGATTTTATGAGATATGGTCCAATGACAGTATGAAAAAACTCAAAGCCCACAGCTGTTTTAGTTAATCAGGGAACAGTGATTTAGATGCTGCACATAAACTCCCAAGATGAGGGGATTGTGCTCCTAGTGGGCAACAACGTCTATATATAAAAAAATGTAAGAAGTTTCTCAGAGTCCAAAGCATGGTGGTCAGGGTGACGATCGATACCTGTCCATAATAATGATCTGTTTAGTTGAGTAAACGGGAAACATTATTTAGTCGTCCAAAATATCTTCATCCAGGTTGATATCTGTTGTGTCAATATCTTCTAACTCCAAATTATCCAAATCTTCTTCCAGCTCAAGTAAACTCTGCAAACAAAAGGAACAGGTTGAGTTCTATAGTACTGTGTTAAAGAAAAGTTACCTGTGATTCATGATCCAAAGAGAACTAAACCAACAGTCAGAAAAGGGTATCTTTCCATTTCAAAGCTCCTGCTCTGAAACTGATTACACCACTCAAAACACAGGCCTGCACAGCTAGCACACGTTCACACCAAGAGAGGGTGAGGCTGGGGTCCACCGGGAAGCTGGGTATGTCAATACCTTTTCTTCTTTGTTGGCTGTCTGGGAGGTCACGATAACAGGAGTAGGAGAAGCAGGTTTCCCATCAAGTGCCTGAAAATCCACAAAACAAAGGAATTTGTTCAGAAATTCGAAGTTTTTCCCGAAGGGAAAACTGATTGGGATTAGGAAGTGGGAGATGGTACTTAAAATCAACAAATCTCAACCAGACTATCTTGTGTAGTAGTCTACTGACCTGCTGAGCTGCAGATCTTGAGGGCTGAAAGCCTTTTGCCTCTTCTATAACATTTCTTTCTTCATTTGGCTATCAGGGAATGAAGCAATGATGAAATATTCTGAAAGTATAATTCATCTATGAACTTAGCCCAAATACTAGCTCTCAATCAAACCAGAACGTATGTTCAGTTCAGTCACTCAGTCATGTCCAACTCTTTGCGACCCCATGAATCACAGCACGCCAGGCCTCCCTGTCCATCACCAACTCCTGGAGTTCACTCAGACTCATGTCCATCCAGCCATCTCATCCTCTGTCGTCCCCTTCTCCTCCTGCCCCCAATCCCTCCCAGCATCAGTCTTTTCCAATGAGTCAACTCTTCACATGAGGTGGCCAAAGTACTGGAGTTTCAGCTTTAGCATCATTCCTTCCAAAGAAATCCCAGGACTGATCTCCTTCAGAATGGACTGGTTGGATCTCCTTGCAGTCCAAGGGACTCTCAAGAAGTCTTCTCCAACACCACAGTTCAAAAGCATCAATTCTTTGGTGCTCAGTCTTCTTCACAGTCCAACTCTCACATCCATACATGACCACAGGAAAAACCACAGCCTTGACTAGACGGACCTTAGTCGGCAAAGTAATGTCTCTGCTTTTGAATATACTATCTAGGTTGGTCATAACATTTCTTCCAAGGAGTAAGCGTCTTTTAATTTCATGGCTGCAGTCACCATCTGCAGTGATTTTGGAGCCCCCCAAAATAAAGTTTGACACTGTTTCCACTGTTTCCTCATCTATTTCCCATAAAGTGATGGTACAGTTTAAAACCTTAAGTTGTGAATGCCCTTCAGTGCAGTTACACAAAATTAGGCGCCCCAGGCACTCACCGTGACAAGAGGGTACTGTTTGGCCGGCCAGAGGTCAGCATGCGTTTCCTTCACCCATTCTTCTACAACAAAGGCTTCCTTTAATCCAGGGAAAAGGTTTTCATATTCTGTTGGATCAGCAAGGGATTCTGCTGCTTTCTGATTGACTTTTGAGAGGTTTTCTCTCCAGAGTTTCACCACCCTGTTACAGATATGGAACCAAAGGGAGATTGGTAAGGACTCTGTTTTTATCTGAAATATTTCCTACCAAAATGACAAGTCTGTACCTTGAAACCTGACTGGGTAGGTAAGTCCGTGCCAGGAAGGCAGCTTCTGGCAGTCGTCCAGTTCTAATCAAAAGCTCCAGGCAAGCATCAAGCCTACAGATTAAAGACAGGCACTGTTACCAGGAATAAACGCTATAATAATGGCACTTAGCACATTAGAGAAATGTGAATTTAGTGCTGCAAAGTCAGCATTCCCTCTCCAGCTCCCACATGTATACCTCTTTTCTGTCACTGAGCCATTAACTTACCATCAGTGAGCTACATAATAGACTCCAGGAGTATGAGAAATAAGACGGCTTTTGTGACCATTTTCAATCTCCTTAACTGTCCTAGGCAGATTCTAAAGGGGCTTTTTAAGACAAGGTAGCTGATATGAACACATTTAAGGAGATACAGAGGAGAAACTGTTTCACAAGTATAGTGTTGAGGGCAGCATCTCTAAGATGAACAGTGCTGGACAATGCAGTGGTGCCCAGTAGGAATATACCCAAGTGTCCATTTTCTTTGTTTCAGTTTTTTCCTGTATAAGTTTGATAAAGTGGATGTGTTTTAGAATTAAGAATTTTTTTGATTTTAAAAAGGTAATACTTCGATTTTACAAAGTAATATGCCATACATTGCATAACATCCTCAGCACCAAAGTCACAAACGTTAATATTCTGCAAAAAACACGTGACTACTAAATATAATAAAAACATACCAAGTGGCATAAAAACATAAAAACAACTAATAAGAGTTTAGTTCTGATTATGCCACCAAATACTCGCTTCAGAATTTTTTGGGTTTTTGAATGATTGATAAGAAATAGTAGACCAGACTTCCCTGGTGGTTCAATGGTTAAGAATCTGCCTGCCAATGCAGGGGGGACATGTTGCAGGGCAGCTGAGCCCATGTGCCACAGCTATGGAAGCCCCCATGCTCTAGAGTCCCTGCTCCCCAGTGAGAGAAGCCATCACACTGAGAAGCTAGTGCCCAACTATAGAGGCCTCGCTCGCTGCAGCTGGAGAAAGCCCCTGCTCAGCGACAGACTAGTGCAGCCAAAAAGCAAATAGTGGACCTATTCTTGTTAAGTTGCTCAGTCGTGTCCGACTCTTTTGCGACCCCATGGGTTGAAGCCCACCAGGTTCCTCTGTCCGTGGGATTTACCAGGCAAAAATATTGGAGCGGGTGCCATTTCCTTCTCCAGGGGATCTTCCCAACCCAGGGATCTAACCCATGTCTCCAGCATTGGCAAGCAGATTCTTTACTACTGAACCACCAGGGAAGCCCAGGCCTTTTCTCACAGGTATATAAATGTATGCATACATATGTTATACATATACATTCAAAGTTTTTATGATTAACTGTGAGGTTCAGAAAGTAAGGCAAAATTAATGAATACTTTTGCATTTTATTTCATAATGGTCAACTAATGCAAAGATCTGATATGTACTAACTGCTACACTTTTGAAAATATATGACATTTTAATGCTTTAAATGCAAATCTAAAAGTAACTAGCTAGTAACTAGTAACTAGCATCCTGATCCCCCTTATTTTTTGTTGTAAACAGATCAGATTATTCAATTTGGGCAAAATCACCTGCAACATTCAGGTACCAAATGACAGCCTCTTGCTGTCATTAAATAAGTGGCAGGGCTATTGAGAAAGGGGTTTAACATTTCTCCCAGTTGACCTTCCCTGAAGCTCAACTCTGCTCAAACATTTAGACCAACTGTGTTGTAAAAGCATCCTTTGCTGAAGCAGCCCTGTCCCCCTGCCTGCTCCTACCAGCCACAGCCCCTAGCCAGGCATCAGTGCACTCTCCAGGGTTTCCTCTTCACGTTCTTCTCAAAAGACCACCCTCAAAAGTCAGTGCAGACAGTGCTTCTCATTACCCTGCCCACTTTAGACCTCGGGTTCATACTTACTTGCCCTGTAAAAAGTAGCTCATGAAAGCCACGTTATTCTTGCCGTCTCTCTCTGCGCCCTCTGCTAGCTTGTTCACCATACTAGCATTACCAGAGGCAGTGGCCAAAAGCAGCAGACCCCCATAGTCCTGTGCATGATGCAGGCACTCCTGGGCGAGGCCAAATTGGCATTTACTAATGGCAAGTTCAGCAAGCTGTTTCCACTTCTGTTCTGACTGTAAGAAAGAGTTTCCACATTAAAATATCTTTTAAATAAACATCTGAATTTCCAATACCAACATTATTCTGTTAATCTGAGCATTACTGTGCTGACAATTTTATACTTTCTATAATTATAAAATATATGTTTTATGTCTGTCTCTTATACACATCTAACATTTGTGTGCCTCTATTTTCTCTCTCATAAAATGACCTCTAAACAGTAACGCTTAGCTCATATGGGTAGTTGGGGATATATAGTGAAACTAAAACTAATAAGTTTTAAGGTAATTAGACTGTAATTTAAGGAATGATTTACAACCATTTTTTAAAAGAATAGAAAAGATTTTATGTCCTTAAATATTTAGTAATAAATATTATTTCTGTCATTGGTAGTTTCTCAGAAATCAAATAAAATGCTGCTCATCTGGATAATCTTAACATAGCTAAAATTTCTTTAGTACATCTGAAATGAATTTACCCATAAAAGCTAGACTGAAACCATAACTGAAGCCCTCAATATATGATCCATAAAAATGTCAATAAACTGTCTCAAAATGTCAGAACCCTTCTTTAAAACCAACATCTTCCTCACTAGCTTGGATTACTGACACATTACTGCTGTGTCTGCATTCTTTGAAAGTTCCAGATTCCTTTATCTATTATCTTCCAGCTTTTCTTCTCTTCCAAAATAGATCCCATGTAAGATTAAAAAAACAAAAAAACTTCAGCTTTAATTAGAATGCTAAGGATATATTAATAAGAATATAGAAATAACTAATCATTTTTTAAAAGACCAAAGAAAGGCAATAACCTCACCAAAATGAGTTACTAATTTGCATTTCAGAAAACTTTAGTAACACAACTTAAAATAAACACGTACCTACTGACCTTTCCATCAGTTACAAACAATCATAAATTAGTACATACCTCTGCTTCCACTGCTAACTGGTATGCAATTTTTAGTTCTCCAAGCTGAAGAGCAAGTTCAAAGCGATGCTCAGGGTCTGTGGATACTGTAAGAGCTTGCTGCTTGAAGCCCTGAACAGATAAGATATATGTGTGTGTTTATGTACAGCAAAACCTGTGTGTGTAGTCTACATATTCAGTGCATACACACGGCAAATAATCCATTTTCCCCTCAAAACTAAATACGCTGCTGACATTGGAAGCCCCGTTACTTAAACAAAAGTAACAACAACAACTACTCTTCAATAAGAAGACAGAAAAATTAAGGAGCCGTTAAATCAGCTGGTAAGAACATACAGGGCAGACAAAATTCAGTTGCACGCCTGTTTTCTAAGCATGGAAGCTGACCAATGCTTGATAAACTCAAGTTAAACAACTAGTAAAATTCAGAAGTATAAAACTAAACATGAAAAATGATTCTGGAAAGTTGACTGAATAAGAACCATTAAAAAAAAAAGGCACAGTAGTATACACTGAGCTGTCTCTAACTGCCCAAGCTGGGCCTTAGAGATCTAGACCTGGGCCTCAGAGAAAGAAGGAGAAAGTGAAGTCGCTCAGTCGTGTCCGACTCTTTGCAACACCATGGACAGTAGCCTGCACTAGGCTCCTCCGTCCATGGGATTTTCTAGACAAGATTACTGGAGTGGGTTGCCATTTCCTTCTCCAGGGAATCTTCCCAACCCAGGGATCAAACCCAGGTCTCCTGCAATGTAGACAGACACTTTACCGTCTGAGCCACCAGGGAAGTGCTCAGAGAAAGGAAAGTCAAATGTAAAACTTGACAATTTTCAATCATCCGCAGGTCATTTAGCAAACATTTTGCTTTCAAGTCCAGACACTGATTAGGTGTCATTACCTATGCAGCAAGTATTCCAGAGAGCAGAAGTCTAAAACCTCCTTCCCATGCTCCAGTCAGTCATCAGAAACAAGCTTTTAAGCCAACCACTATAATCACTATATTAGCTTCTCCCTCAAGACAGTGCTGATAGGGTCTGCCCTATGGGCAAGTTCTTCAGCTCCAGGGGACTGGTATAATAAGACAAAAAGTTCAAGCTGCAGAAGACTTCCTCAGACTGAGGGTGAATGCTCTGTTAGGTCAGGATGCAGAAATTGGACAGTTTTGTCTCACTAGATACTCAGTCAGCATGGCTGTATCACTGTGTTCAAATAAGTTCCCAGACTATACAAGCTGATCTTCCCTCCACTCACTCCTGAGTACAATGTAACAAGGAATTCTGAATAATCTGCATTACTCTTCTCCCCTAGCACTAATGCAGACAATATACAATCCAAGAGTGGAGGATAGACAATCTATAGAACTAGTCAGATATAGGTGAGGGTGAAGCAAAGGAAATGAGGTGACTATATATGTTTACTTTTGTTTTCCTCCAAATCCCCACTGAAATGACACTAAAGGGATTCTTCTTTAAAGCACAAACTCCCAAGGACACATAAAAAGGCAGAGAAGAAATCAGAATTAATAACAACACTTTGTGAAGCTTGAAAGCTGGTGAAGGATTTAAACTCACTGAAGTAAACATTCAATTAAAACACTGCTGCTGCTGCTGCTGCTAAGTTGCTTCAGTCGTGTCCAACTCTGTGCGATCCCATAGACGGCAGCCCACCAGGCTCCCCTGTCCCTGGGAATCTCCAGGCAAGAACACTGGAGTGGGTTGCCATTTCCTTTTCCAGTGCATGAAAGTGAAAAGTCAAAGAGAAGTCGCTCAGTCATGTCCGACTCTTAGCGACCCCATGGAATGCAGCCTACCAGGCTCCTCCATCCATGGGATTTTCCAGGCAGGAGTACTGGAGTGGGATGCCATTGCCTTCTCCAAGTTAAGACACTAGAGAAGACTAATCCCTAAATCTGGAGTCAAGACAGGATAGAAATAACTCAATTCACACCTCAGCAGTGTCTTGTGAAGGGCAGTATTAAAGCCAGCAAAGAAATCAAACTGCCTAGGTCTATAAGAAGCAGTTAGACACCCCAGGTCCTCACGCCTCCCCATATCCTCTCAACACACATGGAAGACGAGGCTTGTTTTCTAGAGAAGGTAAACTAGAGGGTCTCCAGCCTGAGGGATACCTACATACCCGTAAGAATACTAAGTGGCAAAAGGAAAACAGGAGATTATGAGAATGGATACTTAACTAAATGTCTGAAATACTAAATACTGTGACACCAAGCTGTACTCTACTCCCCACCAGAATGATGGTGATTGGGGAGCTTCTCTGTAAACTATCCAGTCAAGGGGGCTAGACTGAAAAATACTAACATGTCAATGAGGATTATATGCCAGCCTGAGCAGTGCTTGGTACAATATTAAGTGCTCATTAAATTTACTAAATGAACAAATTCATTACATGAAGATACTGACATTGAGGTTTCCCAATCAAATGGCCCAGCCACATCACATATTTTAAGTTCATACTCAATAAGTTCACCCATAAACTCAGATCTTTTGACCTGCTTCTTAGACCTCCACTCTTAAACAAGTGCCCAAAGACCATCAGATACCTGAGGAAAATCTTTAAAAGGAAAGACAGAAATCAAACCAATAATAGCAGAACCAGTAACAGTCATCTGAAGAAAGCATACCAATAAGGGAAAAGGAAAACTTCAACTATCACTTATATCCTAACAGAGGGTATGAAGAGAAACTCTGATCCATAAACAAGATTTTACAAGTTCAAGAATAACAAAATGAGAAAACCAGTGCAAGAAGCCCAACATCTGAATAACTGTTCCACAGAAAGAATATAGAAAATACAGGAAGGAAATCAACAGAAACATGATTCAACAAAATCTCTCAAAAATGAAGGAATGAGCTTCCAATTAAGAGAGCTCATCTAATACCCAGCAGAATGAATGATAAATGACCCCTAAACCAGGGCCCACCATCATGATAGCATTACAGAACAAGAGGAACAAGATCCAAAAAACTGCCAAAGAGAAAAAACAGATCAGGTACCAAGAATCAGGAATATAAATGGTTTAGACTTCAACAATAACTAGAAACTAGAAGACAAAATGGAATTTTTTCTTCAAAATTCTGAGAGAAAACTATCTCCAACTTAGAATTCTATATCCAGTTAAGCAACCAAATATGTTCTAGGGTAGAACAATGGCACTTTCAGATATGCAAGGTCACAAAAACATTTACTTCCTATCAATAAAAAATCCTTTTCTCAGAAAACTACTGAAGGACCTACTCCAGCAAAATGAGGGAGTAAACCAGCAAAGAAGACAGGGGGAAACAACGGCTCAAGCCAAAGGGAGGCCCTAACATGATGGGGAGGGGATACCCATGATGCGGGGAAAAGTCAGTTGAGCCTGAAGTAGGCTGACAACACTGAAAGGAGACAGCAAGGAAATCTGGAGAAGCAGCAGAGTAGAAGAATAACCCTAAACACACAGAGAAATAAGCAAAGTTAGTAAAAGAATCAATTATTAACTCAGGGAAAACAAGTGAAAAACAGGGAAGCTATAATATGGCTCAGCTATGAACAGGGTTTAAATAGTCATAATAATATAAACAATGAATACTGATCTAATAAAAATTATCATGTAACGATTTAAGTGGCATGTAGATTGTTGAAGCAGGGGGAGTGAAAGAAAGATAAATTCTTCATTTTCAACAGAATGGGAAGTCCCAAGAAATACCTAAAACTGAGAAACAGCAATATAATAAGCATGTTAGACATGTGGAAATAAATGCCAATAGTAAGCTAAAATAATTAAAAGTGATTACCACAAGGGAGCATAAATGAGAGAAGGGAGAGGGCTGTGTTCTCCTAAGCCTCGCAAAGCTTTATATTTTGTGCACATACATAACTTGGATTTTAAAGCAGCACTTTTCACAAAAGTCAGAAAACAACTGAAATGTCCACCTACAGAGGACTAGGTAAAGATGTGGTACATAGATACAATGGTATACTACACAGCCATAAACAGAATGAAATAATGCCATTTGCGGCAACATAGAAGGATCTAGAGATTATCATACTGAGTGAAGTAGGTCAGAAAGACAAAGACAAGTATCACATAGTATCACTTGTACGTGGAATTTAAAATATGGCACAAATGAACCTATTTAAGAAACAGAATCATAGACACAGAGAAGAGACTTGTGGTTGCCTAGGAGGGGAGAGGGAGAGAGATGGACTAGGAGTTTGGGGCTGGTAGGTGCAAACCATTTTGTATAGAATGGATAAACAACGCCCTAATGTATACCACAGAGAACTATACTCAATATTCTGCAATAAACCACAGTGGAAAAGATTATAAAAAAGAACATATATATGTGTATAACTGAGTCATATACAGCAGACAGGCACAACACTGTAAATCAACTATGTTTCAAGAATAAACAAACTTTGATTATAAAAATGCTACTTTAAGGAAAACGCTCATCACTAATGATAAATTTTATGAGTATTTTACAGAAAGAGAAAAGCTAGCTAGGATAGAGAAAAATACAGCATAGAAATGAAAATACTGATAGAATGGAAAAGAAGTCTACAGAAAGGGAAGACTAATAAATCACCTTCAACATATAGAGGGGATATGAAGGACAAAGAGAAACGAGAAGGAAGCATATTAACAAGTGACTTAAATTTATAAGAGAAAGTCCACTGCCATAAGAAAATCAGTGACAAGAAATAAAGTTCTTCAAACTCATACAAACATTCTTTCAAATTGCTGGCTTTAAAAACACACACAAATAAACAAACAACCCCCCTTACCTGCTTTTCCAAGAAGTGTGCAACTCTGGTCCTCTGCTCTTTCGGGATGGTCGGGAGGACCTTATCGGCCATGCTGAAGTCCCTCCGCATGACGGCCGTCTGGTACTCCAGCACTGATACCAGCAGGGAGTAGCTAACGATGTTCAGTTCCTTATCCCCCAGATAAAGCCTGTTGTCTTTAGGAATATAGCCCAGGAGATACATCGTCCTGTAAGAGAAATGGAAACTAGTTTAGAATTAAGCCCAAATCAGTACATACTCTCTCCCTCCCTCCCTCACTCTGCCTCTTGCACAAAATCTTTTCATTTGACTGATGCAGTTTTAGTTAGCAATTGCCACCTATTAAAACCATAACACTGAAAAACCAGGCCTATCATTGTTACAAGCCAGCAACTGGTTTTATTTTTAAAGTATACTTTTAAATTTAGGATGTTAAAAACAAAACCAAAACGATAGTCAGCTACCTGTCCAAGTGCGCAATGGTGACTATTTCTCCTCCGACATAATAATTTAATCTGTTCACAGAACTTGTGTAAATGAAGCAATCGCCTACCCACAGCCCTGTTTTCACAATTTCCTGAATCTCACCAAGAACCTACAGAAAGAAAATGAAGCCTGTTATTATCTTATTCAACAACAAATAACACTGTCAATAACAAAAAACTGAATATAATTAGGGGTGGTGGATAGAAAAAGAGATGCAAAGAAAGAATCCTACTCCAAGAAAGAAAATCTTTCTTGGAATGTCTATCTTCTTTCTTCATTTAAGAACAGATTCCTGGATGAGCATCTATAATGTAAAGTCTCACCATTGAGTCAAAGCTATAATCTAAGAAAGTGCTGATTGAAATTCCTAACATACATGAGACTGGCATAATAAGTATTTCATAAAATCTTCTAAGATACCTCCACCATGGATGATTTATCTTTATGTTTGGAAGTTCATTTATTTTTTTTAAAGATAATTATAGACTCTCTTATTTTTTTAACTGGAGGAAAATTGCTTTACAATATTGTATTGGTTTTTGTGGTACAACAAAGTGAATCAGCCATAATTAATATATGTATCTTCTCCCTCTTGAGCTCCCATCCCGTCCCCACCAAGTTCCACCCCTCTAAGTCATCACAGAGCACCAGGCTAGGCTCCCTCTGCTTGAAAACCCATTTTAAATAACTCTAGCTAAACTGTCTTAGGACCATAACAACTTCTAACTTCCTTACTGAAAAACTGTCAAAGTTGGTCTAAAGATTTCCTATAACCAAAGCACCAATCTCTTTTAACAAATACTTTCAGACCCTGATCTTTGAGCCAAGACTTTAATTTTCACATTTTACCGTAACTCCTTAAATGTTTATTAAATTTTCCCAAACCTAATTTATAATAAAATGTTACAATGAGTGAAGTTCAGCTGTAAGTACATGATTCATTTAAAAACAAAGCTAAAGTTTTACTGATGCAATTACCTCAAAACCATCTTCAATGCCATCTTCAGTAACTCCTTCATGTGTTTCCTGTGCAGCCAAGACTTTTTCTGACAGATATTTAAGGATAAAAAATGACTCCTCAGTTGCAATACAGACTAGCTCTCCAGAGTCAGACCAGAAAATCTGCGACATGACAAACAAAAACACAGATAAATGATTTTGGAGTCTATGTGAATGTGACAAACTGCATATGCCGTTTCCTACAAGATTTATCTTCTTACATTAGGATAATAAGTAAGCACTTAATCTGATATATATATATATGTACACACACACTATTTTATTTACAGGAATGCAAAGTCCTAAGGGAGGCAGGAAGGAGCGCTGGCAGTAAGTGCCGGGTGTGCTGAGATTCAGAGGAGCACGAGAGTATTCCCAGCTGCTCTGCAACAGTGTCTCTCCCTCCCTCCCACCTCCATTATGACCCCCATCCCAAACCTTTTTTAGGCATTTTTCCCAAACACTTTCCTTTATCAGGTTTTATTATCACAGATACTACACATCTGAAAGTGAAAGTTGCTCAGTCATGTCGACTCTTTGCGGCCCCACGGACAGTAGCCTGCGAGGCTCCTCTGTCCATGGAATTCTCCAGGCAAGAATACTGGAGTGGGTAGCCGTTCCCTTCTCCAGGAGATCTTTCCAACTCGGGGATCAAACTCAGGTCTCCTACAGGCAGATTCTTTACTGACTGAGCCACCAGGGATGCCCACTATCCATCTATACATTATGTAATACATAAGCATACACACAGTACACAAACACATAACATGTATGAACATATGAACATCTACGCTTTATAGATAGAACAGAGTACTTTTTCTCATCGATTGGTTTCAGGAACCGATGTCTGTCCCCTTAAGGATGATGCCCCCCTTGCTGAGAATGCAGACTCTAGAAATCAGAACTAGGACCCTGGGAGATACCTGTCTCCAGAGATAACTTCCTGACAATGAAAGCTCTCAAAGAAGCAGGCAGATCTAAAGGTAGAAAACTGTCACTGGTAAACGGCCGCCTAAAGTTTAAACAGCCGTTATCAGGTAACGTAGGCAAAGGCTTTCTGAACTGAGTGGGAGACTTGCAGGTCTTGCCACGCCAAGAACTCATTGACTTTTCATCTTCAAAGCACTAAAGCCATTTAAAATACGACTAGCACTTGGTATCTGCACAACTCTTCATAGTTTTCAAAAAGCCCGACATCTACTGCCTTATTCAAATACCCCCATCTTCCTTTTTAAAGCAATCCTGAGGTAAATGGCCCCATGTCCAGCACAATGGGACAGGGACAGCAGGGTACCAGAGTATTTCTTGGCCTCAGGGACCCAGAGTTTGTCACAAAGAGGTACATTCCAACAACAGCAAAGATGGAAGCTCACGTGTTTGGGTTGAATTTCAATTCTGCGTATGAGTTCCGTATTTTCCCAGTCATAGAAAGCTAAACCATTTACAGACCTGACTCCCAGTAAGAAGCCTCCATAGATACCTACAAAGAACAACAAAATATTTTCAGATCTTTAGATGTTTTTGAGCGATTACAAAGTCTCTAAAATTGTATCATATATGAACAGCACTTACTTTCAGCTCCAAAGTCTGGTTTAAATGATTTTTTTTCCTTAAAGTTCTTAAATATCTTTACAACACTGTTGCTCTCTCTTATTGCATATCTGTGGAGAAAAGGAAAGCAATCATAGCCTATTACATATATACTAAACTGTAATTTCACCAATTACAAGTATCTTCAAATGTATTTAAGTAGTGAATTACACAAAAATATATAATTAATATCTGAAGATTCACTAATATATTTTTTTCCTAAGAGATCAGTGAACTGCTTACAGTTGGACAAATAATGAACAGGCTTTACAATGTCTATTATACAAATTACTAGGGCTTACAAACCATTTTAAAAGATCCAAATGTCCTTCAACAGGTGAATGAGTAAACCAACTGTCGTCTATGCATAAAATGGACTACTACTCTGCCAAAAAGGGAACCAGTTGTTGATCCATGCAACAAGTTGCTGTTTAGATTCTCACTCGTGTTTGACCCTTTGCAACCCCAGACTGTAGCCCACCAGGCTCCTCACAGGCAAAAATACTGGAGTGGGTAGCCATTTCTTTCTCCAGGGGATCTTCCCAGATTAAGAGATCAAACCCACACATATCCTGCATTGCAGGCAGATTCATTACCACTGAGCAATCTGGGAAGCCCATGTAGCAACATGAATGCAGCTCAAATACATTATGCTGAGCAAAACAAGCCAGATGACAAGTATATACCGCACAACTCCATTGACGAAATCCTAAAGAAGACAAATCTAATCTAGTGGGGAACAAGGGTGGGGTGCTGACTATAAGAGAAACAAGGGGATTGTTTTTGAGGTGACAGAAATGTTGACTGTGCTGGTGGTTACAGGTTACATCCATTTGTCCAAATTCGCTGAAAGATACACTTAAAACAGTGCCTTTTATTTTGTATAAATTATTCCTCAATAAAAAGTAACTTAAAAAAACAAAAACTTTTATAAGTGGGTCACCAGTCAGTCATGCATAGCAACAACTTAATAAATTGTGTATACTCGGGCCTCCCTCTTGAAAGGGGGGCTATGGCTGGATATTCAAGAGTATATGAGAAAGGGATGGAATAAGTACTTTGCTCCAACAGGAAAGATGCTGAACAGGGAGGGTCTGGGCTGGATAAACCTGAAAGAGGGAACTATCAAAACAAAGGGAGACGTGTGCTGAGAGAGGTAAGGCAATTCACAAACTCTAACTGTGCTCACGGTAACAAAGTACTTTTTAGCATATGGAACTGTGCATAAATGAATTTAGGAAATTGATGAAAAGATCTTACCTCTCAGTGACCTTTTTGTTAAAAACTAAAAAACATGCATCTTATTGAGCAATGCTGAGGCCTAAGTTACCCACTGTTGGCAGAAGAGGCAACACAAAATACAGAGAAAACAAAACCAAGAAAACTATGAAGATGTAATTCAGTGTGTAGTCTGGAAAAAACCAAAACCCCCATGTTTATTACATGTACCAAATAGGAATCAAAAAGGAACCAGTCAGTAAATATCTAGTATAATATTGAGAGGTAGATTTTTTTTTCTGTTTTTAATGAGACAATTATGAACATTTTGAATTCAGACAGAATTTGTTAAGAATGGGAGATAAGTAACATCATGAAAACTCATTTTCATGATGTTAAATTTTTATCATGATTACATTAGAATCTAGCATCTCTCCAAGTGGCTCAGATGAGGGCAGCAGTGGCAGCTCAGGATGCAGGTTCTGGGGTGGGGGTGGGACCTGCCAAGGTATTTATCTGAGCGCCTACTCTGCCTTCAGTCCTGCCGTGGGCTCCACCAAGGAAAAATAGGTGTTGGGTCCCCAGTTTATTACTGGGTCAGACTGAGTGAGCCAGCTCAAAACTGAGTATAAAATGTTAAATGCAGCTCATGCTGTACATTTGCCTCTAACTATTCTGAGAGAGATGGGAATACCAGACCACCTGACCTGCCTCTTGAGAAACCTGTATGCAAGTCAGGAAGCAACAGTTAGATCTGGACATGGAACAACAGACTGGTTCCAAATGGGAAAAGGAGTACGTCAAGGCTGTATATTGTCACCCTGCTTATTTAACTT
>SJYT01036000.1:51209-71524 GCA_006410635.1 Cephalophus harveyi
GGGGCTCCAAAATCACTGCAGATGGTGACTGCAGCCATGAAATTAAAAGACGCTTACTCCTTGGAAGGAAAGTTATGACCAACCTAGATAGCATATTCAAAAGCAGAGACATTACTTTGCCAACAAAGGTCTAGGTCTAGGTCTAATCAAGGTTATGGTCTTTCCTGTGGTCATGTATGGATGTGAGAGTTGGACTGTGAAGAAGGCTGAGCACCAAAGAATTGATGCTTTTGAACTGTGGTGTCGAAGAAGACTCCTGAGTGTCCCTTGGACTGCAAGGAGATCCAACCAGTCCAAGGAGATCGGCCCTGGGTGTTCTTTGGAAGCAATGATGCTAAAGCTGAAGCTCCAGTACTTTGGCCACCTCATGCAAAGAGTTGACTCATTGGAAAAGACTCTAATGCTGGGAGGGATTGGGGGCAGGAGGAGAAGGGGACGACAGAGGATGAGATGGCTGGATAGCATCACTGACTCGATGGACGTAAGTTTGAGTGAACTCTGGGAGTTGGTGATGGACAGGAAGGCCTGGCGTGCTGCAGTTCATAGGGTCGCAAAGAGTCGGACATGACTGAGCAACTGAACTGAATCTTCCAACACAGGTCTGGTGAGAACTGGTCTTCAACATGGAGAAGCATAGCCTACTGAGCCTTACAGACCTCTTCAATACAGCTGCACACAGAATGTCCACTGGCAATCAGGGGCAGCTGATATGACACAGACAAAACTTACTCTGAAGAATCGTGGGCCCAGGCGAACTCCTGGGCAGAGCCAAAGCTCTTGTTCCTCAGTGCCATTGCTGTGTAGATGATGTACTCGCCGTCACCACACACCACAACAAACCTACAAGTTAGAAAAGCCAGGGTTGGGGAAGTACAGAGGACCAATGACATGGAGAAGTTAAGAAACAATGATTTATCTTGTTTCTAATATGGTGAAATATTTCTAATAACAAACATTATTTCAGTTGACTGTTACAAATGAACCTAATATCTTTTAAAGTTATATATTTCTTGGAATACAGAGCTAGACATAAATATTACACCCAACAAATCAAAAGCAGATTATGAAGATGGGGTTACTGTTGAAAATATTATTGCAATGGCCTCTCTTACAAACAAAGGGTCAGGAAGATAAGAAAGGCTGGAGACGTATAGGAGAGGACTCCAATAATTCATCTAGCATTTACTGAGTACTCAGATACCTGGCATTTTGCTCATTACATCTACACAATAAGAAGGCATGATCTTCTTGCAAGGCTACCATCATTTTAAAGCTGATCATTCAAATAAATGAAAATATCTTATCCCACTTTTTAATGACTTTTAAATTTATGATATTTATAACAAACAGGGTATTTTTAACATTTGTTAAGAAAGAATGTTGCATAGTCAAAACTCTCTCAACAGACATATTGGCTGTTATTAGACTGCCAAAGGTGAAATGTAAAACTTAAGCAAAAATTGTTTTATGATATTAAGGGGAAAATATGTAATGTGTTCTTACTCTTCATAAGAAAACTTTATTGCAAGTAATTATGGAGACCATTTACTGAACAAGGCAGCATACTTGGTTTATATACTTGGGTCTTTTTTAATACTCAGGACAGCATTATAAAATGCTCAGATCTACTATAAAATAATTTTTAAAGCTTACACGTTTAAACTCATTGTATGAGAAACTTTTCTTTCACAAGATGTTCAGTGCTTTACAAATCTTAAGGAAGAAACAAAGCTGATGATACAAATTACAAAGAAGCAGAATTATTACCTTTCCCAAAACTTTTTCAAAAGACAAAGACCTCAGAACTCTTCTTAAGAGCAATGAGTCAGCAAATATTTAGAGAGCACCTACTAAGTCTCGGGTAAGACAGGATTCTTGCCCTTGAAGGAGCATAAGGACATGTCATAAGGACGCATACCAATACATATGAAATAGAGTCAACACAAAACCATCCCACTGTTCAAAACTGTGTAGTGGGAAAGGCCAGGAAGACAATTATGCTTCACCGTGCATGCAGACAAGATCAGATCAACGGGACTTGGCTGCCCGCCACTGTGTTGAGGACCCTGAGGCCAGGGCAAAAGCTCAATGAGGAATGAGCATCACAGGGCAGGGCTGGGAAAAGCTGTGGATATGCCAACACACACAGGCCCAGAGGGAGATTCTGGTGGTGGCTTACCGTCCATTAGGATTGTGCTGAATAGTCTGAGGGTATATCTCACAACTGCCCATATCTTTTACTGCCAGTGGCAGTCTTTCTCCATCTTTAATTTCAGCATCTCCCATTGCTTTTAGGTTGGCCTGCTGGACTTCTGAATGTTTGGCCCAGATTATCTTTCCATTGGCATCCATGGACATGGCAGGTTCCTCCCGACCAAGCTGGAGGAATGACAAATGACTTTTAGCCACAAAAAGGAAAACAAATGATACTACAACAAAATAAACATTTTCTATTTTCATTTAATGGAGGGCTCCTTTCCTCCACTTAACGCTCCTCACCAGTACCTAATCTCTTTTAAGTACATAGCTCAATGACAGAGTGCCAGTTTAACAAAGCTGGTGACTTAGAAGAAAACTGTTCCCCCTTATACCCTGTTCAGAGACGGTGCAATGAGAGATTACCTTAACAATGATGCTCCCTTCATCGTAGCCCAAAGCAACGTTATTGGACCCTCGCAGGCTGGCCACACACCATACTCTCTCCATTCCATAATTCAAAGTACTCTCAAGGCGATAGGTGCTTGAATGCCAAATACGAACGGTACCTGAAAAAACAATGTGAATCAGCCATTTGACTTGAATACTCAACAGTGAACTGTCAGGTGGATCAGCCACATGGAAGTCTTTATATTCAAACACAACACACTTCCTGGAAGCTTCATTTTTGATCTGTAGTCTATGACTTTATAAAGCAACATAAACATATACTAGAAAGTGCATAACAAGCTAAAAGAAAGAAACGTAATTTTTATGTGTGAAGTAATGACTGGATTCCTGGGTACAGTGCCTACTACATGCCAGATGCTTTCTATGTTATTTCTCCACATTATTTCACTATGATCCTATGAGGAAGGTATATCTATTCCCATTTCATAACGTACCAAAACCACATGTTTATGAAGTGAAAGCCTGAATCTGATCCTGGGCTTTTAGACTCCAAAGCACAGGCTTTTTCCATTCTCCCCTAGCACTTCTAGGTGTCCCCCTCTTTTGTACCTAACAGAATCAAAACACATCAGAATCATGATGATGATAATGATAATAATAATGTCCTTGTACTCTTTTATAGCTTAAGTAATCTACTCTAATAAAAAATATCAAAATCTTTTGAAACTTCCAATGAAAATGCAGGGCACTAAGCTGGCTTAAATATCCAGTCAGCAATGAATGATAAGCATAGGAGTAAATATACATTTCTAACTTACCATCTTCTGAACCAGTGATGATAATTGGCAGCTCAGGATGAAAACTGGCACAAGACACATTTTGGGCATGTCCCTCCAGTGTCTGTACACAAGTTTTATTCTGTAGGCAATACACAAAAAACACTCTTATTAGTGGAAAACAATAACTCATCCTTAATTTTCCCAGAGCACAGATATACAATCAATGATAATGGTCATAACAATCTAAACAATACTCAACATAGAGATTTTTGAAAGAGAATCATCTTATTGTGTACATGTTTTCTCATTATTTGTTAGTACAGGCAAAAGTAACTATCATATTTAAAGAAGAAAACATATACACACACACACACCCCCTGAAAGAGCTGGTTTTCATCTAAGTATCAGTGCCCCAATTTCCTCAGATGTCTTTAATGTTTTTATTTTGCATTTAAACACAAATTTGAGTATCTCACTTTAAGTGGTTTTCTAGGCCTCATTTTATTAACTATTTGTGGTTATTTTGATGTGAGAAACAAAAAAAATAAAAATTTTAAATCTTAGAGATAAAAAGTATAGTAACAAGAGTTCATAATCAGGTTTACAAGAGTCTATGTGGCAAAATGATAGCACTATTTTGATGTCTGACATTAGTCACCAGTGTGCTAGTTTTGAAATACAAATGGAAGTCTGCCAATGAGGATACTAAAGGATGTAAGAATTCATTTTAATTAAAACCTTGAAATTTCTCATATCTAGTAGTAAACGAAAAATAAACATGATGGCATTTTATTTTTAAAATCTTAATAAACATTTGTTGTTATTTTCATGGGGAATTCTGAGACCACAGTTTAGGTGCAATTCCTGTGCCTTAACTTACTATTATGCTCAAAACAGAGTTCAACAACCCAAGTCTGAACTGTCCTGTAAGAAATAGTGAGAAGTATACTTAACATAAGGCAAGTAAGCTATGAAAAAACTGTACCTGATAATCCCATATTTTCACAAGGCGGTCATCTGCTCCTGAGATGAGATATGGCTTGTCACCACCACTGTAGTAATCAATGCAATTCACGCCTTTCTCATGTCCCTCCAGAGTGAAGTTTGGTGATGATGAGCCCAGCTGCCACACCTTCAGAGAGCAACAGCATCTGCCAGTCAACATGGGGCCTTCATTTCAGAAGGCAGCTCTACCACACCCTTGACAGGTCAAAGAAATGCCAAAGCCCAGGAGAGAAGCTGAAGAATGCTCATTTTTTCACCCACTTGTTTGGGTTCTTTCTCACTTTACTTGAATTTCCAGGGAGTGGAATCACTATGGCATTCTCTGAAGTGCCAATTTCCAGGCTTTATCCTTAGAGATTATAATTCAGTGGAACTACAATGAAGTTAAGGAATCTAGATTTTCAACAGACACCCCAGGTGTCTTGACTTTGAGAAACACTACTTTAAGGGTAGGAAATGATGTTATGAGAGAGTTATTAATAACATAAAGCTAATGAAAATGGACTTAGTAAGATGTATTAAAAGGAAAAAAACTACTGCTTTAAGCAAAAAATTTAAAGTATGAAAAAGCAGTCAAATATTACTACAGCACTGCTATTGAGCTTTGGAGAAGGAAATGGCAACCCACTCCAGTGTTCTTGCCTGGAGAATCCCAGGGATGGGGGAGCCTGGAGGGCTGCCGTCTATGGGGTCGCACAGAGTCGGACACGACTGAAGTGACTTAGCAGCAACAGCTATTGAGCTTTATCTTTACAAATATTTATTTTGTATGGCTACTACATGGGAGGCTCTGTGGGGAGTATAAAAATATGTAAGCAAACTTTACTAGAGCCAAAGGTAAGACAATTTTGTCCTCAAGCTGTATCTAATTTAGTGAAGAAATTTCTAAACTAATTTCAAAGTTTTCAACCTATGTCAAAAACAAGGATAATTCAGTAAAAGGAAAAAAAAAGTAATTCAAAGCCCTAAGATATTCAACATGCACCATTTAATAATAAATTGTCAAACAGAAGATAACATTTTATATAAATTAAAGGAAAACTAATAAAAACGTTTTAAGATGTAAGCCTATTCGTGTAACCAAAGTGGGAAAAGGAATATATGTGCACTCACTGCAACATGTATTAAGCATCTAATACAGACAGGGCACTGTGCTGCTTGCTAACGTGTGTCTGCTTGTGGGAGGAGGGCAACATACGGTTCCTGCCCCTAACATCAACATTTCGGGAATAAAGCTTTCCCATTATTATTCAACAGGAAGGCCATAACAGAGGCCCCCAACACGGAAGGAATGGGATGAGAATGGCTCTGCCTAGGGGTGAAACGGATGTCTGAAGGGAGCTTCTCAGGGTAAATAACTGCTAAGCCTTGAAAGATGAGTAATTCTCCAGAGGAAAAGAAATCAAAAAGGGAGAATAAAGAATACTGTAGGCAGAGGGACCAGCTGAATGAGGTAAGGTTCTGTGAACATTCACGGCTTCTCGAGAAAATGGTGAGGAGACCAGGTTTACGGGAGATGTCTCATAACGTTAGCTAAGGTTGGTCTTGCAAACCCTTATATTCCATACCAAGGCATCTGGACTTTACCCTTAGATTGGGAACTGACAAGACGGAACCCATGTTTTAGAAAGATAACTGGCAGTGGTATGGAGAAATGGAGTAAGAAAAAGAGAACGGAGGTAAATGAAATAGATTAATAATCTATAGGAGGCAACAGCAACTACACTAACAAAGAGGAAAACAGTGACCTAGAGAAGACACAGGCATTTTCTTATTCTGGGTTTGCAGAGGTTTAAAACTCTTACTATATATTGCTTCCACACGGAGAAACACCCCTCCATTAAGAGCACTGAGTTGCCACACCATTTTTCTAAACAGAATATGCCCTTCTGAATCAAAATAAGAAGCCCTATTTTGCTTCAAAATGAGCTTTTGAGAGAAACTTCTCAGACAGGAATAACTTTCTGGGAAGCTGGCAGTAAAATACCTAACACAATTATATCTCACCAACAAGCATAACTGACACAAACAATGGGCACTGTACCTTGATTGTCCTGTCCAAAGAAGCACTGGCAAACTGGTTGTTATCTTTAGGGTTGATCACAATCTGCATTACATAATGAGTGTGTCCTTCAAACACTTGTGAGCAAGACCATTTTTTATCCCAGTCCCAGAGTTTAATAAGCATGTCATCTAGACCAAAAGAAAGTCTCCAGTTAGTTGCAATATCTATTTCCTTCATTCAGAACTAAGGTGCAGAATCTCTGTGCCTTTTTAAGGAAGAAAATCTAACACAAATCATATATTCCATGACTTACAGACACAGAATCAGAATTGAACAGATTTTTCAAAATGCTTATTCTAACAATAATTTTAACTTTCTGAAGAATGGCGATAAAAGAGATTACTAATAGCAAATACACAAATTTCATGGAAAAAATTTACAACAGACTCAATGGGTTTCACAGAATGATGAAAGAGTAACACAAGTTTAACTAGAGTCTAAGCATGACTGAATAATGATGACAATGACTATTTCAGAAACAAGCATTTCTCTTTTAATCAGTTCAGCTGCTTAGTCATGTCTGACTCTTTTCGACCCCATGGACTGCAGCACGCCAGGCTTCAATTGGTTAAAAAATGTTCTGAATTACTTCTCAATTTCTAACTTAAAATTATGTTTCAAAGAGCTATTACCAATTCAGTGCAACTTGTTTTAACTGTCTTCCAAAAAGCTCCACTGGTTTATACATAACATCAAGGTGCAAACTAGTCGGAATATAAAGAAAACTGACTGGAGTATATGTCAATCTGCCAAAAACTCACTCACTCAGCATATATATTAGTGTTCTGTTCAGCAGATGTTCCAGCATCTAGACCTTCAGGTCTTCCCTGACAGAAATTGGAGCAACTGCTAATCCTAAATAGAGCTGATATTCACTAAAATACAAAAGCAAGCAGCACTGATAGCATGTTAATGGATTTAAATAGTTTAAAGGCTGCTTGGAATCAGAACTCTACTTGTAACAGCAGTAAATGAATTGCATGTCTCACTAAATGAAAATGAATTTCTCAAAGAGACCTACATGAACAAAAGGGGTCATCTCTTACCACTGCTGGTTAGAATGAAAGGCTGGGTTGGATGAACAGCAATACAGCGAATGTAGTCTGAATGTGCCTCAAACATATGAACTCTCTCCAGAGTGTTGTAATTGAATACTCTAATCTGCATGTCATCCTAGAAATGAAAATTTAAAAACCATCATTACTCTTATGAAGTAAATTGTACAAAAAAATATACTAGAGGCTCAAGATATAAAGTCCAAGCTTCAAAACATTGCACTAATTAACAAAAGCAAGCAAGAATCAAAATTCTGCAACTAATTTAGGTAATCACTGACCAATTCATAAATGGGATTAGAAATTCATATGTTTACTTACCGCTCCTGTTACAACCCAATTCTTCCTCGCAACAAACTTTGCAGCTCGGACAGGAAGATCACATACTTCAAATGTTTTCACCAGTGTCTTAAAAATGTAACAAGAACATACCACTTTGAGTTATGAAAAAACAATGGGAAAATCTATTCTGTTATATTTAAAACATCCAATTATTTAGATCACTTCTAATCTTAAAAATATTCTCTAGCTAAAATATAAAAGCAGTCGAATGGAAAACATTGACCAATCATCTTTTCTTTAACAGATTCAAACCTAAAATACTTAGAAAAAAGAAAGCAAATATCCACAAGATGGGAAGTTCCCCATCCTCTGTGTTCCAGTTCTTCCCTACTTCTCTAGCCCCATCCTTAGCTACTCTCAGCCTTACCTTTGCTCCCGTTCCCTTCACCTGAAAACCCACCCAAAGAACCTTATACTGCACTTTCACAACATAGCACTTTCATAATTACATGCTTAATGTCAGTCTTTCCTGCTAAGCCCCCTGAGGGTGGGAATCTTGTTCACCACTGTATACCTAGAGCCTAAGAACAGCGGATGAAAAACCACCCATGTGTAATAAGTATTTATTGAATGAATTAGCTCTTAGTTTTCTTCTTTTAAAAATTAAACCCATAAACTCGTAAAATAAACTTATAAACAATATACAATTCTTTTGCATACTTCAGCAAGATACTTCCATACAGAAGCTGTTTCTTTTTAGTGATGAACTAAGTGATTCCTAATTCTTCACAGTGATTAAGATGTCCTTTAAAGCTGCTCAGAATAGAATTATATACACAGGATAGAAAGCTGTTCAGAAAAGAATTATACACACAGGATAAAGGTGGAAAACTACAAGACCATGCCAGAAAGAACAGCAATGAATGCATTTCTTTGTCCTCCCACTTTGATACCTTGTTCTTTAAAATTCTGAAAGTCAACTATCCCTTTTAAAAGATCATTTCATTCTTTTTTTATATATATAATTTATTTTTTGGCTGTTCTGGGTCTTCACTGCTGCACAGGTTTTTCTCTAGCTGTGGAGAGTGGGGGCTCTTCTCTAGTTGTTGTGCATGGGCCTCTCATTGTAGTGGCCTTTCTTAAAGCAGAGCACAGGCTCAAGGGTGCACAGGCTTCAGCAGTTGTGGCACATGGGCTCAGTTGTTGCAGCTTCTAGGCTCTGGAGCACAGAGTCAGTAGCTGTGGTGCACGGGCTTAGCTGCTCTGCGGTATGTGGGATCCTACTGGATCGGGGATCGAATCCATGTCTCCTGCATTGACAGGTGGATTCTTTACCACTGAGCCACCAGGGAAGCCCCAAACTATCACTTTTCTATATCTGTTTCTGTACTAGAGAATAGTGAAAAGAGCATATTATGATTGATTAACCATATGTACCAAATTTAAAAATAGGAATTGGTTCGTAAGAACTGTTGAGTCCAATCTGGCTTCCTGAGAGAGACCTCAAAGATTCTTCAGAAAAGACTGAATAAGTGGGGACATGAGCTCCAACCTACAGAATCATTACCACCTGACTGTGATACAGACACACGTGAGCAGGCAGAACATGCAACCTACAAGATGACATGGTAATGCACAAAAGCTCTTACTTCAGTTCAGTTCAGTCGCTCAGTCGTGTCCGACTCT
The DNA here is from genome assembly GCA_006410635.1 of Cephalophus harveyi. Lineage (NCBI taxonomy): Eukaryota > Metazoa > Chordata > Mammalia > Artiodactyla > Bovidae > Cephalophus > Cephalophus harveyi. The sequence goes on from SJYT01036000.1 coordinate 60,689, forward strand.
TTATGACCCCATGAACCAGAGCATGCCAGGCCTCCCTGTCCATCACCAACTCCCGGAGTTTATCCAAACTCATATCCATTGAGTTGGTGCCATCCAACCATCTCATCCTTTGTCGTCCCCTTTTCCTCCTGCCCTCAATCCTTCCCAGCATCAGGGTCTTTTCAAATGAGTTAACTCTTCACATTAGGTGGCCAAAGTATTGGAGTTTCAGCTTCAACATCAGTCCTTCCAATGAACACCCAGGACTGATCTCCTTTAGGATGGAATGGTTGGATCTCCTTGCAGTCTAAGGGACTCTCAAGAGTCTTCTCCAACACCACAGTTCAAAAGCATCAATTCTTTGGCACTCAGCTTTCTTTATAGTCCAACTCTCACATCCATACATGACCACTGGAAAAACCATAGCCTTGACTAGACATACCTTTGTTGACAAAGTAATGTCTCTACTTTTTAATATGCTGTCTAGGTTGATCATAACTTCCCTTCCAAGGAGTAAGCTTTTTTTAATTTCATGGCTGCAGTCACCATCTGAAGTGATTTTGGAGCCCAGAAAAATAAAGTCAGCCAATCAAGAGGCAGGTCAGGTGGTCTGGTATTCCCATCTCTTGAAGAATTTTCCACAATTTATTTATTTATTTATTTTTGTGATCCACACAGTCAAGGGCTTTGGCATAGTCAAAAAAGCAGAAATAGATGTCTTTTTCTGGAATTCTCTTGTTTTTTCAATGACTCAACAGATGTTGGCAATTTGATCTCTGGTTCCTTTACCTTTTCTAATCCAGCTTGAACATCTGGAAGTTCATGGTTCACATATTGTTGAAGCCTGGCTTGGAGAATTTTGAGCATTACTTTAATAGTGTGTGAGATGAGTGCAACTGTGCGATAGTTTGAGCATTCTTTGCCATTGCCTTTCTTTGGGATTAGAATGAAAACTAATCTTTTCCAGTCATGTGGCCACTGTTGAGTTTTCCAAATTTGCTGGCATATTGAATGTAGCACTTTACCAGCATCATCTTTTTAGGATTTGAAATAGATCAACTGGAGTTCCATTACTTTCACTAGCTTTGTTCGTAGTGATGCTTCCTAAGACCCACTTGACTTCACATTCCAGGATATTTGGCTCTAGATGAGTGATCACACCATTGTGATTATCTGGGTCATTAAGATCTTTTTTGTATAGTTCTTCTGTGTATTCTTGCCACCTCTTCTTAATAAATAAAGCAGAAGTAGATGTTTTTCTGGAACTCTCTTGCTTTTTCCATGATCCAGCGGATGTTGGCAATTTGATCTCTGGTTCCTCTGCCTTTTCTAAAGCCAGCTTGAACATCAGGGAGTTCACGGTTCACGTATTGCTGAAGCCTGGCTTGGAGAATTTTGAGCATTACTTTACTAGCATGTGAAATGAGTGCAATTGTGCAGTAGTTGGAGCATTCTTTGGCATTGCCTTTCTTTGGAATTGGAATGAAAAGTGACCTTTTCCAGTCCTGTGGCCACTGCTGAGTTTTCCAAATTTGCTGGCATATTGAGTGCAGCACTTTCACAGCATCATCTTTTAGGAGTTGAGATAGCTCAACTGGAATTCCATCACCTCCACTAGCTTTATCATGTTGATGCTTCCTAAGGCCCACTTGACTTCACATTCCAGGATGTCTGGCTCTAGGTGAGTGATCACACCATTGTGATTATCTGCATCGTGAAGTTCTTTTTTGTATAGTTCTTCTGTGTATTCTTGACACCTCTTCTTAATATCTTCTGCTTCTCTTAGGTCCATACAATGTCTGTACTTTACTGAGCCCATCTTTGCATGAAATGTTCCCTCGGTATTTCTAATTTTTTTTAAAGAGATCACTAGCCTTTCTCATTCTATTGTTTTCCTTTATTTCTTTGCATTGATCGCTGAGGAAGGCTTTCTTATCTCTCCTTGCTATTCTTTGGAACTCTGCATTCAAATGGGTATAGCTTTCCTTTTCTCTTTTGCTTGTCACTTTTCTTTTCACAGCTATTTGTAAGGCCTCTTAAGGAGGCAACAAACTCAGGGATCTGCTAAGCAGTAAAAAATAAAGCAGCCACAGCACCAACAGTCATGGTTCAGGTCTATGTTAAGTGCTGTGGCTGATACAAATGACCTAAGGGATGGTCTTCCTACTCCAGAAGCTAAACAAGATAAAGAGGATGAAATACTACACACTCAACATATAAATCACCAATGAGAAGTAAGTAAATAAAGAAATACTTTTATAGTGCCTGACAGGTTTCATACACAATTTTATCTAATTTGATTTAATCATTCTGACAATCCTGTGAGGTAGAAAGGCAACATATCATTTTCATTTAGGTAAGTAAATCAAGCCTCAACATGGTTAAGTCTTGCCCACATCATTTAATTAGCAGGATGGCTACAAATTCTAACATACTGATTTTTTAACTGCTGCACCCATCACTGCAAAGAGTATATAATTCCTCATTTGAAATTCAAGAACATGTGAATTTACTTCCTAAAACCTTTTCAGCTCTTTCAAGCATCTTGCTCTCCATATACATGAGTGCCAAGTAACTTCTGTTGGTGATAAAGGAAGAAAAGCAGGGAGATCCAAAACAAATCAACCATTCAACAAGACTTACCGAGTATCTACTATGAGCCTGACTGTCAGGTGCCCACTTGAAATAACAATGGGAAGTAACACTAGGAAAATCCCTGTCCTCACAGAACCTTCTTTTCTTGAAGGAAAGAAGGAAATTTTAAAAATTACCAATGAGATGAATTATGAAGGGGGAAGAAGATGCCCCTGAAGGAGGGCACAGAAGGGTACAAAAACAAAGATGAGGCAAAGTAGATGACTTGAATCAAGCAGTTACATTATAGTAAAAATAAGGGAAGTACACCTTGGCTTTAGAGCATACCATAGTGAGAGGAAGGAGAGTGAGAGACGGTGAAATGGAGCTGACAGAGGGAACCCCTAGGAAGCACGGTGGGGGTAGGAGAGGCACCAATATATCTGTTAAGCACAAAATCAGAAAGATTTTAAACATTTGGATAGAATAGATCCCCTACCCCACCAAAAGCAGTTAGCAAGCATCCTTTCTACACCAAGGCAAAAGGAATTCACAAGATTTGAAACTGCAGAGGACAGAAATTCTGAATTAGTGATATACTGATAAATGGAAAGTTTATTATTCAGTAGTTCAACACATAGTTACTGAGCACTGATTGTGTGTCAGGTAATGTCATAGGCACTGGGATACAGCAGAAGACAAAATATCACTGGTGGGGTCCTGGTTGAATGCGCAGTCCTGTTTCATTAGAATGATATAAGCTGAAAGGGTTGTTTTAAGTTTACTTTTGAACTTGGTTCCTCCTAAGGCCTATTTTTGCCATCTTAAACCCCTCAAATGTGAATTTTACCTGGATTTTTAAAACTTAACCTTGGATGTTGGGTAAAAATAGACACAAAAGTGTATAATATAGTGCTGACTATATGTTCTATACATTGAAAGAAAAAGATTAAAGATGGCCAAAAAAGACTGGAAAAGATAAACTAAGTTGAAAAATATATTACTTACTCAGAGGAAAGCATTTAAGACAGATAATCTGTAAAAGACATATTTCCACATGTAATGAAAAGCTGACTGCAAACATCTCTCTGATATTGTCTATAATCTGTATGGCTGCCTGAAAGTTACCTGCATCATGCATTATATTAAGCATGTGGGGGAAAATTAGTAAAAGTAAAAATCCCATTTTTAAGATTTTTAGAATACTCACTGAATGGAAAATTAAGTACCATTAAATACTATTACCTAGAGCAAGTGATCTTATATTGGTCAGTTTCTTCAAAGAAGAGCTAATACTACCTACATGAGAATTTAATACTTCAATATTGGATACCATGAGCCCAGAACAGTTTCTCCCACAAGCTCTATCTTCATAAATGTTAGCTTATCTTCATTAAAAATACTTTGTACCAATTTATTTGGAAAAGCAGTATATATACACACACACACACACACACAACCATTATATTTATCCTCTTTCATTTTAAACAGTCTAAGACAGTATTTCTAATAAAAATTTCTACCTGTGTTTCATGATTCCAAACACACACACTACCATTGTAAAGACTGGCCAACATCCATGGCTCTGTAGGATGCAAATCCACACTCTTAACTCGATCGGATCGAGCAGTAAGTTTTCTCTTGATATCAAGTCGCAGAGGCTAAGGACAAACAACATGAAAAACAAACAAACAAAATGTTATATTGCTATGTCAAATGAAACATGTTTGCGATCTTAAGTAAAAACAGTGCATTAACATGCCTACAAAACAATTCAGTTTTTACTTTGCAAAACTGCAGCCACAGTTTAAAGTCTAAAGCACCTACTTATTCACTCATACATACAAAAAATACGAGTATTTAAAAACTTTAACTTACAGCAGCACTTGTCAAACTTTTTGATTTACAGACACCTTTACAGTATTAACTTTTGAGGATACTAAAAGCTTCTGTTTATGTGAAGGGTGAAAGGTGAAAGCGTTAGTTGCTCAGTTGTGTCCAACTCTTTTACGACCCCATGGACTGTAGCCCGCCAGGCTCCTCTGTCCATGAAATTCTCCAGGCAAGAATACTGGAGTGGGTTGCCATTTCCTTCTCCAGAGGATCTTCCCAATTCAGGGATCAAACCCGAGTCTCCTGTATTGCAGGCAGAGTCTTTACTGTTTGAGCCACTTTATTTATGTAGATTATATTTATTAATATTTATGTTAAAAATTAAAACTGAGACAACTTTAAAATATTCATGTATTAATTCATTTTCAAAAACAAACTAAACCTATTCATTTAACTTAAATAAAATAACTACAGCTTTGAAAGAAATTTAGTGATAAGAGTAGCAATGTTCACAGTTTTGCAGAACTCTTTAAATTCTGACTTAACAGAAGATAGTTCATTTCTCGTATCTACTTCGGCCCTCAGTATGTTGTGATATGTTGTTTTGGTTGACATATGAGAAAAAAAAGAAACAAACCTGGCTCATAGATACAGAGAACAACAGACTGGAAGCTGCCAGAGGTGGAGTGCAGGAGAGGGAGAAATAGGTAGAGGGGGTCAAAAGGTACAAACTTCCAGTTATAAAGTAAATCATGGAGATGTAATGTACAGCAAAGCAATTAATACAGTGTTGCATATTTGACAGTTGCTAAGAGAGTAGATCTTAAATGTTCTCATTACAAGAAAAAAACACAAAAACACACAATTGTGTAACTATGTATGGTGACAAACCTTAACTGGACTTATTGTGGTGATTGTTTTACTATATATAAATATCAAATCATTATATTAGACACCTAAAACTAATATAATAATATGTCAATTATACTTTTACTATTTTTTTAAATTGAATTCTTCAGAGAATAGTAGATTTATTTTGGCAATAGTGTTATTAATAGTAAATGCTAGACAATGTAATGTGGGATCAATAAGGACCATGTCCATGTAGAGCTCTGGAGTCAAATGGGAATGTTTATAATATTTTAATGGATTTAAGTTATAATAACCAAATGGAAATTAGGAGAATTTTGAACCAAAGCTAAAATACTCTCTCTTGTCATAAACATTAATAGTTTAAAACAGCGTTTTTCAACCTGGATTTGTCATCCAAACCACAGGGGAAAAAACTGATCTGAATAACTATTTTCTCAGTTCTTCCAAGGATGGCTTTTTAGGAGAAAAGTTAATTCATTATACACATTGATGGCTTATGGCAGTAGTCTCAGTTCTCTCTTGGAAGCAGATATGAGGAAGACTGATTTAAAACATGTTTCTCCTTCAGCAGGTTTTGAACACAACCTAAGAGTTTACTTGGCAAGTTGAGTTACCATCAAATTTTTATTTTTGCTATCTTCCGTGATGTTCATGAATGGGAGAGAAATTTAACATTACTTTTCTACACAAATGAAGCCTGCTAAATGATTTCAGCAGAGATAATTTCCTGAGACAAAGCAAACACCTCACAAGGCTCTTATTTATTGTTCTGGACATCTATCAAATCTGGGTCACTGATTACTTCGAACCTGGTTCTCACTTCTATAAATGCCCCCCCTACTTCTGGCAACAACCTCCACCTCTTACTTTCCTTTAAAAGATCTAAGTTCTCTGGCTCTTCACAATCACCACAAAAATATCTTCTCCATCTCAAACTTTCTACTTTCAAACCGTTATCTTCACATTCCTTCCTGAAGCAGGACTTTTCACTTCATCTGTTTCTGAATCTTGCCCCATTAATTACCTTCACAAATATTAACTTTTTTTCTGGTCTCTCCATAGTTAGCAAACACGATGTGTCTATTATATGCCAGGAATCATGGTGGGAGTTTAACATAAGCCAGCATATCTCATACTTTTTCTCCAGCAAATGAGGAAATTGTTCACTTTTAAACTATGCACATTTTACCATTAAAAAATGTTTTAAATGATTGATTACTGAGTAAAAGTGAAGGTGGCCCAAAGTACAAAGCAACACCAGTATAACAACATGCCCCTAATGCACAATCTGAGTTTTTAAAAGCACAGGCAAGGGCTCTTGCTGTATTTCTCCCAATATTTTAGTGCCTACTTTGAATGAGACATCGTACTAGGGACTGTGGAATACCAAGACGAGTAAGGTACTCATAAAAGTGAGTGAAAGTGGCTCAGTCGTGTCTGACTCTTTGCGACCCCATGAACTATTCAGTCCATGGAACTCTCCAGGCCAGAATACTGGAGTGGGTAGCCTTACCCTTCTCCAGAGAATCTTCCCAACCCAGGGATCAAACCCAGGTCTCCAGCACTGCAGGCGGCTTCTTTACCAGCTGAACCACAAGGGAAGCCCAAGAATACTGGAGTGGGTGAAAATGAAAGTGAAATTACTCGGTTGTGTCCGACTCTTTGCAACCCCAAGGACTGTAGCCCACCAGGCTTCTCCATCCATGGAATTTTCCACTGGAGTGGGTAGCCTTTCCCTTACTCCAGGGGATCTTCCCAACTTGAGGAATCAAACTGGGGTCTCCTGCATTGCAGGCTGATTCTTTACCAACTGAGCTATCAGGGGAGATACTGCAGCCTTAACTCTAAACATCTCCTAGTATCTCCCCAAGGCAGAAGGCATATTTAGGACTTAGCTTAAATGTTACTTCCATCATATAATCTCTTGGATTACTCTACCAGAAGTATCCTTTCCTCAAGGATCCTACAGAATTTAACGTTTAATATTTGTGCACATGTCTCTTTTTGGTTTCTAGAGTAGATGCTCCTTAAGAGCTCATTCATGTGCAGTATTCAGCACTTTATATATTTGGGTATGGGAGGCTTCCGTGGTGGCTCAGCACTTAAGAATTTGCCTGCCAATACAGGAGACATGGGTTCAATCCCTGAACTGAGAAGATCCCCTGGAGAAGGAAACGGCAATTAACTCCAGAATTCTTGCCTGGAAAATCCCATGGAGAGAGGAGCCTTGTTGTGTCCATGGAGTCATGTGACTGAGCGACTAAACAACAACAAAAGAGGTTTAAGAACAGATAGGATAATCAAGATCTAAAGAATCATGATGGACTCAAGCTTCAGTTCCACCGCTCATCTCAAATGCATGACAGTGGGCAAGTTTACTTAACTTCCCTCAGGTTTGATGTATATAAAACTATTATCTATCCCTTAGTGTAATGAGAATTAAATTCAGTATTAAGCAGTAAGAACAGTGCCTTGCGTATTTTAACCACTCCATGAACATTTATAACTCACTCTCCCACCTGCTATGAGAATTAGGAAGCAAATGTTTAGCAAAATCCATGGCGCACAGTAAACACTCTATGGTAAATGAGTGAACAAATTTACATTTAAAATCTTGTGTAAAAGATTTTAAATGTGTTCAACAATGAAATATTTAATTATAAAAATACTCTTAAAAATCACAAAAGAAAACTAAATTAGGCAGATGCAAGGGGCTGTTTCCAAAAATGTCCATTATGAAAACCACAGCACACTCCAGACCAGGTCCTTGGTAACACAAGGTAGTAGGACTTAAGTTTTGTTCTGGGGCTCTTAACCTGGGGACCCAAGAAAGCTCATGAATGAGTATTGGTGGGTAAAGGTATCTGTGAGTGAGCCCATTAAATTTTTATGCAATGTTGTGTTTCTCTATGCATTTTTATGGAAATATTCATAACGTTCACAAGTTTCCCCAGGGAATCAACTTCTGTTGCAGTTAAAACTCTGTAGCAATTAGCCTTAAACTTTTTTTCCCCCCTTTTAACTGCAAAGTGAGGGACCTGGACTTATTAATCCCTAAGGTCTTCAAGCTCCAAAATCTCTGAACCTGTGCTGCCTAACAAGTTAAAAAAAAAAAAGCAAGAAAATGTTTAAATACAAACTACCCAATCTCTTACATGCTTTTGGAAAGAAATTCTCACTCTATCACACTGTTTTTCTTACTATTATAACTTAAGTGCAAAAATATTTTAGCGCATATTTGGGGGTGATAATAAAAAAATGGTGTGATGATTTGTCATTTGTCAAAAATGCTGTGTGACTGTCATTTTTCAGTTCAGTCGCTCAGTCGTCTCCGACTCTGCAACCCCATGGACTGCAGCACGCCAGGCCTCCCTGTTCACCGCCAACTCCCATTTACTCAAACTCATGTCCATTGAATCGGTGATGCCATCCAACCATCTCAACTTCTGTCGCTCTCTTCTCCTCCTGCCTTCAATCTTTTCCAGCATCAGGATCTTTTCAGGGTCATTCTTCAGTCACTATATTTGCAAATGCAGACAAGCACGCCAACGAGTTTTATAAAATACGTCCCAACTCTTCGCTTCTCCCTTGACACTTAAGCTGGGATTCCAAAGCATCTGAAATTCCACTTTTGACTCTATAGGAGCTATTCAAATTTCGAAAGGGGGGGGATGGGGACGCCTGCCTGTTTTAAGTTCGTAGTTTGCGGCATACGATATCAAAACAAGCAGAAGAGTGCAAAATCAGCTGTCACCGTTTTAAAGGCACAATTAGGTAATTAGATCAAAACCTTATACAGAATTCAACATTTTCGGCTTCCTATATTTCCCTACACCAAGGACCCCACTGCAGACCGCAGAAGCTCTAGCAAACGCCGTAAGCACCGGTATCAGGGACCCTCCAGGCACTGTCTCCCCAAACGACCTGCCGCCTCTTCCCTTCCAGAATTCAAACTGGACCAGGATCCCTCAAGGCCTGCGGCGGTGGCTGCAGCGGGAACCCAGGCCGCGGCCAACTGCGCGTCCCAGGCCAGGAGCCCCAAGAACTGGCCTTGGCCACATGAGGCCCCACTGCCTCCTGCAAGGCCTGGACTTACCATGGCTCCGTCGGTCCGAGCCCGGGCGTCCTCACTCGCTACAGAGCAAGAAACCCTGGAGAAACCCACCGACCCGCTGACCGGGCGACTGACTGACGTGGAACTTCCGGGAGGAGTTCTCGCGATAGTAAAGACCAGAGCGAGCGCCTGCGCAAAGTCTGCGTAGGGCTGGTTTCCTAAGCCCCGCCCCAGTTTCCCAGGCAACAGGGCCTCCAAACTACCCCAAGGAGACCTGGCGCCTCCGGAGAATGCGGGGTGTGGCCTCTAAAATCCTTTGCAGCGCCCTGGGGCAGCTGAGAGTGGAGTAGAAACAAACCGGGAGTTAAGAACAATAAGAAAAAGCGAAATGCTACTTTCGAGTGCTAACGGCCGGAGAAACTGCCCCACAGTGGAGTTGTGTCACGGGAGCTGAGAAGTGCTGTCAGGGAGAAGGCGGAGGAGAGAAGGGAAGATGAAGCGAGGCTCTCAGCCCACTTGTACTTTGGTCGGGCTGAGAATGAGGCCCATGTAGTCCTTTCCCGGCCCTGCTTGGGGCACCGATTTCTGTTGGAAAGATGTGAGCGGCTTTCAGGGCTGAGCTTCATACTTCTGAGATCCGAGGGCAGCTAAGAGTCTTCAGTTTTGGAGCTCCCCAGGAGATAGGAGTATCATCAGGGCCTGCAGGATCTCCTTTTGTTGAGCATAGACCGCATTGTTCATTCATTTATATTTCAATCTTCGGCTATGTGCCAGAATACTTTCCTCTTTAATCTTCACATCAAATCTGAATTATCTCCATGTTACTGATGAGGAAGTCAGTTCAGTCAGTTCAGTTGCCCTGTCCTTTCCGACTCTGTGATCCCATGGACTGCAGGACACCAGGCTTCCCTGTCCATCACCTACTCCCGGAGCTTGCTCAAACTCATGTCCATCAAGTCGGTGATGCCGTGCAACCATCTCATCCTCTGTCGTGCCCTTCTCCTCCTGCCTTCTGTCTTTCCCAGCATCAGGGTCTTTTCCAGTGAGTCAGCTCTTCATATCAGGTGGCCAAAGTACTGGAGTTTCAGCTTCAGCATCAGTCTTTCCAGTGAAAATTCGGGACTGATTTCTTTTAGGATTGACTGGCTTGATCTTAGAGTCCAAGGGACTCTCAAGAGTCTTCTCCAGCAGTTCAGTTCAGTTGCTCAGTCGTGTCCGACTCTTTGTGACCCCATGAAGCGCAGCACGCCAAGCCTCCCTGTCCATCACCAACTCCTGGAGTTCACTCAGACTCACGTCCATCGAGTCAGTGATGCCAACCAGCCATCTCATCCTCTGTCGTCCCCTTCTCCTCCTGCCCCCAATCCCTCCCAACATCAGAGTCTTTTCCAGTGAGTCAACTCTTCGCATGAGGTGGCCAAAGTACTGGAGTTTCAGCTTTAGCATCATTCCTTCCAAAGAAATCCCAGGGTTGATCTCCTTCAGAATGGACTGGTTGGATGTCCTTGCAGTCCAAGGGACTC
>SJYT01036000.1:75488-95314 GCA_006410635.1 Cephalophus harveyi
CTGCAGATGGTGACTGCAGCCATGAAATTAGAAGACGCTTACTCCTTGGAAGAAAAGTTATGTCCAACCTAGATAGCATATTCAAAAGCAGAGACATTACTTTGCCGACTAAGGTCAAGGCTATGGTTTTTCCAGTAGTCATGTATGGATGTGAGAGTTGGACTGTGAAGAAGGCTGAGCACCGAAGAATTGATGCTTTTGAACTGTGGTGTTGGAGAAGACTCTTGAGAGTCCCTTGGACTGCAAGGACATCCAACCAGTCCATTCTGAAGGAGGTCAACCCTGGGATTTCTTTGGAAGGAATGATGCTAAAGCTGAAACTCCAGTACTTTGGCCACCTCATGCGAAGAGCTGACTCATTGGAAAAGACTCTGATGCTGGAGGGAATGGGGGAAGGAGAAGAAGGGGATGAGATGGCTGGTTGGCATCACTGACTCGATGGACGTGAGTCTGAGTGAACTCCAGGAGTTGGTGATGGACAGGGAGGCTTGGCGTGCTGCGCTTCATGGGGTCACAAAGAGTCGGACACGACTGAGCAACTGAACTGAAACACTGTGGCCAAATAACTTTGACCTTCGCTACATATAAATGTGTGGCAAAGGCCTGAAAGTAGCCTTGGAGATTTTGTAGACCTTTAAATTATCAGAAAGGAAAAAAGTGTGTGTGTGTGTGTGTGTGTGTGTAGAAAGTAATATTCAGAGGGAGACATGTAGACTCTGCATCAAATAATATGGCTTTAGCAGGAAGTTTATTGCTAATGTAATTTCTTTGTGGGTCTTAGTTTTCCTCACCTTAAAAAAAAAAAATTTGTACATCGCTAGGCACACAAGACTTTACCTAGTTGGTATTGACGAGAGGCTTAGCCCCAAGTATCATACTCACTTGGACTATATATTTTCCATTAAGTTCTGTAGTTGTGCATTATACATTATTTCATGTAATGTACATACTAAATTTGTACTATATCCAAAGCACTATACTAGATGTTGCCTGAAGATTATACCTCTTGGATTTGGGTTGAAAGAAATTTCATTTTAAAGAAATAAGATTCTCAAATATGAACCAATACATAAAATTACATTATGTGTGTGTGTATCGCTGTATGTTCAATTGTGAGTTTAAAAGTAAAGAGTAAAAACATTTACTCTTTGGTTTAGAGAAGACTAGAAGGTTAGAAAATAACTCTGGGGAAGAAAATAAATAGGAACAAGCTTAGCAAATTGATAAAGTGTTTCCCAAAGATTGGTCACAATTGGATTTCTAGGGTGACTTTTCAGCTCTTCCTTTTTCCAAGTGGAAGCTCACTTGTGCTTCTATTAATACCCTACATCCTTACCTCCCTATTCTGTTCCCAGCCCTTCATTAATGAAGTGAGAATAATTCCTTGAGGAAAAATCTAGTTGGTATTTTAAGAATATATACATGTCTCATCACTTAGCAAAGTGGTGAGTAGGAGAATAAGAGCTTTGTTTCTCCCTTCAAAGAGAGTACAATTTAAGAGACTTCCGTGGAGGTCCAGCAGTTAAGACTGCACTTTCAATGCAGGGGCAAAGAGTTTGAATTCTGGTCAGGGAACTGAGATATCCTGCATGCTGTGTGTCCAAACTAAAAGGGATTACAAATTTATAAGAAGTACGAGTAAAAATACTCAGCATAAAATATCCAACTGGGGAGATAATTTTCATAAAGGAGGCAGATTTTGAGCTGGACTTTTGGACCACAAAAAGTCTAGTTTGCTTGAAGAATGGTATTCATTTAGAAGTGCATGAAGCAGATGGCTAGAAAGAAAGCACGGTGCTAAAATCTGAAAATTTACTGAAACAGGAATTGGACTTTGATACAGTAAGCAGTTGGTAACAATTAAGCCAGAAAAGAAACATGTTTATGTATGCACTCTGTAAGATTTATCTTTCATTGTTGTGTATGAAGAAATGGATTGGAACAGTGAGACAAGTTTGGAGGAAGTGGGTATGGAAATAACAGTAATATTGAATAGATTTCATTGAGTGCTTACTTTTGTAATTGAAATATGCACTTTGCATGCTACAGTTTATATAGTAATACTAACATGTAGTCATTATTTTCTTCAATTTATAGCTTCACAGGCAGATTCTTTACTGTCTGAGCCATCAGGGAAGCCCAATAGTTGAGGCTGAAATGGGTTAGCATGCCCTCCAGGGGACCTTCCTGGCCCAGGGATTGAACCCATTCTCTTATGACTGGCAGGCAGTTCTTTACCACTAATGCTACCTGGGTAGCCCCCAATACATGAGACGATGAAGCCCAAATGGGTTAAATAATAAGCTCTGTGCCACACTGCTCAAAAGCTGGTGACATACTTGAGATCTGAACCCAAGTTTATTTCCAAAATGACCGCTCTTTCTACGGGACTATGAGTTTTTCCTTTTTCACTAAGAAGTCAGAATCAACAAGATACACAAATGATTTGACTTTGTTTTGAAGTTAAGGGATTGGGAGAAATTCTAATGATAATATTTTGAATCTAGTGAACCAAGAGGAGGAGGAGGTGAGGAGGTGAAGTCGCTCAGTCGTGTCCGACTCTTTGCGACCCCGTGGACTGTAACCTACTAGGCTTCTCTGTCCATGGGATTCTCCAGGCAAGAATACTGGAGTGGATTGCCATTTCCTTCTCCAGGGGATCTTCCCAACCCAGGGATCGAACCCAGGTCTCCCGCATTGGAGGCAGACGCTTTAACCTCTGAGCCACCAGGAATATCTTTAATTAGAGGAAGAAGTGGAGCCAGAAAATGACACAGAAAAGGCACAATTAGAATAAAACAGCAAGAAAAACTGTATGCTACAGAAGGAAAGGGAAACCTGTTTTTTTGGGGGGAAAAAACTATTGTCAGTGAACTAAATGATTTTGAGGACACTAGTAGCCTTAAAAAATTTTTTTTTCAGTCAAGTAATGCTAGGGGGAATAGGTTTGCAAAGGATTAAGAAATGATTGGATGATAAAGCAGTGAAAGTGGTGAGTATAAAATATTTTACCAAAAGTTTAGTCATGAAAAGACAAATGTTGATGTCTCACGGAAAGTAGATTGATTGCTCCTGTATTTGGGGTGTAGTTGACATTAATTACCTCGTGATAACTACTCCACATGGATGGAGTAAACCTTTACGCTATTGAGTAGGAGCTAGCAAGACAAATGTCAAGAGGGTATATGTAGGGCATTTTAAGTGGAAGGACTTGAGAGTTCGATTTTTCCAGAGAAGTAAAAGTAGTTAAGCATGCTTGGGCCAAAGAGTAAGAAGGGAGAGGATTGAGAAATGGGACTAGGAAGATAGATGAAGCTCAGATCCTGAAAGTCCCTGACTGCCAGTGTAAGAAGTCAGGACTTTACCTTGAAGGCTGTAGGGAATCATTGAAGAATGTCAAGTAGGGTAATCTTCATGCTCTATTACCGATTCATCATTGCATGTCAGTTACTTTCCCTATTAAAGGAAATGTTAAGGTTCTCAGGTGGATTTCTTCATGAACTGAATGAGAGTCTTGACCACATAATCACATACTAACCAGCAGGAGACTAAATTGAGTTGGAGAACCACTGAGTTGTCTTCTAAGAAGAATGAAACTTATGGTTGCCTGACACTAGAGGCAAAACTTTGACTGATTGCAAAAGCATTGTTCTACTACAATGTGCTGTACACTTAGTATGATTACCTTCCAAAATTTTAAAACTTATTAAATTTACTCCATGTGAGCTTGTTGTGGGATTTGGGGTAGATGGAATGCTTTCTTTTGGTTACCTGAAAGCATAAATATCCAGATTGTTAGTCATGTTTTGATACAAGTATAGCTTTACCTTCTTAAAAATTTCATTAGTCTCATATCTTTTAGATTTCCCAGGTGGCTCACATGGTAAAGTGTCTGCCTGCAATGTGGAAGACCCGGGTTTGATCCTTGGGTTGGGAAGATCCCCTGGAGAAGGAAATGGCAATCCACTCCAGTACTCTTGTCTAGAAAATCCCATGGACAGAGCAGCCTGTTAGGCTACAGTCCATGGAGTCGAAAAGAGTTGGACATGACTAAGTGAGTTCACTTTCAATTTTCACTTTCATATCTTTTTAATAAACATATTTAGAGGAGGCAGAGTTTAAAGTGAGCTTTGAATGAATAAAGGGGGTGGTTTCATAGGTGGGAATTGCTAGACATTGAAAATATGGCAGGAGAGCTTTGGGAGTTTGTCATTTAGTGACCTGTACAGCTGTCCACACATTAGACTTTCGATCAGTTCTTCATATGTGGGGTGCTAAGACTACCTATGGTTAAGTCATGACCAGCAGGTTCTGGAGACTCTTTTTGGCTCAGGGTGGTCTTGTGGAATGAACTCTCTGGGTCTCAATTTCATTACCTACAAAATACATTTATTTTGGAAAAACGAACTCTAAACTCCCTTCTATTTAGTTTCTTTAGAATTTTAAGTCTGTGATTTTATATTCTTTTCAAATGAAATGGGTGAAGGGAGTGGGTGCAGGATATATTAATAGACTTTTTTTTTACTTCATTTTTGTGCTAGTGAAGTAGCTCTTTCTACATATTTTATAGCATGCATTGCTCTTTTTTTTTTCAGGAAGTCACCTTAAGTCAGCAAATTTTTGTTGAAGCTTTATTATGCTTGGAACAATGCTGTATAAACTTGAGGATCCCCAGGGAACATGCTTTGACAACCAATGTTTAACTTTCTTGCCATAGGAAAGATTTTACAAAGTTTTATATAAGCAAATTGATCAGTTTAGAACAATTATGTTTCCTTAAGAATTAGGTCCTTGTAAATGATAGTTCTGCTTATAAATAAATGAATAATAATGACAGCCTGAATATCAGGCATATAGCAGTTACCTTTAAGTTAATTGAAAAAAATTTAACGTAAAGGTGAAATATCTGGAGTGACAAGGCCCTGCACAGTATAATTTCCATCAAATTGCCTTATTCCACTTACTTCTAAAGAATTTGTCAGCTCAAGTTGATCTAAGGGCATTACTTAATTTGAATTCAAATGTAGTTCAAGCCCCAAGGTTTAGAAATGAAGTCCCTGGGCTCTGAACTCATGATATGTTTTTGTACCTGAAGATGATAATCCAAATCACATTAAGCCGCACTGTTACAGTTGATGTCAAAGCAACTTCACATGGATAGTGCTTGATCCGTTCACTAAAATCCAAATAGAAGAAGAAAATGTTTTCTTTGCTAAATATGGCCATACTTAGGTGCCTCTGACATTGACAATGAATACAGATATAACTTTATCCTGAAAAGATTTACATATAAAGTGAATGTTAATTGAATCATATATATATATATCCATTCATATATACAGATGTATGTACATATAGAGGTAAAGTCAATATCTGAGGGAGATAGAAAAAATTACAGGCGTTTTTGGTTATTTATATTTTATAACTTTTATGAATGTAAACTGTATAATAAAGAAAATAAGTTACTTTATGCAAATATAAAATGTAACAAAGGAGCTCGTCATATGAAGGAAGCTTAGTTTGACTCTGACTATAAAGCAAAAAAAAATAAATAAAAGCAAATAAATACCTCTTATTTTCTGCATAAATCTTGCTTTTCATTTTATAAAGTCCATTTGAGTTGCAACAAAATGGTATAGTCATATCCAGACAGTTGCCAAGGCAGAATATGCAATACCTGTCTGAGGGTTTTGAGAAAGGTTTTTTGCTGAGGAGTATTCCTCATAGAATACGGGGAAGCAGCTTTGTTGAAACATTTGAAGTTGTGGGTGGGGGTGGGGCAGGGTGAGTCAGTGATCAGGGAGGAGAGGAAGAATGAGACCCACTAAGGAGCCTGGTGGAAGGGCTAGAAGGGTTATATTTAGCAGGTATGTATTAGGATGCCAACAAATGTATTAATATACCAATTATTAGATAGCTGCTACCTTGAATGTCTCCATCATCTTAGCTGAAGCTGATCAAGTGTCTTCCCTGGGTCTTTCCCTATTGTAGCCACTAAAGGAGTAACAACATACACCCCTGAACTTATGCAACAGCCAGCAGCTAGTCTGGTATTAGGCATGTCTTCTGATTGATGAGTGCTGATGCCTTAGTATTTTGAGTATCAACTCTGCCTGTAAGGTTAAGGATAATGAGCTGGTCCTTGCTGCATCTATTTTAGGAATCAATGAAAGGAGAAAGCATGTACTTTAAATTATAAGGTAAGCCTGGTTGGTCTTTGGCAGCCACTTCAGCCTCTCAGGTATCCTTTCCCACCAACTCTGTGTGCCGTTACAGGGCCTTGTTCTGTGACTTTCTCAAACAAAACTCATCACCTAGCCCATTGTATTAAAGTGTAATCAATCAACATGGGTTTTTCAGGCTCCTCTCAGAGTGTCAAGAATTTTATAGGGGACCACATTCTAGGGAACGGGACCAAATTCATTTTTTTCTTTTCTTCCCAAATTCATTCACAGGTGGTTTTGTATAGAATTATAGGTTTAGCACTAATTTTCTTTGAGCACATTAAAGCAGTCTTCCCTTTTCTGACTTGCTGTTTAAAGTCCATTGTCAGTTCCTTCTTTGAAGATAATCTTTTTTCCCTCTGGTTGTTTTAAGGTTTTCTCTATGTTTTGACTTTATGAAGTTTTAATATGAGCTGTTTAGGAATGGGTTTTATTTTTCTGGAATCTACTGAGTCTCTAAAATCTGAGAATAGGTATCTTTCATCAGTCCTGAAAAATTCTCAACTCCATCTGCTTTTCGCTCTTTTATATCTTCCTAGGAGAAGGAAATGGCAACCCACTCCAGTGTTCTTGCCTGGAGAATCCCAGGGATGGCGGAGCCCAATGGGCTGCTATCTGTGGGGTCGCACAGAGTCGGACACGACTGAAGCGATTTAGCAGCAGCAGCAGCAGCAGCATGCCAATGTTTGTACCAACCTTGTACCACATTTTCCATGGCTTCTGCTCACTTCTTTCGCCAGTGTGTATTTTTCCATTTTCTTCTCTCAGTCCTGCGTTCTGTATAAGGTCCTCTGACCCCCACCTTCCAGTTCTTCATTTCTCCCTCACAGTGTCACTATGTTGTAAATGTGATCGTTGAGTTTAAAATTTCAATTATTATCTTTATTTTTAGTTTGGTTCTTTTTTCAGATATAGTATGTAATTTTTCATAGTCTCTGAATAGTTATTCTCATGGTTATTATTTATTTCCATGAACAAAATCTGGCTTTAATAGCAGAAGTATGTGTGGGTTTATTTCTTCTCTCTGTTGTTTTGCTGGTTCTTGTTTGCTTGATGCTTAGTCATCTTTGATTGGATAACTAGTCACTGCCTTTAAATTGTTGTTGTTTAGTCGCTTGGTTGTGTTCAACTCTTTTGCAATCACATGGACTCTAGCCCACCAAGCTCCTCTGTCCATGTGATTTTCCCGGCAAGAATAGTTGGAGCGGGTTGCCATTTCCTTTTCTAGGTGATCTTTTCAACCCACGGATTGAAACCTCATCTCCAGTATTGGCAGGCAGGTTCTTTACTCGTGAGCCACCAGGCAAGCCCATCTTTAAATTATTTAGGGGGATATCTGAAGCCTAGTTTAGATGCATGCCCTTCAGAGAGGCTTTATTTGGTTCTGCCACATACCTGATAGCAACTGAGACCTATTCACACCAAATTCATGACTTAAAAGCCTCTGTCCCACCCAGGTCAATTGTACCCACAGTACAAATCCACAACAGGGTATTCTGTGGCTACCCCTTCTTGAAGACATTTAGTTCCTTTTCTTTTTAATTCTTTCGCCTTGCTTATGGCCATGTTTGGGTTTCCTGCAGTCCCCTGAGGTTGATGGGTAGGAGGAGGCAGATTTACATCTGGTTTATCCTCAGTCTGTGTGTGTATTGATTTGGGGAAAGTGTCCTATAAGACTTCAGTTTCGGTGAGTCTCAGGCTTTGACATGTCCCCATCTAGCTCCTACTGGTTGGTCACAGCAGTAACGGCAGAAGATCTTAGGAGTTCTGATCATCCCAGAGTCTTCCTTCCTACCATTTCCATAGAGGTTTTCATTCAGATATTGACCCAAGGTTGTTTTTGTTTGCTTTTTTAAGTGGAGGATAATTGCTTAACAATGATAACGTTGGTTTCTGCCCTGTAACAAGGTGAATCAACCGTAAGTATACATATATCCCCTCCCTCTTGGTCCTGCCTCCCACCGCCCACCCCCATCCCACCCCTGTAGGTGTCACAGAGCACCAAGCTGAGTTCCCTGTGTTTAACTTCCCACTAGCTATTTTACACATGGTTGTGGTAGTGTATACACGTCAGTGCTACTCTCTCAATTTGTCCCAGCCTCTCTTTCCCCCACTGTGCGCACACGTCTGTTCTCTACATTTTTGTCTCTATTCCTGCCCTGCAAATAGGTTCATCAGTACCATTTTTCTAGATTCCGTATGTATGCATTAATATATGGTATTTGTTCTTTTCTCATCAGGAGTTTTTATCTGAGTATACCAGCTTGCTATTAACAGAAACCAGAAGCCTTGAGCGATTTTATAATTGGGTCTTAGTGAAGGCATTTTGAGTATGAAAAACAATAATGGTGGTAAGTCATTCTGATTTACAGTGGAGAGAAGAGATGTATGTTGAAGGGGCAAGGAGCACACACCAAACCTACTCTTTCAAAGGAGGTGAGAGAGCACCCTTTACAGTGCTTCTGACAGTTGACCCCATCTCTAGTGCTGTGGCAGGATAACGTTTTGACATATTTGGCAAGAATTTTCCCCACGTTCCTTCATGTGCCTCTTTTCTCCCTACATCTCTCAGCTTGACTCTCCAACTTCTGTTTAATCATCTGTCTCGGGTTCTCCTTCCATTCTCTCCAACACTCCTGCCTTCCTCACCTGGATCAGTATATGAGGGAAGTGTTCACAAAAGCCATTGGTGTTCCCAGATTAGGATGGAATATTCTCCCAAAGGGGAAAGAGTGTATGTGTATGTACTTTTCATACAGTTTCAAGACTTCATGGAACCCATGTAAAAAGTTCAAGCACCAAGCCTTCGATACAGACAATGCAAATTTGACAAGTATTTCTTGGTGACCTGTTCTGTGCTAGGAATCATGTAGAGTTCTAGATCCAGATAGAAAAGATACCACCCCTATTCTAAAGGTCTTGAGTGTATTGTAGTAATAAAAACATTGTCCTCACAAACATATCCAGGGTGAGCACTGTTTAAAGGGATTCTATACAGTTGGAGAAGACTCTTGAGAGTCCCTTGGACTGCAAGGACATCCAACCAGTCCATTCTGAAGGAGATCAGCCCTGAGATTTCTTTGGAGGGAATGATGCTGAAGCTGAAACTCCAGTACTTTGGCCACCTCATGCGAAGAGGTGACTCGTTGGAAAAGACTCTGATGGTGGGAGGGATTGGGGGCAGGAGAAGAAGGGGACGACCGAGGATGAGATGGCTGGTTGGCATCACTGACTCGATGGACGCGAGTCTGAGTGAACTCCTGGAGTTGGTGATGGATAGGGAGGCCTGGCGTGCTGCGATTCATGGGGTCGCAAAGAGTTGGACACGACTGAGTGACTGAACTGAACTGAACTGATATAGTTGTTTTGCCTGTGTTTTAAAGAAACCCAAACCCAGGAAGATTGGATGCATTATAAATCCAATTACAGGAGAAAGAGTAGGGGACTAGCTATAGATTTTAGTGACTTGTAGCCACAGGTGAATAAGTAAAGAACGAAGGACACAGTGCAGTGGTCACCTGACAGGTCCCAGCGGTGCTTATGCAAGAGGCTCCACCCCTGTGCCCTAGACATGGAAGGTCATGTTCCCATAGGGAGCTACGACCAGTGGCAGTGGTAAGAGGGCACCCCTGTGACACCAATGAGAGATGCAAGCTACTCACAGCCCTTAAGAACCCTGGGTAAGGAGGAACGTCAATCTTGTATTTGGTGTTAGGGGAGAAGGCAGGAAGCCTAGAAATTTAGCCATGTCTTTCAATAATCAGGATTACCATGAAGAGGGTTCTTAACACAGCTTTAGAACATTTTCAGATCAAGTCTATTCCCTCTGTCTTATTCTCTGCCATTCTTATTTGCAATTTGCTGAAAGGTTAGTGTGCACAACAAAACCCTGAATAGGATTCAACAGGGAGTTAAGATAGAGTGAGTTCCGTGGCCTGTGACTATGTAGCAAAACTGTATCATACAACTAAATCTATACAAATTCAACTATTTGAGTGACCAGTGCAAGTTTGAGGCATGAAGCAGGGCACTCAAAACCAGCGCTCTGGAACAACACAGAGGGATGGGGAGGGATGGGAGGTGGGAGGGGGTTTCAGGATGGAGGGACACATGTGCACCCATGCCTGCTTTATGCTGATGTATGGCAAAAACCACCACAATATTGTAAAGTAATTATCCTTCAATTAAAATAAATAAACTAATTTTAAAAAACACTTCACACCCACCAGGGTGGTTATAATAATAAAGGATAGATAATATCAAGTGTTGGTGAGAATGTGGAGAAATTGGAACCCTCCTGCCATGCTGGTGGAAATGTACAATTGTGCAATGCTTTGGAAAAGTCTAATGGTTCTTCAAAAGATTAAATATAGAATTACCATGTGACTAGCAACTCTACACCTAGTATATACCCTAGAGAAATAAAAGCATAAAACAAACAAACAAAAAGAAATAAAGAAATAATATTAACAGCATCTCTCTCCTCTTGGAATGAACACACACTAGGAGTGAATCTGCTGTTCCTTCCAAACACCTCACTTCCTTTATACTTCTCATGATGAGAACCTGTTCCCTCTCCTGTGGGATTCTGGGGTTTAAAAACAGGTGAGTTATCTGTCACTTGTCCTTAAATGTAACCCATCTGTCTCCTGTAGTTCTTAACTCAGAAATCAGTGATCAAAGTCGAAATGGCTGTTTTAGATTTATGGTAAGGTTGTATGTCGATCTCCAGCATGGCTACTTTTAAAGGATGTGTTTAAAGGTTATCTCATCATGATTTTGTATAATATGCTGAATGAAGAATCCAAACCTTGCTTGCTAAGTACAAAACATCTCCTTCTTTACTGTTGAGAAAAAGCAATTTAGACAACTCACTAGCACATTTAGGTTGCTAAATGGATAGTTAGCCATGAAGAATTCAGTTTGACTACTTCAATTCAATGACTTTTTATAGAAGACCCACTGTGGGCAAGGCATCGCTAGGTGCTACTGGGGATATGGTGAAGATTCCTGCTATCCAATAGGGTTGACTGCCGGTGTTGAGCTCTGCAGAGAAAGTGAAAACCAAAGACAAAAGGAGGAGCATGGGATACCAGCTCCCTTGGGAGACCGAGGAACTCTACTGGGAGGAGGAGACACTAAACACTGGGACAGTTTTCAACTGATGGATAGTAACAGCTGTTGGCCATGTGTCACAGAGTTTGGTCCTTCAGCCAACAATCCTGAAAGTATCTCCATTTTATAGTTGAGAAATCTAGTGGTTACAAAGTTTAAATAACTTCTTAAGATCACAATATGTGAAAGACCTGAACCTCAAATCCACAGTTAGCACTGTTGTTTTGACTGCCTAATATATCCTTCGTATGTGGGGGACTTGCACACCCCTGGCAGCTTGAACTCAAGCATGTCCCTGTGGTCTCAGTACCAACTGTAAGGTGTTCCTGTCTAAGTTGCAGCTTGAGAGACTTGTCGGCTGGTGATAATTCACAGTGGAATCCAGCGGTGTAGAGGGTATGTCCAAAGTGATGGGGTGCAGTAGCACCAATGGATGGGATGCAGGTCTGTGATGCCTATGCAGTACCCATAGCACTGTCCTGCACACACAGATCCTTGGTAGAATCATAGGTTGGCCTTCTTCCCCAGACAATATGCATCGAATACATACCTAGAGTTAGTGTCTGCTGTTTTCAATCTAGAACTCTACCTATATAGTATCTAGTAACTGGGGGACAAATGAAAGATGGTATGGTGCTCTCAACTGGAGTTTTGAAAGCTGAAAGAAAGCTCCAGATGTCACATTGATTTTTTTTAAATTTAGTTTATTTATTTTTGGTTGTTCTGCCTCTTCCATGCTGCATACTGGCATCCTCTTGTTGCAGTGAGCAGGAGTCACTCTTTTTTGTGGTGCATGGACTTCTCATGCAGAGCACAGGCTCTAGGCACTTAGGCTTCAGTAGTTGCAACACATGGGCTTGGTTGCTCCATGATGTATGGAATCTTCATGAACCAGGGATCAAACCCACATCCCCTGCTTTGGCAGGCAGATTCTTATCCATTCTACCACCAGGGAAGTCCCATATTGATTTTTATCCTTTTTAATTAATTTTTTTATTGAAGGATAATTGCTTCACAGAATTTTGTTGTTTTCTGTCAAACCTCAACATGAATCAGCCATAGGTATACATATATCCTCTCCCTCCCTCTCATCTCCTTCCCCATCCCACCCCTCTAGGTTGATACAGAGCCCCAGTTTGAGTTTCCTGAGCCATACGGCAAATTCCCATTGGCTATCTATTTTACATATGGTAATATAAGTTTCCATGTTACTCTTTCCATACATCTCACCCTCAGTTCAGTTCAGTTCAGTCGCTCAGTTGTGTCCGACTCTTTGCGACCCCATGAATCGCAGCACGCCAGGCCTCCCTGTTCATTACCATCTCCCGGAGTTCACTCAGACTCACGTCCATCGAGTCCATGATGCTATCCAGCCATCTCATCCTCCGTCGTCCCCTTCTCCTCCTGCCCCCACTCCCTCCCAGCATCAGAGTCTTTTCCAATGAGTCAACTCTTCGCATGAGGTGGCCAAAGTACTGGAGTTTCAGCTTCAACATCAGTCCTTCCAAAGAAATCCCACGGTTGATCTCCTTCAGAATGGACTGGTTGGATCTCCTTGCAGTCCAAGGGATTCTCAAGAGTCTTCTCCAACACCACAGTTCAAAAGCATCAATTCTTTGGCGCTCAGCCTTCCTCACAGTCCAACTCTCACATCCACACATGACCACAGGAAAAACCATAGCCTTGACTAGACGGACCTTAGTCGGCAAAGTAATGTCTCTACTTTTGAAAATACTATCTAGGTTGGACATAACTTTTCTTCCAAGGAGTAAGCGTCTTCTAATTTCATGGCGCACCATGAATTTCACATCTCACCCTCACTTCTCCCCATGTCTATAAATCTATTCTTTATGTCTGTTTCTCCATTGCTGCCCTGTAAATAAGTTCTTCAGTACCATTCTTCTAGATTCTTTATATATGTGTTAGAATACAATATTTATCTTTCTCTTTCTGACTCACTTCACTCTGTATAATAGGTTCTAGTTTCATCCACCTCATCAGAACTGTCTCAAATGCATTCCTTTTTATGGCTGAGTAATATTTCATTGTGTCCATGTACTACAACTTCTTTATCCATTCATCTGTTGATGGATATCTAGGTTGCTTCCATGTTCTAGCTATTGTAAATAGTGCTGCAGTGAGCAATGGGATACACATGTCTTTTTCAGTTTTGGTTTCCTCAGGGTATGTACCTAGGAGTGGGATTGCTGGGTCATATGGTGGTTTTATTCCTAGTTTTTAAAGGAATCTCCATACTGTCTTCAATAGTGGCTGTATCAATTTACATTCCCACCAACAGTGCAAGAGCGTTCCCTTTTCTCCACACCCTCTCCAGAATTTATTGTAAACTTTTTGATGATGGCCATTCTGACTGATGTGGGTGATATCTCATTGTAATTTAGATTTGCATTTCTCTAATAATGAACAATGTTGAGCATCTTTTCATGTGTTTG
The DNA here is from genome assembly GCA_006410635.1 of Cephalophus harveyi. Classification (NCBI taxonomy): domain Eukaryota; kingdom Metazoa; phylum Chordata; class Mammalia; order Artiodactyla; family Bovidae; genus Cephalophus; species Cephalophus harveyi. Next base: position 89,281 of record SJYT01036000.1, read on the forward strand.
TTAGCCATCTGTACGTCTTCTTTGGAGAAATGTCCGTTGAGGTCTTTTCCCCACTTTTTTATTGGGTTGTTTGTTTTTCTGGCATTGAGTTGTATGAGCTGTTTGTATATTTTAGAAATTAATCCTTTGTCAGTTGTTTCATTTGTTATTATTTTCTCCCATTTTGAGAGTTGTCTTTTTACCTTGCTTAGAGTATCTTTTGCTGTGCAAATGCTTTTAAGTTTAATCAGGTCCCACTTGTTTACTTTTGTTTTTATTTCCATTACTCTAGTAGGTGGGTCATAGAGGATCTTGCTTTGATATATGTCATTGAGTGTTCTGCCTATGTTTTCCTCTAAGAGTTTTATAATTTCTGGCCTTACATTTAGGTCTTTAATCCATTTTGAGTTTATCTTTGTGTATGGTGTTAGGAAGTGTTCTAATTTCCTTCTTCCATATGTAGCTGTCCAGTTTTCCCAGCACAATTATTGAAGAGGCTGTCTTTGTCTCATTGTATATTCTTGCCTCCTTTGTTAAAAAATAAGGTACCCATAGGTGCATGGGTTTATTTCTGGGCTTTCTATCTTGTTCCATTGATCTATATTTCTGTTTTTGTGCCAGTACCATACTGTGTTGTTGACTGTATCTTTGTAGTATAATCTGAAGCCAGGAAGGTTGATTCCTCCAGCTCCATTCTTCTTTTTCAAGGCTGCTTTGGCTATTCAGGGTCTTTTGTGCTTCCATATGAATTGTGAAATTTTTTGTTCTAGTTCTGTGAAAAATGCCATTGGTAATTTGATAGGGATCACATTAAATCTGTAGACTGCATTTGGTAGTACAGTCATTTTCACAATATTGATTCTTCCTACCCAGGAACATGGAATATCTCTCCATCTGTTTATATCATCTGTGATTTATTTCATTAGTGTCTTAAAATTTTTTGCGTAAAGTTCTTTTGTCTCCTTGGGTAAGTTTATTCCTAGATATTTAATTCTTTTTGTTGTGATGATGAATGGGATTGATTCCTTAAATTCTCTTTCTGATTTTTCATTGTTAGTATACAGAAATTCAAGAGATTTTTGTGTACTGCCTTTGTATCCTGCAACTTTGTTAAATTCACTGATTGACTCTAGTAATTTTCTGACACTATTTTTAGAGTTTTCTATGTATAGTATCATGTCATCTGCAAACAGTGAGAGCTTTACTTCTTTTCCAATCCAGATTCCTTTTATTTTTTTTTTCTTCTCTGATTGCTATAGCTGGGGCTTCCAAAGCTATGTTGAATAATAGTGGAGAAAGTGGACACACTTGTCTTGTTCCTGATCTTAGGGGTAATGCTTTCAGTTTCTCACCGTTGAGAATAATGTTTGCTGTAGGCTTATCATATATGGCCTTTACTCTGTTGAGGTAGGTTCCTTCTATGCCCATTTTTTGAAGAGTTTTAATCATAAATGGGTGCTGAATTTTGTCAAAGGCTTTTTCTGCATCTATTGAGATTATCATATGATTTTTATCTTTCAATTTGTTGATATGGTATATCACATTGATTGATTTGTATATATTGAAGAATCCTTCCATTCCTGGAATAAACCCAACTTGATCATGGTGTATGAACTTTTTGATGTGTTGCTGAATTCTATTTGCTAAAATTTTGTTGAGGATTTTTGCATCTATGTTCATCAGTGATATTGGCCTGTAGTTTTCTTCTTTTGTGTTGTCTTTGTCTGGTTTTGGTATCAGGGTGATGGTGGCCTCAAAGAATGAGTTTGGAAGTGTTGCTTCCTCTGCAAGTTTTTGAAAGAGTTTTAGAAGGATAGGCATTAACGCCTCTCTAAATGTTTGATAGAAGTCTCCTGTCAAGCCATCTGGTCCTGGGCTTTTGTTTTTTGGGAGATTTTTTATCACAGCTTTAATTTCAGTGCTTGTCATTAGGTTGTTCATAATTTATATTTCTTCCTGGTTCAGTCTTGAAAGGTTGAACTTTTCTAAGACTCTGTTCATTTCTTCCAGGTTATCCATTTTATTGCCGTATCTGTTCAGTTCAGTTCAGTCGTTCAGTCATGTCCAGCTCTTTGCGACCCCATGAATCACAGCACGCCAGGCCTCCCCGTCCATCACCAATTCCCGGAGTTCACTCAAACTCATGTCTATCGAGTCAGTGATGCCATCCAGCCATCTCATTCTCTGTCGTCCCCTTCTCCTCTTGCCCCTAATCCCTCCCAGCATCAGGGTCTTTTCCAATGAGTCAACTCCTCACACGAGGTGGCCAAAGTATTGCCGTATAGTTTTTCATAATAGTTTTTTATAATCCTTTGTATTTCTGCACTGTCTGTTGTAACCTCTCCTTTTTCATTTCTAATTTTGTTGATTTGATTGTTCTCTTTTTTTTTTGATGAGTCTGGCCAAAGCCTTGTCAATTTTGTTTATCTCCTCAAAGAACCAGCTTTTAGTTTTATTAATCTTTACTACTGTTTCTTTCTTTTCTTTTTCATTTATTCCTGCTTGGTTCTTTATGATTTATTTCCTTATACTAATTAAAAAAAATCTTTTTCCAGTTTTAGGTGTAAAGTTAGGTTGTCTATTTGATGTTTTTCTTGTTACTTGAGGTAGGATTGTATTGCTATAAACTTCCCTCTTAGAACTGCTTTTGCTGCATCCCATAGGTTTTGAATTGTCATGTTTTCATTGTTATTTGTTTCTAGAATTTTTTTTGTTTCTTCAGTAACGTGTTGGTTATTTAGAAATGTGTTGTTTAATCTCTCTGTGCTTGTGTTTCTTACAGTTTTTTTTTTTTTTCTTGTAATCGATATCCAGTTTCATAGTGTTGTGGTTGGAGAAGATGCTTGATATGATTTCAATTTTCTTAAATTTACTGAGGTTTGATTTGTGACCCAAGGTGTGGTCTATCCTGGAGAATGTTCCATGTGCACTTGAGAAGAAGGTGTATTCTGCATTTGGATGGAATGTCCTGAAGACATCAGTGAGAGTCATCTCATCTAATGTATCATTTAAGACTTGTGTTTCCTTAATAATTTTCTGTTTTAATGATCTGTCCATTGATGTGAATGGGGTGTTAAAGTCTCCTAGTATTATTGTATTGCTGTCCATTTCTCCTTTTATGTCTGTTAGTGTTTATGTATTGAGGTGCTCTTATGTTGGGTGCATAGATATTTACAATTGTCATGTCTTTCTCTTGGATTCATCCCTTGATCATTATGTAGTGTCCTTCCTTATCTCTTGTAATCTTCTTTATTTTAAGGTCTATTTTGTCTGATATGAGGATTGCTACTCCAGCTTTCTTTTGCTTCCCATTTGCATGGAATATATTTTTCCATCCTCTCACTTTCAGTCGATATGTGTCTTTAGGTCTGAAGTGTGTTTCTTGTAGACAGCATATATATATGGGTCTTGTTTTTGTATCCATGTTTTGTATCATGTTTTTGTATCCATCAGCCAGTCCGTGTCTTTTGGTTGGAGCATTTAATCCATTTACATTTAAAGTAATTATCGATATATATGTTCCTATTGCCATTTTCTTAATTGTTGGGGTTGCTTTTGTAGATCTTTTTTATTCTCTTGTATTTCTTGGCTATTTAAGTCCCTTTAACATTTGTATATTAAATATATGTAAGTCCCTTTACAACATTTGTTGTAAAGCTGGTTTGGTGGTACTGAATTCTTTTAACATTTGCTTGTCTGAAAAGCTTTTTCTTTCTCCATCAATTTTGAATGAGATCTTTGCTGGGTACAGTAATCTTGGTTGTAGATTTTTCCCTTTTATCACTTCATGGCAAATAGATGGGGAAACAGCGGAAACAGTGGCTGACTTTGTTTTTCTGGGCTTCAAAATTACTGCAGATGGTGATTGCAGCCATGAAATTAAAAGACACTTACTCCTTGGAAGGAAAGTTATAACCAACCTAGACAGTATATTAAAAAGCAGAGACATTACTTTGTCAACAAAGGTCTGTCTAGTCAAGGCTATGGTTTTTCTAGTGGTCATGTATGGATGTGAGAGTTGGACTATAAAGAAAGCTGAGCACCAAAGAATTGATGCTTTTGAACTGTGTTGTTGGAGAAGACTCTTAAGAGTTCCTTGGACTCCAAGGAGATCCAACCAGTCCATCCTAAAGGAGATCAGTCCTGGGTGTTGATTGGAAGGACTGATGTTGAAGCTGAAACTCCAATACTTTGGCCACCAGATGTGAAGGGCTGACTCATTTGAAAAGACCCTGATGCTGGGAAAGATTGAGGGCAGGAGGAGAAGGGGATGACAGAGGATGAGGTAGCTGGATGGCATCATCAACTCAATGGACATGGGTTTGGGTGGACTCCAGAAGTTGGTGGTGGACAGGGAGGCCTGGCGTGCTGTGGTTCATGGGGTTGCAAAGAGTTGGACACGACTGAGCAACTGAACTAAACTGAACTGAACTGAACTTTAAATATATCCTGCAATTCCCTTCTGGCCTGCAGAATTTCTGCTGAAATATCAGCTGTTAGGCATATGGAGTTTCCCCTGTATGTTACTTGTTGCTTCTCCCTTGTTGCTTTTAATATTCTTTCTTTGTATCTAGCCTTTATTAGTTTGATTAGTACATGTCTTGGAATGTTTCTCCTTGGGTTCATCCTGTATGGTACTCTTTGTACCTCTTGGACTTAATTGACTATTTCCTTTTCCATGTTGGGGAAAATTTCAACTATAATCTCTTCAGAAATTTTCTCATACCCTTTATTTTTCTCTTCTTCTTCTGGAACCACTGTAATTCAAATGTTGGTGCGTTTGATATTGTCCCAGAGGTCTCTGGACTATTGTCAGTTATTTTCATTCTTTTTACTTTATTTTGCTCTTCAGAAGTTATTTCCACCATTTTATCTTCCAGCTCACTGATTTGTTTTTCTGCTTCAGATATTCGGCTATTGATTCCTTCCAGAGTATTTTTAATTTCAATAATTGTGTTATTTGTCTCTGTATGTTTATTCTTTAATTCTTCTAGGTCTTTGTTAATTGATTCTTGCATTTTTTCCACTTTGTTTTCAAGGTTTTTGATCTTATTTACTATCATTATTCTGAATTCTTTTCCAGGTAGTTTGCCTATTTCCTCTTCATTTATTTGGACTTCTGTGTTTCTAGTTTGTTCTTGCATTTGTGTAGAATTTCTCTGCCTTTCATTATTTTTTTTAACTTATTGTGTTTGAGGTCTCCTTTTCCAAGGCTTCAAGGTTGAATTCTTTCTTCTTTTGGTTTCTGCCTTCCTAAGGTTGGTCCAGTGGTTTGTGTAAGCTTGTATAGGGTGAGATTTGTGCTGAGTTTTTGTTTGTTTTTCCTCTGATGGGCAAGGCTGAGTGAGGTGCTAATCCTGTCTGCTGATGATTTGGTTTGTATTTTTGTTTTGTTTGTTGTTTAGATGAGGCATCCTGCACAGGGTGCTACTGGTGGTTGTGTAATGCTGGGTTTTGTGTTCAAGTGGTTTCCTTTGTGTGAGTTCTCACTATCTGATACTCCCTAGGGTTAGTTCTCTGGTCGTCTAGGGTCTTGTCTATTGTCACCCTGCTTATTTAACTTATATGCAGAGTACATCATGAGAAACGCTGGACTGGAAGAAACACAAGCTGGAATCAAGATTGCCGGGAGAAATATCAATCACCTCAGATATGCAGATGACACCACCCTGATGGCAGAAAGTGAAGAGGAGCTAAAAAGCCTCTTGATGAAAGTGAAAGAAGAGAGTGAAAAAGTTGGCTTAAAGCTCAACATTCAGAAAACGAAGATCATGGCATCCAGTCCCATCACTTCATGGGAAATAGATGGGGAAACAGTGGAAAGAGTGTCAGACTTTATTTTTTTGGGCTCCAAAATCACTGCAGATGAGATGGTGACTGCAGCCATGAAATTAAAAGACGCTTACTCCTTGGAAAAAAAGTTATGACCAACCTAGATAGTATATTCAAAAGCAGAGACATTACTTTGCTGCCTAAGGTCCGTCTAGTCAAGGCTATGGTTTTTCCAGTGGTCATGTATGGATGTGAGAGTTGGACAGTGAAGAAGGCTGAGTGC
>SJYT01036013.1:12631-44413 GCA_006410635.1 Cephalophus harveyi
TGAGGCCAGGGCCGGTGGCCGGGAGGAGCAACCCGAGGACTGGTGGCTGCACAGGCGCAGGAGGGCCTAGAAGAGCTATCCCACATTGAAGTTCAGGAACAACGGCAGTAAGGAGATACCTCTCGTCCAAGGTAAGGAGCAGCGTCTGTGCTTTGCTGGAGCAGCCGTGAAGAGATACCCCAAGCCCAAGGTAAGAGAAACCCAAGTAAGACGGTAGGTGTTGCAAGAGGGCATCAGAGGGCAGACACACTGAAACCATACTCACAGAAAACTAGTCAATCTAATCACACTAGGACCACAGCCTTGTCTAACTCAATGAAACCAAGCCATGCCTGTGGGGCAACCCAAGATGGGCGGGTCATGGTGGAGAGGGCTGACAGAACGTGGTCCACTGGAGAAGGGAATGGCAAACCACTTCAGTATTCTTGCCTTGAGAACCCCATGAACAGTATGAAAAGGCAAAATGATAGGATCCCAAAAGAGAAACTCCCCAGGTCATTAGGTGCCCAATATGCTACTTGAGATCAGTGGAGAAATAACTCTAGAAAGAATGAAGGGATGGAGCCAAAGCAAAACCAATACCCAGTTATGCAGGAGTCTGGGTTCACTGAAATCATTCTTCTGACATGTACCTCAGCTATCTGGGGCCAGTATCCTGTGCTTTCTCAGCCTGAGTTTTCTCAGGGTGCATTGTTGGATGATGGTTGCAGTGTCTAATGGTTTGATGGTGGACTTCGTGTTTCCATCCTGAGTTCCCTTAGGGCTCACCATTGGGGTGACCATAATGTGATGGCTTGCTTACTGCAACATCCTTTGTTTACTGGTATGGCAGGCAATATTTTTCACACATAAGCAAACTCCACATAGGGCTTCCCAGGTGGTGGTGTGGTGTGGTGGTTTAGTTGCTCAGTTGTGTCCGACTCTTGCAACCCCATGGACTGTATGTAGTCTGCCAGGCTCCTCTGTCCATGGGATTCTCCAGGCAAGAATACTGGAGTGGGTTGCCATTCCCTTCTCCAGCGGATCTTCCTGACCCAGGGACTGAACCTGGGTCTCCTGCATTGCAGGCAGTTTCTTTACCGACTGGGCTACCAGAGAAGCCCCCAGGAAGTCCCAAGTGGAGCTAGTGGTAAAGAACCTGCTTACCAATGCAGGAGACATAAGAGATGAGACATAAGAAATGCCAGGCTGGATGAATCACAAGCTGGAATCAAGATTGGCAGGAAAAATATCAACAACCTCAGATATGCAGATGATACCACTTTAATGGTAGAAAGTCAAGAGCAACTAGAGTCTTGATAAAGCTTAAACCTTGACATTCCAAAAACTAAGATCATGGCACCTGGTCCCATCACTTCATGGCAAATAGATGGGGGAAAATGGAAAAAATGACCGACTTTATTTTCTTGGACTCCAAAAGCACTGTGGATGGTGACAGTGGCCATGAAATTAAAAGACTCTTGCTTCTTGGAAGAAAAGCTATGACAAGCCTAGACAATGTATTAAAATGTATATTCATGATAAATCCAATTTTGTTCAACCACACATATATACATTTAAAAATATTAGCAAAAGTTGTCTCTGGGTTGAAGGATAATGAATGATTTACAATTTTAATTTCTATACATTTGTGCATTGTTGTTCAGTCACTCAGTCGTGTCTGACTCTTTGTGACCCCATGAACTGCTGCATGCCAGGCTTTCCCTGTCCTTCACCGTTTACCGGAATTTGCTCAAACTCATGTGGATTGAGTTGGTGATGCCATCCAACCATCTCATCTTTTGTAATCCCCTTCTCCTGCCATCAATCTTTCCCAGCATCAGGGTTCTTTTCTAATGGGTCAGCTCTTTGCATCAGGTGGTCAAAGTATCGGAGCTTCAGTTTCAGCCTCAATCCTAAAGAATATTCAGGACTGATTTCCTTTAGAATTGACTCCCTTGAGCTCCTTTCAGTCCAAGGGACTCTCAAGACTCCTCTCCAACACCACAGTTCAAAAGCATCAATTCTTCAGCACTCAACTTTCTTTATGGTCCAACTCTCACATCCACACATGATTACTGGAAAAACCATAGCTTTGACTAGACGGACCTTTGTCAGTAAAGTATTGTCTCTGTTTTTTAATATGCTGTCTAGGTTTGTCATAACTTTTCTTCCAGGGAACAAGTGTCTTTTAATTTCATGGCAGCAGTCACCACTGCAGTGATTTTGGAGCCCAAGAAAATTAAGTCTATCACTGTTTCCACTGTTTCTCCATCTACTTGCTATGAAATGATGGGACCAGATGCCGTGATCTTTGTTTTTTGAATGTTGAGTCTTAAGTCAGCTTTTTAGTTAGTCTTAAAGATTGTTCTCATAACAACTCAGAGTTTAAGAAAAATGTCTTATGTGACCAAGACAAAGCAATGTAGAAAGAAAGCGTTCTTCCCTTTCTCCTCCTCAAGGGCCCTTGTCTCCTTATCAACCTACCTAAGAGTTACCTCTCTCATAAGGAGCAAGCGTCTTTTAATTTCATGGCTTCACTCTCCTCTACAGTGGTTTTGGAGCCCAAGAAAATAAAGTTTGTCACTGTTTCCATTGTTTCTCTTTCTCTTTGCTATGAAGTGATAGGACCCGATGCCATGATCTTTGTTTTTTGAAGGTTGAGTTTTAAGCCAGCTTTTTCACTCTCCTCTTTCACCTTCATCAAGAGGCTCTTAGTTCCTTTTCTCTTTCTGCCATAAATGTGGTGTCGTCTGCATATCTGAGGTTATTGATATTTCTCTTGGCAATCTGATTCCAGCTTGTGCTTCATCCAGTCCAGCATTTTGCATAATGTTCTCTGCACATAAGTTAAATAAGCAAGGTGACAGTATACAGCCTTGATGTACTCCTTTCCCAATTTTGAATGAGTCTTTTGTGCATTAATCAGCTTTTCATTTTTAAAGAGCCATGTTTATTTCATTTTCTGTAGCTTCCAGTTTATATTCTTTCCCAATGTTTGAATTTAGTAATTGGTCTTATTGATGTGTATGAAGTCTTTATATACTAGCAAAATTAGGGAGTTCCTTGGTAGCCTAGTTATTAGGATTCTGGGCTTTTCCTACCATGGCGTAGGTTCAACCTCTGGTTGGAAACTGAGATCTCACATGCCATGTGATGTTGACCACAAAACAAACCAAAACAAAATAAGCCCTGCCGCCCCCCCCCCAAAGATTCTTAATGTCTAATTGAAAAAGTAACATTGAAACATATATATTATCATATGTAAAATAGATAGCCAATGAGGATTTGCTGTATGATGTAGGGAGCTCAACCCTGGTGCTCTGTGACAACCTAGAGGGGTGGGATATGGTGGGAGGGGAGAGGGAGGTTCTAGAGGGAGGGACGTATGTATACCTAAGGCTGATTCATGTTAATGTATAGCAGAAACTAACACAATATTGTAAAGCAGTTACCCTCCATTTAAAAATTAAAAAAAGTTTTAAAAAGTTGCAAAATTACCCTCTTTTAGGATGTGAGCAAGAAATATTATTTTCCAGTTTATTTGTCTTTGACTTTGCTTGTGGTACGTTTTGCCATGTAGAATCTTTTCATTGTATGTAATCAGGTTTAATAAACTTTTCTGGTTTATTTTTCTTTTAATGTTTTTAGAAAGGTCTTCCCCAATTCCAAAGTTAATTTTGAAGTCTCCAAGCTTTTCTTCTAGTATTTAATTTTTTTAAATATTAAGTCTTTGATAAATTGGTAAGTGAGGTTGGTCTGTAGTTTTCTGACAGTTTTTATTGTTTTGATATTAAAATTATATTGATTTCATGAAACAAATTTGGAAGATTCTCTTAATGTTTATGCTGTGAAAAAATTACATAGCCTTAACATTATCTGCTTTTAAAAAGTCTGCTTTTAAAAATTCCCTGTGGAAACTATTATCAGTGCTTTGAGGAAGTGGTCTTGACAACTTTCTGTAGTTCAACTACAATGACTAATTCTGTTTGTATTTTCTGCCTCTGTTGGAGTCAATTTTAGTAACCTACAGTTTTTCTAGAAACATCTATTTTACCTGGTTTTCAAACTCTTATTAAAATTGAACAAGACAGATTCTTAAGAATATTGCAATTTTTCAAATTTGTGGTAACTTTTCCTTATTAAAAAATTTTGTGTGTTTATGCCTGTCTGATCTAAAATTAACACTACTAATTTTGTTCTTTGTCTCAGTGAACCAATTCTTATATTCATTGATAATCCCCCCCTTTTGATCTTTCATGAAATGAACATTTAATGAATTATGTTTATAAATTGTGCTTTCTTTCTGGTTTGCTTAGATTTATTTTGTAATCATTTTTCTAAATTCTTGGGTTTATAATTTTTAAAATTATTTTTTTAAATATTATTTACTCACACAGACCCTTAATGGCTAGGTCTAATGATTCAATTGATCTAACTGATCTACTACTACTACCACTACCACATGTCATTCATCCTGTTTATTTTTTAATTTTTTTTTTGTTTAGGATTTTAAAAAACTTTTAATTGAAGTGTTTATACACAAATATACATATACATTTACAGCCACTTAATTTTTTAAACTCTTCATTGAAGCTACATTGTAACTCAAACTAAAAATAAGTAATTTTCACAACTAAAAATATGTAACTTGCACCCAGATCATGAAACAAAATATAACCATAGTATTCAGTTCAGTTCAGTTCAGTCCTTCAGTTGTGTCTGACTCTTTGCGACCCCATGGACCACAGCATGCCAGGTCTCCCTATCCATCCCAACTCCCAGAGTTTACCCAAATTCATGTCCATTGAGTCGATGATGCCATCCAACCATCTCATCCTCTGTCATCCCCTTCTCCTCCTGCCTTCAATCTTTCCCAGCATCAGGGTCTTTTCTAATGAGTCAGCTCTTGGCATCAGGTGGCCAAAGTATTGGAGTTTCAGCTTCAACATCAGTCCTTCCATAGAATTAGTGTCCCAAAATTAATTTTCACAAGCTAAAAATATGTAAACTGCACCCAGATCATGAAACAAAATATTACCATAGTATTAGCACCCAGAAGTCCCCCTTTACTTCTTTCCAGACAATAGCCACCCCACATATCCTGTCTTAAAATTGCAAAGAATGGTTTTGGTAGTGCTTACATTGTTAAAAATGCACAGTAACATCTATCCTCTTTTGCATCTGTGTTTATGAGATTTCATTTTTGTGATTTATCTGAATTTCTTCCAGTACGATGTAGTGGTTCACTGTGTATGAAAATGTAATGAACTTGATTGGGAAACAGTTTGGGAGTGTTGTCTGTAAAAGCTAAGATATACATGTTCTCCAACTGTGAAATTTCACTACTAATTATATGTTGAACAGAAATGTACTCATGTGTTCAACATGCATATTTTGAAATTGGACATCGAAAAATAGCTCTTAGAATTTTGAATACCACATACAAATTTGTGATTATGATCTACTTATAATTATCTCCTTTTGCCTGGATTTATTTATTTAAATAACTTTAAATTTTATTTAAACTTAAAAAAACTCCAGTTCGCCCATTTTTCTCACCCTACCTTCCCCATTTCATGCAACCACCAATTTGTTCTCTGTATCGAAGTTCACAAAGGGACATTCTTTCTATTGAAACATTAAGAATGGAGGAGAAAATTTGTAGTTCTATAGATTTGCTAAGGGAAAGGTGAAGGAATGACTTCCTAATGACTTCCTTCTATCAAAAAAAAATGTAAATGCAACTTCATCAGATGAAAATAAGACAGAGAGATGGCAGACTGGATATTCAGGACTAAGGAAAAGAAATGAGCTAATCATTGTGAGTAGTTAATGGAGACCTCTTTCAGTTCAGTTCAGTTCAGTCGCTCAGTCATGTCCGACTCTTTGTGACCCAATGAATTGCAGCATGCCAGGCCTCCCTGTCCATCACCAACTCCCTGGGTTCACTCAGACTCCCGTCCACTGAGTCAGTGATGCCATCCAGCCATCTCATCCTCTGTCGTCCCCTTTTCCCCCTGCCCCCAATCCCTCCCAACATCAGAGTCTTTTCCAATGAGTCAACTCTTCGCATGAGGTGGCCAAAGTACTGGAGTTTCAGCTTTAGCATCATTCCCTCCAAAGAAATCCTAGGGCTGATCTCTTTCAGAATGGACTGGTTGGATCTCCTTGCAGTCCAAGGGACTCTCAAGAGTCTTCTCCAACACCACCATTCAAAAGCATCAATTCTTTGGCACTCAGCTTTCTTCACAGTCCAACTCTCACATCCATACCTGACTACAGGAAAAACCATAGCATTGACTAGACGGACCTTTGTTGGCAAAGTAATGTCTCTGCTTTTCAATATGCTATCTAGGTTGATCGTAACTTTTCTTCCAAGGAGCAAGCATCTTTTAATTTCATGGCTGCAGTCACCATCTGCAGTGATTTTGGAGCCCCCCAAAATAAAGTCTGACACTGTTTCCCCATCTATTTCCCATGAAGTGATGGAACCAGATGCCATGATCTTCGTTTTCTGAATGTTGAGATTTAGGGAATTACAAATGGAAATGCCCAATGATGTTCCTCATTTGAGGCTGAAGATCATGAATCTGTAGAAATGTTACTTTATCTGGTGTTATCTAAAGCAATCCCAGGCTGCTTGAAAGTAAATGTGGGTGTTAAACAGTCAGGTTCACCTAGATGTGCCATTGTTCCACATGATGGGGATGAAGACTCATGATGGCAAACAGGGGCCAGGAAATTAAAAGTGTGTAATAAGGTTTTATAATTCATTTATACAAGAATATTAGGGAAAATTTCAAACACACCCTGAAATAGACTATCATAAAAAACCACCATGTACCTGAGTCCTCTTTGTTTGAAAAAACAACCTCTTTACTCCTTTATCCTCTGCTAAATTATCTCAAAGCAAATTTCAGATACCATTTCATTTCACCTGTAAATGCTGAAAACATTTATAAGGGTGTGGGTATGATTAACCAATAATCCAAACTGATATGAAGTAAAGTGAAGAAGGGGGGCCAATAGAAGGACAGAGAACCTAGCCATATCTGTGGATTGAAAGCTGGTGACTCTCCATAATGAAGAATAGGAGAGAGTGATAGGAGTGGAGATTTTTAGTTTATCATTATTGAGGTCTGTGTTTTTAATAAAAATAAACAGAGGTTCAATTAACTAATTAATATACATAGTTCTTTCCCAAATAACGCTTCTCCCTTACCTAGTTCTCTTTGTAATTAAAATAAAAGTGAAAGTCACTCAATCATGTCCAACTATGTGACCCCTTGGACTATATAGTTCATGGAATTCTCCAGACCAGAATACTGGAGTGGATAGCTGTTCCCTTCTCCAGGGGAATCTTTCCAACCCAGGGATCAAACCTAGGTCTCCCACATTGCAGGTGGATTCTTTACCAGCTGAGTCACCAGGGAAGCCCAAGAATACTGGAGTGGGTAGCCTATCCCTTCTTCAGCAGATTGTCTCGACCCAGGAATTGAACTGAGGAATTGAACTTTGCAGGTGGATTCTTTATCCTTGAAATTAGCCCTTGAAATTAAAGAAACAACATAAATCTTATAATTTTAAAATTAGTGCATACAAGTTCTAAGTAGTTCAAACAATGGAAAAAGGTTAAAATTGAGTGCAAATATTTCATTATCCCCAGACACCCAATGTCACTATTCAGAAATCATTTGTTAAATCATTTTTGGTACATCCTACTAGAAACATTATACATACATATATATACAGGAAGCATTATATTCCATTAAAACACATAAATGAAATCATAAAATGTCTGCTTGCATTTTGAACTTAACAATATATTGGTGATATTTTCATTTCATGACACAGTCATCTGCCTCATTTTAAAAATGCATGCATATCCTTTTCAGAGGTATGATTTTTCTCATTGATGAATAGTCCTACAGTGATAATCTTCCTGCAAATATTTCTTCACTTGTATGTATATGACCAAATCTTTGGGGAAAGTTCTTAGGCAATAATTTTTAGGTTGAAAGGTATTTTGTTGTTTAATTGCTAAGTCGTGTCTCTTTTGTGATGTCATGGACTATAGCCCGCCAGGCTCCTGTCTATGGGATTTCCCAGGCAAAAATACTGGAGTGGGTTGCCATTTCCTTCTCAGGGGGATCTTCTCGACCCAGGGATTGAACCTGGGTCTCCTGCACTGGCAGGCAGAATTTTTCCCACTGAGCTACCAGGGCAGCCCTGAAAGGTATTTTATGTATTATTAATTATGATTCAGTTCAGTTCAGTTCAGTCACTCAGTTGTATCTGACTCTGCGACCCCATGGACTGCAGCATACTAGGCTTCCTTGTCCATCACCAATTCCTGGAGCTTGCTCAAACTCATGTCCATCAAGTTGGTGATGCCATCCAACCATCTCATCCTCTGTAATCCCCTTCTTCTCCTGCCTTCAATCTTTCCTAACATCAGGGTCTTTTCCAATGAGTCAGCTGTTTACATTAGGTGGCCAAAGTGTTGGAGCTTCAGCTTCAGGATCAGTGCTTCCAATGAATATTCAGGACTGATTTTCTTTAGGATTGACTGGGGTTTGATCTCCTTGCAGTCCAAGGGACTCTCAAGAGTCTTCTCCAACACCACAGTTCATTAATTTTGATAAATATTCCAAATTACTCAGATTATGTTTGTAGAGGATGGAGATAAAATGCATTTCCAGATGTTACTCAGAAAGCTTCCTGAATAATCTGAATCTGTTTAAAAGACATGTGGATGGGGAAGCAGAGAAGTTGCCAAAAGTTCAAGTTGTAAAGCCTTGCTTTATTTTGGTGGCTGCATCAACTCAGGCTCATCAGAATCACCTGGAGAACTGAACAAATTGTCCAAGTTCCAGCCCTGGAAATCTTGACTTCATTGATTTGGGGCCAGCCTGGACACTGGTATTAAAAAACAATTTCCTCTAGAGATTCTGATGTGTGGCCAGTGTCCACAGTCACTGCTTCAGATAAAGGGAGTGGGGTAGAAATGGAAGACTCGGGGGAAGAATTTGTCAAGCATCACTAAGATTGTGCCCATTGAAGCAAAAGAGAGAAATGAAGATCCACCTCCAATATAAAAAACACACCAAGGGAAAGGATCAGATCAGGTCTAGGGAAGAAAGAAGTTAGGAAGAGAGCGGTCTAGTTGAGGAAAAGGCAGATCTGGTTGGGGCAGGTGCTTTGAGTGTGAATCTTAGAGACTACTTTTTAAAATAAAGGTGGACTTGAGCCTGAAGCCTCTTCCAGGCTCTTTTCAGCCCAGGGTTGTCCTGAATCAGTAGAATGGAATGGCCTGCAGGGTAGGTAGCCATGATGATTTTGCACAAAATATTCAAGGGACTATTGATGTCAAAGAAGTTGGACATGTAGAGAAAGAGAGCAAGTACTTTGAAAATATAGAGAATGAGAAAGTAGCTGATAGCTCTGATGGCCCCCAGGTGAGCCTCCATGCTGGGGTCTCTGGAGCCAGTGGCATTGCTTTTCATGTGGAAGATGTGTCTTTTGAGAGAGATGATCAGTAGGGTGGCTGCCAGGATAAACATGATCAGAGGGATGAAGATCCCCAGGTTAAGGAAAAGAACCAGCTTGATCACAGTGGCCTCCGCGAAGGACTTTTTCTTAGTGGAGTTGAAGGAGGGGAGAGAAAAAAGATTTTTACAATTCATAGTATAGATGTTTTGGAAGAAGAGCACACTCTGGCCCAAGGAAACAAACACTGAAAGCTGCAGAAGCCAGGGCATCAGTCCAGAAATTCTCCACTTCAGCTTGAGGAAAAGGGGGTAGGAGAAATCCGCCACCTTCATGAAGTAGAAGACACCGAGCCAGGCAGCAAACCAGAGGCTGCAGTGACTTAAGAACATGAAGCATCCTCTGAATATGTGATACATGATGTCGTCATTATAAAACTGTGGGTATGTTGAGCTTAAGGTAAGTTCTAGCATCATGAAGCTTTGTAGAACTATTCTGGATACACCCAGGAAAAGCATGATCTTGCCACTGGTGGAGAGTACCTTATTGTGAATCCATTCAGCTGTGTTTATCGCTGTAATGAACCCATTTGCGAGAATACCAAGGATGCATTCCGTGCCGATAATTATTAACATCAAAGTGACAAGAGATGGTGACAGATCATTTTCTGAGGAACTGCAGGTTTGGATCATCCTGAGTGGTTGCTCTTCTTCGATGTCTGGAGGAAAATGTCTCCTTAGTGCTTGATGTGCGGGTCTGTGATAGCTCCCACTTGTCATGTCACAATAGGAAGCAGTTGATGCATCATTTCCAAATCTACATCATTTGTTTATTTTAAAAGTCTAAATCTGGAGCTGCAAATGATGGAAGGATTTGTTTCCTGTCCCCTCCCATATATTTTTGGATGCGCTGGTGTGTTATTTCAATCGTGGGGCCCAGGGGAGAACTTAAGAAGACTCTCCTTTATAAATCACTAACACAGTATTGAGAGCTGTGTTTCTTAATAGCTCCAGTTAAGTCAACCATCTGTTCGCCAAGTCCCTGTTTAACTGTTTCACTTGTGACCTCAGGGAACTGCTTGAAAATAATAATAACTTCAAATATCTGTATCTCTCTCTCTCTATATATAGTTCTTATGTGCTAGGCACTGTCCAAACGCTTTCATATGTATTATGAAATTTGAACCTTACAATAGCCCTATGAAGTATGTACTTTTATTTTTTCCATTTTGCAGGTCAGGAAATTAACTTGTCCAAAGTCAAAGAGGGAGAGAGAAGGAGAGAGAGAAGGAGAGAGAGCTGGGATTCAAAGCCAAGTCACGTGGCCCCAGAGACCCTGTTCCTACCCGCTGTGTTACACTGCCTACACGTGTGGATCCTTCTGTGTGCACCAAAGGCTAGATGCAGGGTTGGCTTAACTGTGACATTTCATCCTAAAGGTCTTTTGTGGTGGCCTCACTACCTAAGGAAAGAATAACTGAGTTGAAAAAAACCGCACCTGTGAGTCGGTTTATTATTATTTTTTTAACTACTCAGAACGCTTTGGACACTTCTGGTCACTACACATGTGTGGTTCCCCCCCCCCGCCCCATAGTAAATAGTTCTGCAACACCAACTGGGTGTCCTACAATTTAACTCAGTTCTGACACCCTCTACCTGGAGATAACATCAGATCCACAGGTTACGGGCTCAGTCCCAGAAGACTGTCCTCACTTCAGATGCCAGTCCCAAGCCCAGGTTGTCACCCATACTTGTGTCCTATTGGTTCTAAGTTAGAGTTATGGCCCCTTTTTGGGGTTCAGTTGTTGAAGTGGCTTACAGAACTCAAGAAAACAGCTTATTTACATTTACCAATTTAGTATAAAAGGATATGATGATAGATGAACATCCAGATGGAAGAGATGCAAACAGCGAGTTTGAGGACCCAGGGCACGGAAGTTCTGTGCCCTCTTTGGGGTGCCACACCCCCCAGCACCTCGTATGTTTACTAACTCGAAAGCTCTTTGAACCCTGTCTTTTTGGGGTGTTATGGGGGCTTTGTTGCCTAGGCACAAGTGATGAGATCATCAACCATTGGTGATTGATTCAGCTTCCAGCCTCTCTCCCTGTCCTGGAAACCAGAGATTGGGACCGAAATTTCCAAGCTTGTATTCACAGTTCGTTCCCCTGGCAATCGGTGCCCGTTCTTGGGGTATGTTCCAAAAGTCACCTTGTAACATAGCAAAAGACTGTTTTTTTAAAAAAATATTTTGATTTATTTGGCTGTGCTGGGTCTTTGTTGTGGCATTTGGGCACTAGGGTTTTCTTTGTTGCAGCGTATGGGACGGGATCTCTTTTCAGTTGCGGCATGTGGGTTCTAGTTCTCTGACCAGGGATTAATCCCAGGCCCCCTACCCTGGGAGCGTGGAGTCTTAGCCATTGGACCACCAGGGAAGTCCCAACAAGAGACATTTTTGTTGATCTTGTCACTTAGGAAATTCCAAGGGTTGTAGGAATTCTGTGCGAGAAAAGAGGATAAAGACCAGTGTATTTCTTATTATAAATCACCATATTAGAATAATAAAGCCAGAAGTCACTGATTTTGAGAGACAGTTTCTTTACAGAGGCCAGTGTTTTTACACAATAAATGACTTGAGAGACCATAAATCTATTTATATACAAATGGTTGCACACACACACTTGTATGCACACAAACACATGTTTACTTTCATCTTAAACAAATCACTAGGAAAATGAGGGTGGAAGGAAGAGTTCCTTGTTCCTTTACAAGGCAGGCAAATCACCCCAGGGGTGAAAACAGCACCCCAAGTCATGTAATCTGTTTTTGGAATGTTAAAACCAAAAGAAGTGAAGAAAAGAATTAGTTTTATCTCGGGGAGGTTGTTTCTGATTTTAAAATGTGAGCGCAGTACACAGGATGATAAAATGGACTTCTAAACTCAGAATCAGTTAACTTTTATGAGTGTATATACTGTACAATAGTAAAGTAATTCCAGGAAAGAGAAGGCTGATGGGTGAGATGTCTCTGAAAATGTCCATCATATTTAGTTTTCCCTTTCCTCGGGACTTCTGTATTTATTTGTAACTTTTGTTTGTTCTGCGTCTTTGTCGCTGTGCTCAGGTTTTCTCCAGTTGAGGGGAGGGGTGGTGCTTTCTAGTTGTAGTGCACGGGCTTCTCACTGCAATGCCTTCTCTGCAGCGCAGGTTCTGGGCACATGGGCTTCAGTCGCTGCAGCCCATGGACTGAGCTTCTCTGCAGCATGTGGGATCTTCCCGATTCAAGACTAGAAACTGTGTCTTTTGCAGTGGCAGACGTATTCTTATCCACTGTGGTGGTGGTGGTGGTGGTGGTTTAGTCGCTAAGTCATTTCCGACTCTTGTGACCCCATGGACTATAGCCCACCAAGCTCCTCTATGGGATTTTCCAGGCAAGAATACTGGAGTGGGTTGCCATTTCCTCCTCCAGCTTATTCACTGTACCACCAGGGAAGTCCAGGACTTTTTTAAACAAGGCAGAAAATTTCAGAAAGCTTTCTGCCCTGATTAATAGTTTTAGACAAGTTGTTATGAATTTTACCATTGTATCTTTAAATCTCTATTTCTGAACTCTAAATGCTTTCCTTGAATATAATGTCATAAACAACTGCTACCCTGCTTGCTTCCATCCACTTGTATAAGTAGGTCTGTAGCATCTTGGGACCTCCTATTTGGTTTTCAAGAAACTTTTTCTTGTCACGGACTCTCTTCCTCTTCTGCTGACCCAGGCTTCCAAGAGCATGGGGGATAATGGAAAACACTCTCTGAAGGGTTTGATGCCACTCTTATCATTTCTTTTGCTCATTACTGTATTAAAAAAAATAAGATTCAAACAGTAAATTTGGAAATGGAATTGGCTCTACTCAGTGATTTATGAATCAGGCAGCAAGTAGAAAGAAACTCAGAGAAGCTGTACAAAATAGAAGAATTTTATAGGCAGAGGGGCCAAAAAAAGGAAGTTTCTGGCTAAGAGTGGCCTGTTTCAGATAAGGTCACTGATGGAAGGTGGGGAAATCTATCAGGTAGATTACCTCACTAGTCCTGATTGATTGGTTAAAGGTCACATTCCTGAGAGAGGCAGACTTATTATCTAAAGTCTTGGTTTGCTGATATAGGACCTAGCATAGGTAACTCCATTCGGGGATTGTTTCTTTTTTTAACAACTATATCTCATTCCTAGCTCCTAACATAGAGCCTGACCCCCCAGTACATGGATATTTGCTGGTGAATGAATGACCAGACTAGTGAGTTCTGAATTTCAGGGAAGTTCTTGATACTCAAAGACAGGCAGAGAAATGGCAGTTCTACCACCTGTTAAGTCTTGAACTCTTGCAGGTCTGATGCCCAAATCAAGTGTGGGAACAGGAACAGTGAGACTGAGTGAACACACAAAGAACACAGCAGTTCTTTGTGGTTCTGTGAGAGAAGCGCTGGTGGGAGGCAGAGAGGACAAAGGAAGGACACAAGATGAGTGACCTCAGCTTGGGGGCTGGGTTTCACAGTGCTGGGTCCTGCAGAGAGGTAGTGGGCAGGCGCAGGGACCATGCACACCATCAAAGGCATTTTTAATTTAATTTTTAAAATTGAAGCATAGCTGATTTACAACATTGTGCCAATCTCTGCTATACAGTAAAGTGACTCAGTTATGGATATAGTGCTGCTAAGTCGCTTCAGTCGTGTCCGACTCTGTGCAACCCCATAGATGGCAGCCCACCAGGCTCCCCCATCCCTGGGATTCTCTAGGCAAGAACACTGGAGTGGGTTGCCATTTCCTTCTCTAATGCATGAAAATGAGAAGTCAAAGTGAAGTCACTCAGTCGTGTCTGACTCTTTGCGACCCCATGGACTGCAGCCCACCAAGCTCCTCTGTCCATGGGATTTTCCAGGCAAGAGTACTGGAGTGGGGTGCCATTGCCTTCTCCATATGGATGTACAGACGTTCTTTTTTTTTTTTTTTAATATCCTTCTCCATTATGGTTTATCACAGGATATTGAACATAGTTCCCTGTGCTCTACAGTAGGCCTTGTTTATCCATCCTATATATAATAGCTCACATCTGCTAATGCCACACTCCCACTCCTTTGCTCCCCGACTCCTTCTTGGCAACCGCAAGTCTGTTCTGTCTGTGAGTCTGTTTCTGTCTTGTAGATAGGTTCACTTATGCCATGTTGTAGATTCCATATATAAGTGGTATCATATGGTCTATGTCTTTCTTTTTTTGATTCGCTTCACTTAGTATGATAATCTCTGGTTGCATTCATGTTGCTGCAATCATCAAAGGCATTGTAGAAGAGGCTGTGTTTGCCATACCTTCTGGCAGCGTTGATTCCTGCAACGGAAAGAATACATTTTCTTTTGGTTGTACCATGCAGCATGCAGGATCTTAGTTCCCTCACCAGACAGCTGGCCCACACCTCCTGCAGTGGAAGTGCTGAGTCTTAGCCACCAGACGTCCAGGGAAGTCTCAAGAATATTGCTGATGGGAATTCCCAGGGGTAGTCTGAAGTGGGGTGAAGTGACCTTTCTAGGTGAAGAGGTGATCTTTTAAGGTAGTACTGGTGGACCACTATCTAAGTGGACATCCAGTTTGCTAAATATATCCTGATATATTCAAGTGTATTTCTAGCCACAGAAATCTGATGGAGAAAACTGAACCATTAGGTCTTTTTAAAGAATGGCTTTAAAAAGTCCGGTTTATTTGGTTATATTTTTTACTTATTATATTTTAAAATTTATTTTTAATTGGAGGACAATTACATTACCATACTGTATTCATTTCTGCCATACATCAGCATGAGTCAGCCATAGGTATACATATGTCCCCTCCTTCCTGTACCTCCCTCCCACCTCCCACCCCATCTCACCCCTCTAGGTTGTCACAGGGCACCAGCTTGAGCTCCTCATGTTTTATAGTAACTTCCCATTAGTTATCTTACTTATTATTCTGAAGTAGTTTTTGATGTTGAGATGCCTTATAAAGATGGTCCAGAGAATTCCCATATACCCTTCATCCAGCTTCCCTAATGCTCACATCTTATATAATTACAGTACTGATGGCTCAATTGTAGGCTTGATTTGGATTTTTCCAGTTTTCGACTCGTGTCTTGCTCCAAGCTCTAATTTAGAGTGCTGCGTTGCCTTTGGTGATTCTGTTTCTTCAGTCTCCTCCAGTCTGTAGTAATAGATTCTTGGTCTTTCACTTTTTCTTTTTATGACCATGACAATTTTGAAGAATACTGGTCATGTATTTTGTAGAGTATTTCTTGATTTGGATTTGTCTCACATTTTCTCACAGTTAGCCTGGAGTTGTCTAATCTGTTCATCCAACCCAATCCCCAAGTCTCTAGCAACCACTACCTTTTCTGTCCCAATATTTTGCTCTTCTTAGATGCCATATAATTGAATTTATACGTTATATAGCTTTTTGAGTCTGACTTCTGTTGCTTAGTGAAATGTATTTAAGATTTAACCATGCTGCTATGTGAAATGATAGTTGAGCCACATTTATTATTGAGTAATATTTCATGGTTTGGATAAACCAGTTTGTTTATCTGTTACATATTTTCTCTGTTGAAGGACATCTGAGTCACAGTTTATGGCAATGCTAACTGGTAAGCCTGCTATCAACATTCACTTATATACATGTATATTTCACTTGGGTAAATTCCTTGGGCTGCCCTGATGGCTCATATGGTAAAGAATCTGCCTGCAATTTGGGAGACCCAGGTTCAATCCCTGGGTTGGGAAGATCCCCTGGAGAAGGTAATGGCAACCCAACGTGTAGTAGTATTTCCTCATGATTTTAATTGGCACTTCCCTAATGACTAGTGATGTTGAACATCTGTCTGTACACTAATTGGACACATGTATACCTTCTTCGGTCAAGTGTTCACAGATTTTTGCCTATTTAAAAAAAATTGAGTTGGTTGCTTATAGTTGAATTTTAGAAATTCTTTATGTATTCTGGTTATAAGTTCTGTATCACCTATGTGCTTTGCAAATATTTTCCCTCAGTCCATGGTTTAGTTTTTCATTCTCTTAATAATGTCTTTCACAGAATGAAAGTTTTACATTTTGATAAGTTTCAATTTATTAATTTTTGTACAATGAATTATGCGTTTGTTGTTATGTTGAATAACTCTTTGCTAGACACAAGGCCACAAAGGTTTTCTCCTTTGCTTTTTTTGAGAAGTTTTATAATTTTACCTTTTATGTTTACATTGATGCTCTATTTTGACTGAACTGTTGTATAGAATGTGGAGAATGTGTGGAGGTTTCCGTTTTGCTTTTTGCACATAGATAGCCAACTGTTCCAGAACCGTTTGTTGACATAAGTGTTCTTTCTTCACTGAATTGCCTTGGCACCCTAGTCCAGAATGAGGTGTCTGTATTTGTGTGGGTCTACTTCTCAACCGTTTCTTCCATTCTGTTGATCTATGTGCTTATCCTTTTGTAAATAACACCATATACCAATTAGAATACATTTTATAACTTTATAAAAAGTTTTGAAATTGGATAGTGTGAATCTTCCGAATTTCTGGAAGCTTCTCAGAGTTATTTTGCTGTGAGTGGAGGTTCTGATGCTTTTCAGCAGCAGCCACCATAGCATTTCAAGGGGGCATTTTCTTCCTGTGGTTTCTGCTTCCGGCCACAGAAACTGCCATATCTTTCAGCGGCCTTTTGGACTGAAGTAAAAAACAGAGCAACGTTCTCTTCTTTCTTTCTTTCTTTTTTTTTTTTTTTTTGTGGCTGCACAGCACGGCATGTGGAATGTTAGTTCCCCAACCAGGGACCAGGGATAGAACCTGTGACCTCTGCAGTGGAAGCATAGAGTCTTAACCACTGGGTGGCCAGGAAGTTGCCCATTCTTTCTTTCTTTTTTTATATTTATATCATTATAAATCCAGAGGAAAATGATAATCTAGACTGATAATTGTAAGATAATAGGGGTTTAGATTTCACATTTATTGCACTCTATAGGATGCTCAAAATTGTCTAAGCTAGGCTTTAACAGTACATGAATTGAGAACTTCCAGATGTTCAAGCTGGATTTAGAAAAGGCAGAGGAATCAGAGATCAAGTTGCCAACATCTGCTGGATCATAGAAAAAGCAAGAGAACTCCAGAAGAACATCTATTTCTGCTTCATTGACTACACTAAAGCCTTAGACTGTGTGGATCACAACAAACTGTGGAAAATTCTTAGAGAGAAGGGAATAACAGACCACCTTACCTGCCTCCCAAGAAATCTGTATGTAGGTCAAGAAGCAACAATTAGAACTGGACATGGAACAAAAGACTGGTTCCAAATTGGGGAAGGAGTACATCATGGCTGTATATTGTCACTTTGCTTATTTACTTATATGTAGAGTACATCATGCAAAATGCTGGGCTGGATGAAGCACAAGCTGAAATCAAGATGATAGGGAAAAATATCAATAACCTCAGATATGCAGATGACACCATCCTTATGGCAGAAAGTGAAGAGCTAAAGAGCCTCTTGATGAAAGTAAAGGAGGAGAGTGAAAAAGCTGGCTTAAAACTCAACATTCAGAAAACTAAGGTCATGGCATTGGGTCCTATCACTTCATGGCAAATAGATGGGGAAGCAATGGAAACAGTGACAGACTTAATTTTCTTGGGCTCCAAAATCACTGCAGATAATGACTGCAGCCATGAAATGAAAAGATGCTTGCTCCTTGGAAGAACAGCTATGACCAACCTAGACAGCATATTAAAAAGCAGAGACATTACTTTACTGACAAAGGTCCATCTAGTCAGAGCTATGGTTTTTCCAGTAATCATGTGTGGATATGAGAGTTGGCCCATAAAGAAAGTTGAGTGCTGAAGAATTGATGCTTTTGACCTGTGGTGTTGGAGAGGAGTCTTGAGAGTCCCTTGGACTGCAAGGAGTTCAAGGGAGTCAATTCTAAAGGAAATCAGTCCTGAATATTCATTGGAAGGACTGATGCTGAAACTGAAGCTCCAATACTTTGGCCACCTGATGTGAAGAACTGACTCACTGGAAATGACTGATGCTGGTAAAGATTGAAGGCAGGAAGAGAAGGGGATGACAGAGGATGAGATGGTTGGGTGGCATCACCAACTTGATGGACATAAGTCTGAGCAAGCTCCAGGAGTTGGTGATGGACAGGGAGCCCTGTTGTGCTGCAGTGCATGGGGTCACAAAGAGTTGGACACAACTGAGTGACTGGACTGAACCGAACTAAACTGAAGAGATCCCCATAGTTGATTTTGTTGTTAAGGTTTTTGTTTCCCTTATGGCACAATGACCATTTCATTATGTAATGAGCTCTGTGTTTTTGTGTTTTTGTGTTTTTTTTTTTTCCTCCAGTGTGCATGCTATGACTCTGTTTATTTATAGGAATTCCATAAAAATATATTATGTGATCAATTATAGTTTTGATAATAGTGGTTTTTGTATGAAAAATATAGAACATTTTAAATAAAAAATGAAAAGGACTCACGATTCCATGACTCAGAAATGACCACCGTACTCAGTATTTTTATCTAATTTCTACATATATTGTTTTAAAATTTCTTGTAAAAGCAATGAAAGAATCATGAACATTTTGTTCTAGATAAAAGCCATTTAGTTGTATTTTATAATTGGTTCAGATATGCTAGGAAAAAAACAACTTAAATTTGCATGGCTTGGGTTTTAGCTGTGGCATGCAGGGTCTTCATTTGTCATGGGGAATCTTTCATTGTGGTGCATGGATTCTCTAGTTGTACTTCATGGGCTTCAGTAGCTGTGGCCTGGGGGCGTGGTTGCTCCATGGCAAGTGGCATATCTTATTTCCCCCACCAGGGGCTGAACCTCGGTCTTAACCACTGGACCATGAGGCAAGTCCCCGAAAACCAGCATTTGACATTTTGCAGTTCTTAAGAGTTGGAGAAGGCAATGGCAACCCACTCCAGTACTTTTGCCTGGAAAATCCCATGGATGGAGGAGCCTGGTAGGCTGCAGTCCATGGGGTTGCAAAGAGTTGGACACGACTGAGCAACTTCACCTTTGCTTTTCACTTTCATGCATTGGAGAAGGAAATGGCAACCCACTCCAGTGTTTTTGCCTGGAGAATCCCAGGGACGAGGGAGCCTGGTGGGCTGCCGTCTCTGGGGTCGCACAGAGTCGGACACGACTGAAGCGACTTAGCAGCAGCAGCAGCAGCAGCAGTTCTTAAGAGTAATTCATCTGAAGTCATTGTTTACATAATAATGACAGCAATAGCAAGTAGTACTTAAATAAGAGAAGCTTCAGTTCAGTTCAGTCGCTCAGTCATGTCCAACTCTTTGCAACCCCATGAATCGCAGCACGCCAGGCTTCCCTGTCCATCACCAACTCCCGGAGTTCACTCAGACTCACATCCATCGAGGCAGTGATGCCATCCAGCCATTTCATCCTCTGTCGTCCCCTTCTCCTCCTGCCCCCAATCCCTCCCAGCATCAGGGTCTTTTCCAATGAATCAGTTCTTTGCATGAGGTGGCCAAAGTGTTGGAGCTTCAGCTTCAGCATCAGTCCTTCCAATGAATATTCAGGACTGATCTCCTTTAGAATGGACTGGTTGGATCTCCTTGCAGTCTAAGGGACTGTCAAGAGTCTTCTCCAACACCACACTTCAAAAGCATCAATTCTTTGGTGCTCAGCTTTCTTTATGGTCCAACTCTTACGTCCATACATGACTACTGGAAAAACCATAGGTTTGACTAGCTGGACCTTTGGGGGAACTAAGATGGTGGAATAGAAGGACGTGTGTTTGTTTTCACCTGTGAGAACTCCAAAATTGCAACTCGCTGCTGAACAATAATCAACAGGAGAATGTTGGATTCCACCAGAAAAAGATACCCCAAGTCCAAGGGCAAAGGAGAAGCCCCAACAAGATGGTAGAAGGGGCAAAACCATGTTTAGAATCAAACCCCATACCTGCCAGAGACACTCGGAGGGCTCAGACAAATCCTTGTGCACACCAGGGCCCTGAGACCCTGCAGAGACTGAGCCAGACCTGTCTTTGAGTGTTTGAGTGTCTCCTGTAGAGGCACAGGTCAGGCCTGCCACAGGAACATGGACTCTGGCTGCAGCAGACCTGGGTCTTGCAGAGTGTGGTAGAAGCCCTTTTGGAGAAGGTCACCTGTAGCCCCACCATAGAGCCGCCAAGCAGACAGTCCCTACAATAGATGGTAAATGACAACATATTCATTATCGACTTTTCTGAGAAATAAAAATTCAGTACTTCATTTTTTTATTACCATACTCCTTGTTTCCTTGAGCTCATTATGCCAAAAGGTTTATTGTAAAAAAGTCAAATAGTAAAAGTACTTGAAGATTTATACTGTGCAGAAAATGACAAAAATACCATAGCAGGGACATTCAGAATCCTCTTTACTTGCTCCATGGCAGAACTGCTCAGCCTCCATTTCCTATACACTTCACACCCAAGCTGTAATTTCTCCTTCCCCATACTGTTCTTACCAGCTGGTGGCCTGATGCCTGCGTGCAAATCTCATGCCACAGCCTGAGCCATGCTCCGCTGGTGGGCAGAGCTGACGAGAGCAGCAGCCTTGCTTTTTCTCAGGTTGCCACCAAAGGCTGTAAGGAGCCAGTGGTCCCAAGCCATTCATTAATGAGTATGCTTTGTTTTTGCATCAAGTTCCCTGGACACCATCCTTTGAAAAGAGGTATTGATTAGTCCTGCTATTTCTGAAAACTGTAGAGAAAAACCAGCCAGGTTTTCAGTGGGACATCTCATATTCTACTAAAGAAGACCTTGGCAGAAGTTAAAGTGAAAGTACTAAACCCATCTTGGAATTCTTTTTTTTTTTCCCCACTGTGTGGCATGTGAGATCTTAGTTCTCCAACTAGGGCTCAAACTCATGCCTTCTGCACTGGAAGAGCAGAGTCTTAACTACTGGGCTGTGGGACAGTTCTGTCTTGGCATGTTTTAATACAAATAATCAAAAAATTAAAATACAGGACCAATGCTGAACTAGGGTGCTGGAGCAAAAGGCATAAATCGATATACTTACAGAGCTCTTCTCTTGCCCTAGATGAATTCTTCAATGACATCTTCTAATTTACAAATACTCTATCTATTGAGTCAGTTTCACAGTTTTTTCTTTTTAAATAAAACCTTTAAAAACTTCTGTAAGTACATATATATTTTTGAAAGGTTTCCAATTGGTTATTTCTCCTAATTATCTCTTATTGTTTCATTTCTGCCTCTTTTGAGAGAGTTCTGTTAGTTTAATACTAAGTTGGCATTTGATTCTTTTTTAAAAACATTTTACTGTGACAAGAACACTTAACATGAGAGCTACCCTCAACAAAATTTTAAGCATACAAGGTAGTAATCCTGACTCGAAGTATAATTTGAACAGAAATTCTGTAGAGCTTATTCATCTTGATTAACTGAAACTGTTTGTCGATGATTAGGATCTATATGTGCTCCACATTGGGTGTGGAGTTTCATCTTGAACCTGGAAGTCTCCTCTCTTGGTGGTTACCTTTCTTTCTAGCAGTTTTGCAGCCTTTAACTTACCTTTTCCCGGATCTCTGATTTCCCAGTTCAGAACTAGAATTCTTGCCTGGTTCTAATATTCTTGACACTGTGGTTTATTTTGGCTCTGTGATTTGTGGCCCTTTCTAGTGTGTATATTTTGGGTAACTGTTTGGCTCCTGGTTTTATGTAGTTTACCTTCAAAATGATTCTTCCTCTTACCCTTCACCCCATTTCTGACCCTCATGCTGCTGCTGCTAAGTCGCTTCAGTCATGTCCAACTCTGTGTGGCCCCATACATGGCAGCCCATCAGGCTCCCCAGTCCCTGGGATTCTCCAGGCAAGAACACTGGAGTGGGTTGCCATTTCCTTCTCCAATGTGTGAAAGTGAAAAGTGAAAGTGAAGTCACTCAGTTGCTTCCGACTCATAGTGACCCCATGGACTGCAGCCTACCAGGCTCCTCCATCCACGGGATTTTGTAGGCAAGAGTACTGGAGTGGCTTGCCATTGCCTTCTCCATCTGACCCTAATAAATGACTACAATTTTAATGTTTTATTACTGTTTTGCTGTTAGGTGCCATAGAAATATGACCTTATCTAAAGTGACTACACCAAAAGAGACATCAGAATGTTTTGGAACCATTTTAGGGCACAGTATTCTTGCCTGGAGAATTCCATGGACAGAGGAGCCTGGTGGGCTACACTCCAAGGGGTCACGAAGAGCTGGACAGGACTGAGTGACTGGCACTTTCACTTTCATCTCAGGTGCTGTGACAGTTTTCTTTACCTTCCCCTCCTTCCCAGGAGTTTCTGTTGGTGCCCTAGTCACATGTCCTCAGCAGTCACTATTCCTGAACACATGAAATCTTTACCTGAGTTTGTGTTTCCCCTAAGGGCAGACATTGAGATAAAGACTTGAAAGGAAGTATTTTGTAGCTTTTTGGAAAATTTTGGAAACAGAAGCATGGAGGTGTGGATATGAATCTACTAAAAGGAGTGTAATAAGTTAAAGTTGCATTATGAAGCCAGTGGAAGACGGAAGCTTACTCCTGAGAGGAATGCTATGAAACGTGGCTTGTAATGATGACCCCCAGAGGCATAAGAGCGTGGGCACATCTGTGCCAGTTTCCGTCAGCCATGGGTTGAAGGTTGGTCCTCAGGGTTGGCCCTGTTCCCATTCCCACCCAACCCTTCCAGCCTGCCTTGTGTGTGGGCAGAGTGGTCTTCCACATTTCTGGAAAAAAACCTACCAGGACAGAGATACAGGTTATAATACTATGATTTATAAGAAAAACAAATTGGTCATTTCGATGAAAAAGCATTTCTCATATACTTTTGGTCTTCATCCATGCTTCTTGCCCATTTAGTCCCAGCTGCCCTAACCTCTGAGGAGGAGACAGGGGTTGGAAGTTGAATCAGTAACCAATGGTCAATAAGTAACCATGCTCGTATAAGGGTTTCTCCATAAAACCCCACAAAGATGGGGTTTGAAGAGCCTCCAGGTTGATGAACACGTGAGGTACTGGGAAAGTAGTGCCTGGAGAAGGTTTGGAAATTCTGTACCCTTTTCCACATACAATGTTTTATACATCTCTTCCATCTGATGGTTGTCTATGTCCTTTATCATATCTTTTTACAGTAAATCGGTTGTTGTTGTCGAGTCACTAAGTCCTGCAGGACGCTTTGTGGCCTCATGGACTGCAGCATGCCAGTCTCCTCGGTCCTCCACTATCTCTCAGCGTTTGCTCAAGTTCATGTCCATAGAGTTGGTGATGGTCTCTAACCACCTCATCTTCTGCCATCCCCTTCTCCTTTTGCCTTCAGTCTTTCCCAGCATCACTGTCTTTTCCAATGAGTCTGCTCTTCCCATCAGGTAGTCAAAGTATTGGAGCTTCAGCTTCAGCATCAGTTCTTCCAATGAATATTCAGAGTTAATTTCCTTTAGGACTGATTGATTTGATCTCCTTGCAGTCAAGGAACTCTCAAGAGTCTTNCCATCAGGTAGTCAAAGTATTGGAGCTTCAGCTTCAGCATCAGTTCTTCCAATGAATATTCAGAGTTAATTTCCTTTAGGACTGATTGATTTGATCTCCTTGCAGTCAAGGAACTCTCAAGAGTCTTCTCCAGTACCACAGTTTGAAAGCATCAGTTCTTTGGTGCTCAGTCTTCTTTATGGTCCAACTCTTACATCCGCATACAACTACTGGAAAAACTATAGCTTTGGCTATATGGACCTTTGCTGGTAAAATGCTGCTGCTGCTTTTTAATATGCTGTTTAGGTTTGGCATATGTCCCTATGCTATCTAGGGAGCTGACTGTGGCTCAGATCATGAACTTCTTATTGAAAAATTCAGACTTAAATTGAAAAAGTCAGGGAAACCACTAGACCATTCAGGTATGACCTAAATCAAATCCCTTTTGATTATACAGTGGAAGTGACAAATAGATTCAAGGGATTAGATCTGATAGACAGAGTGCCTGAAGAACTATCAAAGGAGGTTTGTAACATTTTACAGGAGGCAGTGGTCAAAACCATCCCAAGAAAAAGAAGTGAAAAAAGGCAAAATGGTTGTCTGACAAGACCTTACAAATAGCTGAGAAAAGAAGAGAAGCTAAAGGCAAAAGATAAAAGGAAAGATATACCCATCTGATTGCAGAGTTCCAAAGAATAGCAAGGAGAGATAAGAAAGACTTCTTCAGTGATCAGTGCGAAGAAATGGAGGAAAACTATAGGATGGAAAACACTAGAGATCTCTTCAAGAATATTAGAAACACCAAGGGAACATTTCATGCAAAGATGAGCACAATAATGGTTAGAAACAGTATGGACCTAACAGAAACAGAAGATATTAAGAAGAGGTGGCAAGAATACATAAAAGAACTATACAAAAAAGATCTTAATGACCTGGATAACCATGATGGTGTGATCACTCACCTAAAGCCAGACATCCTAGAATGAGAAGTCAAGTGGGCTTTAGGAAGCATCACTATGAGCAAAGCTAGTGGAGGTGATGGAATTCCAGTTGAGCTATTTCAAATCCTAAAGATGATGCTGTGAAAGTGTTGCACTCAATATGCCAGCAAATTTGGAAAACTCAGCTTCATTGACTATGCTAAAGCCTTTGACTGTGTGGATCACAACAAACAGGAAAATTTTTAGAGAAGGGAACACCAGATCACCTTACTTGCCTCCCAAGGAACGTGTATGCAGGTCAAGAGGCAACAGTTAGAACTGAACATGAAACAGCTGACTGGTTCAAAATTGGGAAAGAAGTATGTCAAGGCTGTATATTGTCACCTTGTTTAGTTAGCTTATATGCAAAGTACATCATGCGAAATGCTGGACTGGATGAAGCACAGGCTGGACTCAAGATTGCAGGGAGAAATATCAATAACCTCAGATATGCAGATGACACCACCCTTATGGCAGAAAGTGGAGAGGAACTGAAGAGCCTCTTGATGAAAGTGAAAAAGGAGAATGAAAAAGCTGGCTTAAAGCTCAACATTCAGAAAACTAAGATCTTGGCATCCTGTCCCATCACTTCATGGCAAATAAATGGGGAAACAGTGGAAACTGTGACAGATTAAATTTTCTTGGGCTCCAAAATCCCTACAGGTGGTGACTGCAGCAATCAAATTCCAAGATGTGGCTCTTTGGAAGAAAAGCTATGATGAACCTAGACAGCATATTAAAAAGCAGAGATATTACTTTGCCAACAAAGGTCTGTGTAGCCAAAGCTATGGTTTTACCAGTAGTCATGTATGTATGTGAGAGTTGGTCCATAAAGAAGGCTGAGTGCTGAAAAGCTGAATCTTTTGAACTGTGGTGTTGGAGAAGACTCTTAAGAGTCTCTTGAACTGCAAGGAGATCAAACCAGTCCATCCTAAAGGAAATCAACCCTAAATATTCATTGGAAGGACTGATGATGAAGCTCCAATACTTTGGGCACCTGATGTGGAGAGCTGTTCATTGGAAAAGACCCTGATGCTGGGAAAGATTGAAGGCAGGAGGAGAAAGAGATAAGATGAGATGATTGGATGGCATCACTGACTCAGTGGACATGAGTTTAAGTAAGCTTGGGAGATGGTGAAGGACAGGGAAGCCTGGTGTGCTGCAGTCCATGGGTTCACAAAGAGTCAGATACTACTGAGCGACTGAACAGCAACAACAAAGGTTTGTCTTAGCTTTCCTTCCAAGGAGCAAGCATCTTTTAATTTCATGGCTGCAGTCACCTGCAGAGATTTGGGAGCCCAAGAATATAAAACCTTTCACTGCTTCCACTTTTCCCCCTTCTATTTGCCATGAAGTGATGGGCCCAGATGCCATGATTAGGTTTTGAATGCTTAAAGCCAGCTCTTTCACTGTCTTCTTCACCCTCATCAAGAGGCTCTTTAGTTCCTCTTCACTTTCTGCCATTAAATTGGTATTATCTGCATATTTGAGGTTGTTGATATTTCTCCTAGCAATCTCAATTCCAGCTTGTGATTCACACAGCCCAGCATTTTGCATGATGAACTCTGCACATAAGCAGGGTGACAGTGTACGACCACATTATACTCCTTTCCCAATTTTGAACCAGTCAATTGTTCCATGTCTTGTTCTAACTGTTGCTTCTTGACCTGCATACAGGCTTATCAGGAGACGGGTAAGGTGGTCTGGTACTCTTATGTTTTAAAGAGTTTTCTATAGTTTGTTTTGGTCCACACAGTCAAAGACTTTAACATAATCAGTGAAGCAGAAGTAGGTGTTTTTCTGGAATTCCCTTGCTTTCTCCACAATCCAACAAATGTTGGCCATTTAGTCTCTGGTTCCTTTGCTTGTTCAAAACCCAGCACGTACATCTGGACATTCTTGGTACATGTACTGCTGAAGCCTAGCTTGAAGAATTTTGAGCATAAATTTACTAGTGTGTGAAATGAGTGCAATTGTATGGCAGTTTGAACATTCTTTGAACTTGCCCTTTGGGATTGTAAGGAAAACTGATCTTTTCCCGTCCTATGGCCATTGCTGTGTTTGCTCTGTTGACATGCTGAATGCGGCACTTTAACAGCATCATCTTTTAGGATATGAAATAGCTCAGCTAGAATTCCATCTCCTCCTCTTGCTTTGTTCACAGTAATGCTTCCTAAGGCCTACTTAACTTTACACTCCAGGATGTCTGGTTCTAGGTGAGTGAACACATCATCATGGTAATCCTGGTCATTAAGACTTTTTTGGATAGTTCTTCTGTGTATTTTTGCCACCTCTTAATCTCTTCTGCTTCTGTTAGATTCATACACTTTATTGTGCCCATCCTGCATGAAATGTTTTCTTGATATCTCCAATTTTCTTGAAGACATTTCTAGCCTTTCCCCTTCTATTGTTTTCCTCTATTTCTTTGCATTGTTCATTTAAGAAGGCTTTCTTATCTCTTTATGCTATTCTCTGGAACTCCGCATTCAGTTGGGTATATCTTTACCTTTCTCCCTTGCCTTCACTTCTCTCCTTTCCTAAGCTGTTTGTGAAGCCTCTTCAGACAACCGTTTTGCCTTCTTGCATTTCTTTTTCTTTGGGATGATTTTAGTCGTTGCCTTCTGTACAGTGTTACAAACCTCGTCCATAGTTCTTCAGGGACTCTGTCTACCAGCTCTAATCCCTTGAATCTCTTCTATTCTACACATCTCTCCACCTAGATGTTCATTTATATCCTTTATCATATCTTTTTACCTTAAACCGGTGAACATGAGTAAACAGTTTTCCTGAGTTCCGTGAGCTGTTCTAGCAAATTAATTGAACCTCCGGTTTATGGAGGATTAGGTCAGAAGCACAGGTAGAAACCTGGCATCTGAAACTTGTGATTGGCATTGCAAGTCAGGATGGGAGAATCTTGGGGAGCTGATTCTTGTGAGACTGAATACTATCTCTGAATAGATAGTGTCAGTATTGGGTTGAATTGTCAGACACACACCTAGTGTCACAGGAAATTGCTTGGTATGGGCAAAATCCCACCCATTTTGTGACAGAAGTGTTCTGTGTGAGTGTAGTGGTCGTATAAAAATAAAGGAGACACACAGGAGAAAAACACAGGAGGAAACCTTTGTATTTTTTCCTCTATACATGTAAAAGAATGAGTTTCTCCTAAACATACAGGAAATGGCAGAGTTGATCAGCGCACACAGAAACGGTAGGGCTCGAGGGATATGAAAAAGCAACTGTCAGTAACTCTAAGGCTTCTTGCTGCAGACACCTGCAACTTCACCCTTGGAAGATCTCTTGAAATGCGGGGCATGGTGTTCCTGGGAGTTAATGCTCTTTGAAAAACAGTGATCAATCAACAGTGGAAGGCAACCAATGGAACAATTTGTTATTTGTCCTTCAAAAGAGACAACTTCAGAGACTCGAGCATTCTTGGGCTCCAGTTGTCCATAGCTGAAAACCTATTCATCAGCTCACTCTGTGCTGTCTGCCAGTACATGTCTCATTTCCTCACTAAAGGTGAGCTGACTGAGATGGATCAATCCATCTGTGATAGTGCAACAAGGACTCCACCACAGGTATTAAATGAGATGGAGATAGCTCCTAGTCAGCATTGCTATCTGAGGGCTCACAGAGTATCTGACTTCTAGACATATCTCATATCTCCTTAGATCAATGGAATCCTTTCTTCAGATGAGTGAGTTCTTACAACAGGCACATGATCAAAGTGTGTACTGATTTTCATCAGTTACATTGTCGGGAAACTACTGGCCCTATGGCATGCTGGGAGAGCTCATACATGAACAGCTGTGGAAATGACTTGAGAATCACACCCTGTAGGGGTAGGGTGATATCCTTCAAGATGTGGAATGTATTTTGAAACAGTGGCGCTTCAGGGGTCCTTTGTCTTTGATAACAGAACAGAGAGGCCTAGGAGTTCAAGGATCAAAATGCTCTCTCTTGCCATCACCTCTGGTTATGGAAGTGCTGGATCAGAAGGTATGTACAAAATTTAAGTAACATCAGGTGGTTCTCCAGATGGCTTCACCTATTTATATATGCCTAGAGAATCCCAGGGACAGGGGAGCCTGGTGGGCTGCCGTCTCTGGGGTCGCACAGAGTCGGACATGACTGAAGTGATTTAGCAGCAGCAGCAGCAGTGCTGAATGGTTCTCATAGCCCCTCATTCCCGCTAACAATAGGTATATACTTGCTTTCTGTTTTGCTTTATTGTGATGAAGGAGCTTGGGCAAAGGGAAGGAACATCCTGGTCAGGATCCCAGCAAACCTGAGCTCCTGTGAATATATTCCTTGCTACCATTTCAAGAGCAACAAGAGATAATAATTTTAGGACTTCAGATTCTTTGAACTTTCCAATAACTGGGAGAGGCAGCTGGATGTAATTGGCCTAAAATAGAAGGAAAACTTAATTCTGGGGTTCCCAGCCTCTGGATCTAATGCCTGATGATCTGAGGTGGAACTGATGGTATAATAATAGAAATAAAGTATACAATAAATATAATGTGCTTGAATCATCCCCAAATCATCCCTCACCACCAGGTCCATGGAAAAATTGCCTTCCACAAAACTGGTCCCTCATTCCTATAGGGTTGGGTACCGCTCCTTAGAACCATCGCTCAGTTCTGCCCTTAATTTAAGCCCTAGGGGCAGTTCTCTCTCTGGATATTTCCTGTCCCACTTTAATGGTGAGAGTAAATTCCTGTCTTCTCTTTCTTCTCATCTGCTAGGAAATGGATGCTTATTTATCATTCCTGAGAAGGGTTCTTAAAATACTGATTCATTAGGACCCTGTGGTGTCTGAGTAGACACTGTACTAAGATTTGGGGAAGGAACACAGACAGCACAGTAAGAAGCCAGTGGGAGGTTTATTTTCTACTCCACATAGATGCTCACAACCTCAGAGTTAGCAGACCCTCCAGATCAGAGTGTTATGACGATTTCACGCTTGCTACAAACTTTGTAAACAGGGGTGGAGATTTCCACATCAGAAGGGCATATATTCTCCTCTGACACGACTTCAGCCTTCCCTATTAGGGTCGCATTTTCTAGAGAGAAGAAGCAAGGCTCTGTCAGACAACTGGAATCCACTGACGAACCATTCTACCCTTCCTTTTACTGTCTGATACTCAGCCCCATTTCTCAGGCTCCTATACAAGACGCAGCCATTACCAGCTGCTCTCACTTCCTCTGCATAGAGCTATTGCTCACACTGACTGCTTCACTCCCTTATTTCTCTGCTTTCAGCCATGTCTTGATTTCCCCTTTTCACTTTGTCCTCTCCTTGCATTCCCCCTTATCTGCCACTACGGTCAGGCAGGAAGCTTCTTCACTTACCAGGTCCTTTTATGTCCCAGAAGAAATTTTTTGAACAGTAAGGACACAGACAGGCCGTGTAAACAAAATTACCATAAGGAAAATTTACATCATCAGAACCTTCGAGTGTGGCTTTAACCTGAGGAGAAGAGGATGGGAAAGGATTAAAGAGAGAGGGTCAGGCTGAGGCAGCCCTGGAGTAACTATTATGCAAAATAAGCATGTTTAAGGCCAACACAGAGCGGGCACCAGGTTTTCCCCCAGACATCACCCCTAATGTATTTAGGGCCAGACTCAACTTTAGTCAGTCTTTTGGTAATTCTCCTTATCTGCCCTTTTCAACTTTGACTTGCATTATGAAAAAGATACTTTATAGGCTTGCCATGTGACAAAGTTTTAGAGTTGGGTTTGAAGGTGTTGTCAGATACCATACTTGGTTTTGTCCACTGGCGTGGGGAGAAATACACCTGTGAGGGTCTGCCTAGTCTTTAACTCAACAACTGATATGTGAAATGTTCTTTATTTTGAGCAATGGAAGTGCCAAGAGGTCACCATGGTTGGACTGTGTCTAGTTCTGAAGCTCCCCACCTGGAGTAGATAGGAAATGATTTAAATGAGCTTGTCAGTGAACCAAGAGGGTCATGGAGATTGGAATCATCAGTTTTCTGCTCTGATGTGGTGGGGAAAAATCCCCCAAACAAATAAACTAGGGTTTATTTTCCCATGTATCCTGCTTTTCAGCTTTGTGATGTGGCATTTATCCCTTGGAGCTTCTCATTCTATGAGATATCATGAAATGAGGCATTGATACTTACTTCTCTAGTCTGTATGAGTTCATGAGGTTTGTGAGTTGTGTATGATACAGAGCTTTATGTAGGTAAAGTACTATGCATGTTGTATCAATAAAGACACTTGGAGTCTGAAAGCTCTTGGCCACCCAGTACTTCATGCCTGTTTTCCTCCCCCAATAGAATTATAACCTAGATAGAAGATGAAAGAAATGACTGAGATTCTTGGATGGGAGAAGCAGTCTGCTAAGGTCAGACCTGAAAAGAGAAAGTTCCAAGACCTTCCTGAAATGGCAACAGAGAAGATCTCTGGAAAGGGGAGGCTCAGAAGCATTTCTGGCATCTTTTACATTTGAATAAATATCAGAGGTGGCAAGAATACATGGAAGAACTGTACAAAAAAGATCTTCATGACCCAGATAATCATGATGATGTGATCATTAATCTAGAGCCAGACATCTTGGAATGTGAAGTCAAGTGGGCCTTAGAAAGCATCACTACGAACAAAGCTAGTGGAGGTGATGGAATTCCAGTTGAGCTGTTTCAAATCCTGAAAGATGATTGTGTGAAAGTGCTGCACTCAATCTGCCAGCAAATTTGGAAAACTCAGCAGTGGCCACAGGACTGGAAAAGGTCAGTTTTCATTCCAATTCCAAAGAAAGGCAATGCAAAAGAATGCTCC
>SJYT01036013.1:44634-54984 GCA_006410635.1 Cephalophus harveyi
TTGGAAGAAAAGTTATGACCAACCTAGATAGTATATTCAAAAGCAGAGACATTACTTTGCCGACTAAGGTCCGTCTAGTCAAGGCTATGGTTTTTCCTGTGGTCATGTATGGATGTGAGAGTTGGACTGTGAAGAGGGCTGAGCACCTAAGAATTGATGCTTTTGAACTGTGGTGCTGGAGAAGACTCTTGAGAGTCGCTTGGACTGCAAGGAGATCCAACCAGTCCATTCTGAAGGAGATCAGCCCTGGGATTTCTTTGGAAGGAATGATGCTAAAGCTGAAACTCCAGTACTTTGGCCACCTCATGTGAAGAATTGATTCATTGGAAAAGACTCTGATGCTGGGAGGGATTGGGGGCAGGAGAAGGGGACGATGGAGGATGAGATGGCTGGATGGCATCATGGACTCGATGGACGTGAGTCTGAGTGAACTTCGGGAGATGATGATGAACAGGGAGGCCTGGCGTGCTGCGATTCATGGGGTCGCGAAGAGTTGTACCCAACTGAGTGACTGAATTGAACTGAACTGTATGTATTTCCTCTTAGGGTTTTGATAGCTTTGCTACTTTCTCCTCTGTTTGCATCTGTTTTCCAAAAACCCCAAGGAGGCCTCAAAGGAGTCAGGGATTGTTATCAGATATCCTGAAGTAGGAGGTATAAGGGATCTGAAGACTCAGTGAAGAAAGCGGGGAAAAGTAATAGAGGTAGGAAATGGGAAAGCCAATTCTAATGTGACGGTAAGTCTCCCATCTGTGAGGAAGACATAATTAGGGCTTCCCTTGTGGCTCAGCTGGTAAAGAATCCGCCTACAATGTGGGAGACCTGGGTTTGATTCCTGTGTTGGGAAGATCCCCTGGAGAAGGGAAAGTCTAGGCACTCCAGTGTTCTGACCTGGAGAATTCCATGGACTGTATAGTCCATGAGATTGCAAAGAGTCGGACATGAATGAATGACTTTGAATCTCACTTTGCAGCTTCTCTCCCATGGCCTATTGAGTGGAATCTCCCTGACTCAGCCTCATCACTGCATTGGACAGAGGCATGGTTGTGGATGGCTCAAGTCTAACGAACTTCCTGTGTCCTTGTCACTTAGTCTTAACCATCTTTGTTATTATCCACTTTCATATTGCTTTCTTCTGTCCTCTCCTCCACTCCCCTGGGGAAGTGAAGGGTCCTGACATGCTTAAAAACCTCTACTCATTTATCACCTGCATATCATCACTTTTTCTTTTAAATGGCTTTTTAAAAATTGCAGTAAAAGTCACATAATATAAAGCATGCTATTTTAACCATATTTAACTGTACAGTTCAGAGGCACTCAGTACATTCACATTGTTGTGCATATCTCACCATCATCCACCTCCTGAATTTTTCACTTTCCTAAACTGAAACTCTGTCCCCATTAAACACTAAGGTACCCACACGGAACCTCCTGGCACCTAGCACCTACCAATGTGCATTCTGAATTTGCGAATCTACTTTTCCATCTGTCATATCACTTCTTGACTTTTAAAATTGAAGTAATAATACACACATTCCTGCCAGAGTTGCAAATGCAATAGTATTTGCAGGTGACTTCTTTGTGAGATGCTGTTTCACTTCATATCATTAGTGACCACAAAAATTGTTTATGAGGCTATTTCTCTTCTCTCTCCTTACTTATGATAACCCCCAAATCTTTACTTACCACTAAGTATACAGGCACATGACTTGTAACTGTGAGTGTTACGATATAGTCATCTGAGTTCCCAACTTGTTCAACTGTCAGGGTTATTGAAATTACATTCTGTCTAGATATGGCAAAAGAGACAGAAAAAAGTCTGGTAAAAGTCCAGGTTGACATTTCTGTTATTTTCAATTTTTGTTTATTATCATAAACAATGCTGCAAACATCCTCACTCATTTGTATCTTCATGCACTTCTATGAATATCTCTTTAGGACACATCTCTACAAGTGGCATGAATAGGTCAAAATGTATACATTCAAAATTTTGATAGCAAGAGACTTAATCTGTCCAGCAGGATGTATCCATTTCACACCATTACTAATGGCACATATGAGTTTTGATTCTGGGTTGTAATGTAGAGCATTAAAACCAAGTTCTGAGTTGTTTCAATTAAAAAAAAAACAAGTCCAGGATTGAGGCAGGCTGGGGGGGATATGGAAGCAACAGGCAGAGAGAGCAGGGGAATGAAAGGAACGGGGAAGACACAGAGGCATCAGGGCCATCAGTCTTAAGGATCCACTTGGCATGACACACACCTAAGGTGAGCACTGTTGCTGATGAAGTCACAGGGATCATCTGAGTTGGTGGATCAGCATAGCCCTTATACTGGGTTGTGAACAAAGTCATATCCACTCTTGTGCAGCTTAGGCATCTTATCCAAAGCTTATCCCAGGGCTGACCACAATGCTAACATTCCTGCCTATTCTGTTGTTTTATGGGAAAAGGATAAGAATGAAAAAAGAATAGATAACAGTTAAAACACAAAGTAGGTGTAGGTCATGGATTCAGTAACCTCTCCAACAGGTTCTGAACAGGGAGAGCTTGAGACCAGGAGACACAAATAGTGAGGACCCCAGGATGGGTCCTCTTGGAGCAGGTAAATAAACTGTAGGTGCATAATGTGGGTTTCTGGGTTAATAGAAGTGTCCTCCCTGGAAGAATTTATATAGGGAGGAAAACCAATGACTTACGTTTGTCCTTGAGTTGGGACCATCCACAGTGTCAGGAAGAGACCCAGGAGCAGGACAGCAGGGCTGGTCTTGAAGAGAAGCTGAAGAGTGCGCATGCTGGAGGAATTTGGTGCCCAGGAAGCCTGTGTTCCCAGGGAGCAGGATGGTTCTTATAACTGTAGCAGGATGACCCCGGAGGTGTGGGGCAGATTCACTGGGCCAAAATCATCACATCTTGGAGATTTCCTTCTTTGGTATCTTGGTTGTTGTTGTTGCTGTTTTTTGTGAAAGGTCAGTGCTTAGCTCGAACTTTAATTTGAGGAGCGTGAGAGAGAGAAGAGAATGAATCAGACTGTTTCCCCTTGTTTTTTTAACATTAGAAGATTCCTGGATCATCAGGATGGATCCTGTGTTAACCACTATAAACAGGATTGTTTCCAAGTCCGACTTCCTAACCCCTGTCTGAGTCTGTAGATTCCAGGAAGTATTCTGTTTCCTTGTCCTCTGAATGACAAATGTCTTATCTTCCCCTCAATGTCTCAACTGTAAAATTTTCTGTAGGTGTTAGATGTAGAATGGATGCCTTGAAACTAATATGCCTACTCATACTTTCTCTGATTGCATTTTGGGTACTGTGAGTCATCTCTAATAAGTGGTGGCCACATAAGGTATGGAATATGTTTGAAGAGAAGTCAACTCATGGGCAGGAAGAAGTCAGGAAAAGTCTAGATGAGACTAGGGGAGACCAGATATATGTGTATGTATTCCTTATGGCAGTACAAAGAAGCAAGGGTCTGTATTCAATGACCTTTCTATGTTTGTATTGGTTCCTTTAGGAGCCTTAGTTTCACATTATGTGTATGGAAGCTGCTTTCCTGAATTTCTCAGAAAAGTCCTGTCATCACAGCTTTCTACCTCCTTAGCTTCAGTTTGTGCAAATTCTGCTTCTATTTGTAGGAAATTCAGTTGTGGGGCTAGATGACAGATCCCATCTTTGAACGACCTTTGTGATCAACTCCAATTATCTTACAGGAGAAGATGGTATCTGAGGAAAGAGAGAGTTCGGGTGACTAGGGTTCTCATGGAATTTCCCACTACCATCCAAATGGGAGAAGCAGGGAGGATCTGAGGCTTCTTGCATCAGATGGGGAAGTGAAGTTCAAGAGGGAATCTGGTGGGACAGCTAAGAGTGCTTCACTCTTACCCCTGGAGAGTATCTCAGAGAACTAGAGTGCTGCAGCTAAGCAGGACCTTGAGATGCCTGAAGGCTAGAGCAAGACCAGGGAAGTTTGCTTCTGTCTATTCATTGGTCAGTTCTGCAATCTTGCCTGTGAATCAGGAGAGGCCCGTCTCTAACTCCAGGTGCTGTACAGCAAGTCTTCTCTTGCCTGCATCACTCTCCCTTTAATCTCTATCTTCTCTAAAGTCATTAAATTTCCTTCCCTTCCATTCCCTCCCTTCCACTATTCTTTTTATCAAAACTATTATTTTCAACTAAATAATGTATTCTCATGGTAAAAATCCAAATCATTTAAAAGATGAAAATTGATACTTAAAACTATTTCTTCTTACTTAATCTGACTTG
The DNA here is from genome assembly GCA_006410635.1 of Cephalophus harveyi. NCBI lineage: Eukaryota > Metazoa > Chordata > Mammalia > Artiodactyla > Bovidae > Cephalophus > Cephalophus harveyi. The sequence continues at coordinate 48,896 of SJYT01036013.1, forward strand.
TCACTTCTAGTTACTTCTTCTGGTAGACTTCAACAAATATTCAGCAGGCTAGAAATTACGTTTTCAGGGTGAAGTGATCTTTCAGCTATGTATTAAGAAATATCTAGCCACACAGGGCTTCAATAAAATTAGGAGCCAGTTTTTTAAATGAATGTAAAGGAATGAAGCAATTAGTAGCAAATTTCAGCAGAAAACCTGTTATCACAGCAAGCTCTCATTTTTTCAGTAGTGTTGCAATATCAGGTTTATGTGGTGGTATTCATAGGAAGTTGTGTGGTGCTTTAGGATGAGGGCTGGCATCCAGCCTTACTCTGCAAAGGTTCTGGGTTGGCTCTGTCCAAAAGCACGTTCTGACACAGTGGAAATGTTCAATAGCTGTAATGTCTGCATAGCACAAGGGTCTTTTGAGGACAGGAAATGGGGTTAATCTATCTTAGATTTGTTATAAGTGTCAACTTCCCAGTGGATTTCAATGAGTCAGTATGAATAGTTAATGTAATATATTTCATCAATGATTTTTAAATAGTAAATGTATCTTGAAATGATATTTAGGATGCATCAGACTATTAGTGTTAGTCCCTCAGTCATATCCAACTCTTTGTAACACCATGGCCTATTTCCCACTAGGCTCCTTTGTCCTTCAAATTGCCCAGGCAAGAATACTGGAATGAGTCGCCATTCCCTTTTCCAGGGGATCTTTCCCACCCAGGGGTCAAACCTGTGTCTCCTGACTTGCAGGCAGATTTTTTAACATCTGAACTACCAGGGAAGCTACATATTAGATGAAATAAAATATATTATCAAGTTAATATCACTGAGTTCTTTCTGCTTTTAAAATAATGTAGCTGAGGCTTCCATGGTGGCTCAGTGGTAAAGAATCCCCCTGTCAATGCAGGAAATGTGGATTTGATCCCTGATCTGGGAAGATCTCACATGCGGCAGAGCAACTAAGCATGTGCATCACAACTCTTGAGCCTGTGCTCGAGAGCCGGGAAGCTGAAACTACACACGTGAGTGCACCCTAGAGCCCATGCTCTGCAAGGAAAGAAGCCACCACAATGAGAATCCCACGCACCACAACTAGAGAGCAGCCCCCCGCGCCGCCACCAGAGAACAGCCCCTGCGGCAGCCAAGACCCAGCCCAGCCAAAAATACATAAATAAAAGAGAATAAACCCAAAACATGCAGCTGACAGAACATTCAAAATTACACATGTAGCTGAGCAAATATTTCTCTGTGTCTCTTTCTTAGGCCTCCGTGTGTGGCTTACAGGATATTATATAGTTCCACAACCAGGGATTGAACCCAGGCCCTTGGCAGTGATGGTACTGCACCCTAGCCACCAGACTGCCAGGGAATTCCTTTTCTCTATTTCCTGGAGTAACAGTGTTACTCCGGGCAATCAAGGAAGTTACATTGGAGGACCAAGGAAGGAAAGATGCATATATAACTCAGGCAGGAACTAAAATCTGTGATTTTGAAATGCTATTTGTTGGAGATTTCAAAGGGCTCACTTAAGGTGGAAGAAGAATTTGTGTGTATCAATACATGTGTGTGCATAAGCTGGGAGCAAAGCTCTTGACTCAGGTTGTTCATTTCAGTTCAGTTTGATCAGTTACTCAGTCGTGTCCAACTCATTGAGACCCCATGGACTGCAGCACACCAGGCCTCCTTGTCCGTTACCAACTCCCAGAGTCTACTCAAATGCATGCATGTCCACTGAGTCAGTGATGCCATCCAACCATCTCATCCACTGTCAACCCCTTCTCCTCCTGCCTTCAATCTTTCCCAGTATCAGGGCCTTTTCCAATGAGTCAGTGCTTCATATCAGGGGGCCAAAGGATTGGAGTTTCAGCTTCAACATCAGTTCTTCCAATGAATATTCAGGATTGATTTCCTTTGGATGGATTGGTTGGATCTCTTTGCTGTCCAAGGGACTCTCAAGAGTCTTTTCCAACACCACAGTTCAAAAGCATCAATTCTTCAGTGCTCAGCTTTCTTATGGTTCCTCTGCCTTTTCTAAATCCAGCTTGAACATCTGGAAGTTCACAGTTCATGTACTGTTGAAGCCTGGCTTGGAATTTTGAGCATTACTTTATCAGCCTGTGAGATGAGTGCAACTGTGTGGTAGTTTGAACATTCTTTGGTATTGCCTTTCTTAGGGATTGTAATGAAAACTGACCTTTTCCAGTCCTGTGGCCACTGCTGAGTTTTCTAAATTTGCTAGCATATTGAGTGAAGTGCTTTCACAGCATCATCTTTTAGGTTTTGAAATAGTTCAACTGGAATTCCATCACCTCTACTAGCTTTGTTCGTAGTGATGCCTCTTAAGGCCCACTTGACTTCACATTCCGGGATGTCTTGCTCTAGAAGAGTGATCACATCACTGTGATTATCTGGGTCACAAAGATCTTTTCTGTATATTTCTTCTGTGTATTCTTGCCACCTCTTCTTGATATCTTGTTTCAGTTGGGTCCATACATTTCTGTCCTTTATTGAGCCCATCTTTACATGAAATTCCCTTGGTATCTCTAATTTTCTTGAAAAGATCTCTAGTCTTTCCCATTCTATTGTTTTCCTCTATTGCTTTGCATTGATCACGGAGGAAGTCTTTCTTATCTCTCCTTGCTATTCTTTGGCACTCTGCATTCAAATGGGTATATCTTTCCTTTTCTCCTCTGCTTTTCACTTCTCTTCTTTTCTCAGCTATTTGTAAGTCCTCCTCAGACAACCATTTTGCTTTTTAGCATTTTTCTTTTGGATGGTCTTGTTCACTGCCTCCTGTACAATGTCACAAATCTCCGTCCATAATTCTTCAGGCTGTCTATCTATCAGATCTAATCCTTTGAATCTACAGTCACTTCCACTGTATAATCATAAGGGATTTGTTTTAGGTCATACCTGAATGGTCTAGTGGTTTTCCCTACTTTCTTCAATTTAAGTCTGAATTTGGCAATAAGGAGTTCATGATCTGAGCCACAGTCAGCTCCTGGTCTTGTTTTTGCTGATTGTATAGAGGTTCTCCATTTTTGGCCACAAATAATATAATTGATCTGATTTTGGTATTGACCATCAGGTGATGTCTATGTGTAGAGTCTCATCTTATGTTGTTGGAAGAGAGTGTTTGCTATGACCAGTGCATTCTCTTGGCCAAATTCAGTGAAAAGAAAAGTTCAGTCCTATTGTCATCAAAACCAATATCTCCCACCTAATTTAAATTGGGTCCTTTCTCCAGCTGGGCCTGAGCCCCATAGCTGCTTGCCCCAGGGATGCAGGAAGAGAGGGGTGAAGTCTCTAATTCAGCCCCATTTCCCACCAGCTCAGCTGCCCCTCATTCCTGGGAGGAGCCAGGAAAAAAGGAATAGTATCCCCGGGTTCCTTATCCGCAGATTCAAGCAAATTCAGATGGGAAATATTCGAGGAAAAAATTTCCAGGAAGTTCCAAAAACCAAAACTTGAATTTGCTAGGCTGGGTTGGGAAGATCCCCTGGAGAATGAAATGGCAACTCACTCCAGTATTCTTGCCTGGGAAATCCCATAGACAGAGGAGCCTGGTGGACTACAGTCCACGGGGATGCAAAGAGTTGGGCACAACTGGGCAACTGAGCACAGGAACTATTTATAAAGTATTTACATTGTATTCAGTTCAGTTCATTTGCTCAGTCGTGTCTGACTCTTTGCAACCCCATGAATCGCAGCACACCAGGCCTCCCTGTCCATCACCAACTCCCAGAGTTCACTCAGACTCACGTCCATCGAGTCAGTAATGCCATCCAGCCATCTCATCCTCGGTCGTCCCCTTCTCCTCCTGCCCCTAATCCCTCCCAGCATCATAGTATTTTCCAGTGAGTCAACTCTTTGCATGAGGTGGCCAAAGTACTGGAGTTTCAGCTTTAGCATCATTCCTTCCAAAGAAATCCCAGGGCTGATCTCCTTTAGAATGGACTGGTTGGATCTCCTTGCAGTCCAAGGAACTCTCAAGAGTCTACCTTTTTATACAAGGGACTTGGGAATCTGCAGATGGCTCAGGGCAAGGTGTTGGGAGTGGGGCAGGAGGCACAGAATCTGAAGACCAATCAAGGGAGAGCAGTGGAAAGCTTGGATTTAGTCACTCAGTCATGTCAGACTCTGCAACCCCATGGACTGTGGCCCACCAGGCTCTTGATGTCCATAGGATCTCCCATGCAAGAATACTGAGTGGGTTGTCATTTCCTTCTCCAGGGCATCTTCCCAACTGAGGGACTGAGCCCGGGTCTCCTCTATTGCAGATTCTTTACAGTTAGTGGAAAGCATAGGGTATTGTTTAACTAGTGCTAGAGCAATCTGACTACTCAGTGCCCAAATATCAACTGTCATTGACAGAATAATGCCTTCCCCAACTATAGCCACATTCTAACCTGTGAACCCTGTGAGTACTTTACCTTCCATTGAAAAAAGGACTGCGTGGACGTGATGAAGTTTAGCATCTTCACTTGAGAAGTACTGGCCTGGATAATGCAGGTTGGCTTTATAACAGGGAGGCAGGAGGGTCAGAGTCAGACAAGGAGATGTGATGATGGTGAAGGAGGAAACAGACAGAACAGGCTCTGCCTTGAAAACAGGACTCTATCTTGGGCTGGACTGTGGACTTTGAGCTACATGCCCAGTATCTTTGGAAAAGACATACCAAATGGAAAACCAGACCCCCCCAAATGAAAGAGCCCCAGGGCTCGTACCTAGACTCTCCAGACACCTCAAAGAATACCCTAATTATCTGTGATACTGAGTAGAATAATGCATTTTATTATGCTTATTAAAAGCATAATAATGGGGTATGACCACATGCCTAATAATGGGGTATGGCCACAGACCTATTAATAATTGTCCACTGCTAACTACCTAGGCTTAAGGTATATGAATCACAGGTTAACTTTGATTGTATCTTTCTTTTTCCTTTGTTCAGACTCAGTTCAGTTCAGTCGCTCAGTCGTGTCCGACTCTTTGCAACCCTATGAATTGCAGCACGCCAGGCCTCCCTGTTCATCACCAACTCCCAGAGTTCACACAAACTCATGTCCATCTAGTCGGTGATGCCATCCAGCCATCTCATCCTCTGTTGTCCCCTTCTCCTCCTGCCCCCAATCCCTCCCAGCATCAGAGTCTTTTCCAATGAGTCAACCCTGCCCACGAGGTGGCCAAAGTACTGGAGTTTCAGCTTTAGCATCATTCCTTCCAAAGAACACCCAGGGCTGATCTCCTTTAGAATGGAATGGTTGGATCTCCTTGCAGTCCAAGGGACTCTCAAGAGTCTTCTCCAACACCACAGTTCAAAAACATCAATTCTTCAGCGCTCAGCCTTCTTCACAGTCCAACTCTCACATCCATACATGACCACAGGAAAAACCATAGCCTTGACTAGACGGACCTTAGTCGGCAAAGTAATGTCTCTGCTTTTCAATATGCTATCTAGGTATGTCATAACTTTTCTTGCAAGGAGTAAGCGTCTTTTAATTTCATGGCTGCAGTCACCATCTGCAGTGATTTTGGAGTCCCCCCAAAATAAAGTTTGACACTGTTTCCACTGTTTCCCCATCTATTTCCCATGAAGTGATGGGACCAGATGCCATGATCTTCATTTTCTGAAGGTTGAGCTTTAAGCCAACTTTTTCACTCTCCTCTTTCCCTTTCATCAAGAGGCTTTTTAGGTCCTCTTCACTTTCTGCCATTAAGGGTAGTGTCATCTGCATATCTGAGGTTATTGATATTTCTCCCTGCAGTCTTGATTCCAGCTTGTGCTTCTTGCAGCTCAGCGTTTGTCACGATGTACTCTGCATATAAGTTAAATAAGCAGGGTGACAATATACAGCCTTGACCTACTCCTTTTCCTATTTGGAACCAGTCTGTTGTTCCATGTCCAGTTCTAACTGTTGCTTCCTGACCTGCATATAGGTTTCTCAAGAGGCAGGTCAGGTGGTCTGGTATTCCCATCTCTTTCAGAATTTTCCACAGTTTCTTGTGATCCACACAGTCAAAGGCTTTGGCATAGTCAATAAAGCAGAAATAAATGTTTTTCTGGAACTCTCTTGTTTTTTCCATGATCCAGTGGATGT
>SJYT01036013.1:64333-86270 GCA_006410635.1 Cephalophus harveyi
GATCAGCCCTGGGATTTCTTTGGAAGGAATGATGCTAAAGCTGAAACTCCAGTACTTTGGCCACCTCATGCGAAGAGTTGACTCATTGGAAAAGACTCTGATGCTGGGAGGGATTGGGGACAGGAGGAGAAGGGGACGACCGAGGATGAGATGGCTGGATGGCATCACTGACTCGATGGATGTGAGTCTGAGTGAACTCTGAGAGATGGTGATGAACAGGGAGGCCTGGCGTGCTGTGATTCATGGGGTCGTAAAGAGTCGGACATGACTGAGCGACTGAACTGAACTGAGTGTGTTCTCTTGGCAAAACTCTATTAGTCTTTGCCCTGCTTCATTCCATATTCCAAGGCCAAATTTGCCTGTTCTCCAGGTATTTCTTGATTCCCTACTCTTGCATTCCAGTCCCTTATAATGAAAAGGACATCTTTTTTGGGTGTGTGTTCTAAAAGGTCTTGTAGGTCTTCATAGAACCATTCAACTTCAGCTTCTTAAGCATTACTGGTCGGTGCATAGACTTGGATTATGATGATCTTGAATGGTTTGCCTTGGAAATGGTTTGCCTTGTTTTTGAGATTGCATCCAAGTACTGCATTTGGGACTTTTTTGTTGACTATGATGGCTACTCCATTTCTTCTAAGGCATTCTTGCCCACAGTAGTAGATATCATGGTCATCTGAGTTAAATTCATCCATTCCAGATCATTTTAGTTCGCTGATTCCTAAAATATCAATCTCCTGTTTGACCACTTCCAATTTGCCTTGATTCATGGACCTGATATCCCAGGTTACTATGCAATATTGCTCTTTACAGCATTGGACTTTACTTCCATCACCAGTCACATCCACAACTGGGTGTTGTTTTTGCTTTGGCTGTGTCTCTTCTTTCTTTCTGGAGTTATTTCTCCATTGATCTCCAGTAGCACATTGTGTACCTACTGACCTGGGGTGTTTATCTTTCAGTGTCCTATCTTTTTGCCTTTTCATACTGTTCATGGGGTTCTCAAGGCAAGAATACTGAAGTGGTTTGCCATACCCTTCTCCAGTGGACCATGTTTTGTCAGAACTCTCCACCATGACCCGCCCATCTTGGGTGGCCCTACACGTCATGGCTCATAGTTTCACTGAGTTAGACAAGGCTGTGGTCCATGTGATCAGATTGGTTAGTTTTCTGTGATTGTGGTTTTCAGTCTGTCTGCTCTCTGATGGAGAAGGATAAAAGACTTATGGAAGCTTCCTGATGGGAGAGACTGACTTAGGGGGAAACTGGGTCTTGTTCTGATGGAGTGGGTGGTTCCCCAATTAATGGGAAAACTGAGATGAGGGAAAGCAAGTAATTAGGATATAGCTAGTAAGTGGCAGGCTAAAGTTTTCCCATAAATGAATATCAGTAGAGTATTCACTTGTGTATTGTCTGTGTCCCCTGAAGAATATAAGCTTCATAAGAGCAGGATGAAAAATTCCCAATTCACTTCTGTACACCCAGTACCTAAACTAAGTAATGGCACATGTGTGTACTTGACAAATATTTATTGAATGAATAAATGCATAATGCATGAGGTTTTAAGGATTTTTTTTATTTAAAGGTATTTTTCTAGTATTTTTGAGGTATCAGTGACAAAATTTTATGTAATTTTAAAGTGTACCATGTGCTCATTTCATATATTTATATATTATAAAATGATTATCACCATAGGGTTAGTTGATACTTCCATCAAGTCACATAATTACCATTTCATTTTCTGTATGAGAACATCTAAGACCTACTCTCTTAGCAACTTCTAAGTATATAATTCAATATTATTAACTATAATTTCCATGGCACATTTAGATCCTCAGAATTATGCATCTTCTGAAAGTTTATACACCCTGACGAACATCAACCCAACTCATTCCTCCCACCCCTAGCCTCTGGTACCAATCGCTCTATCTCTTTTTCTATACTGTGTGTAGTCCTCTTAAGGATTTTGTAGCCCTGCAACTTTCTCCTCTGTTTGCATCTGTTTTCTAAGAACCCCAAGGAAGCCTTGATGGAGTCAGGGATTGCTATCAAGTATCCTGAAGCAGGACATATAAGGGATCTGAAGACTCGGTGAAGACAGTGAGGGAAAGTGATAGAGGCAGGAAATGGGAAAGCCAATTCCAATGTGACAGCAAGTCTCCCATCTGTGAGGAGGACATAATCACCCCATTCTTGCGGCTTCTCTCCCATCTGCCATGCCCTATTGAGTGGAGTCTCCCTGACTCAACCTCATCACCACGTTGGCCTGAGACAAGGATGTGGATGGCACAAGTCAACAAAGCTCCTTTGTCATTGTCATCAGTCTTATCCATCTTTGTTATTATCCCCTTTATATTGCTTTCCTCTCTTCTCTCCCCTCCTTCCCTCCCCTGGTGAAGTGAAGAGTCCTGACATAGTTAAAAAACCTCTCCTCATTTATCATCTGCATGCTATCACTAAAAGTTTGTTGTTGTTGTTGTTGAGGTAAAAGCCACATAACATAAAACATACTATTTTAACCATATCTAACTATACAGATCAGTGGCATTAAGTACATTCACATTTTTGTGTAGATCTCACCATCATCCATCTCCCGAATTTTTCACTTTCCTAGACTGAAATTCTGTCCCTATTACACACTAATATCCCCACTCGGTACTCCCTGGTGCCTAGCACCTACCAATGTGTGTTCTCACTTTTTGAATTTGACTATTCCATCTGTACCATCACTTCTTCATTTTTAGAATGGAAATAATAGTGCACACGTTTCTAACAGGGTTGCTCTCAGGTCCATAGCTAATGAATGCAAAAGCACTTGTAGGTGGCTTCTTTGTAAGTATCTATTTCACTTCATGTCATTAGTGACCACAAAAATTGTTTACGAGGATATTTCTCTTCTCTCTCCCCCCGTACCATAACTCCCAATTCTTCACTTACCACTAAGTATACAGGCACATGACTTGTAACCCTGAGTATTACATTATAGTCATCTGAGTTTCTAGTTCATTCAACTGTCAGGGTTATTGAAATTACCTTGTCTAGCTGTGGCAAAAGAGACAGGAAAAAACTCTGGTAAAAGTTGACATTTCTGTTGTTTTCCATTTTTGTTTATGATCATAAACAATGGTGCAAACGTCTTCACTCATTTGTGCCGGGAGCCAGTGTGAGGAATCCCGCCGGTGACAAGGTCATGCAGTAGGAAGCCTGGCAAACGCAAGGCGTGTTCAGGTTTCAGGGGTTCCCCCTGGAATTTCCCGAGCATCCACCCCCCAAAGAATAAGAATCTGCCGGCCTTTGTACTCTGCTTTTCCACTCTTCTGATATTCTCTGGAAAAGTCAATTCAAGGCTTTAGTCTTCTGCATTTGAAAGGGATGTTTCAGTTAGACGCCCTCTGATAACCCTCTAGCTTGCCTAACAGGTTCCCCAGACCTCTTAACAGCTTGTGAATTGCTTACAGCCCCAACCCGCGAGAGGCACAAAGTTTAAAAGCATCTTAAAGAAACAGAGCCTTTTCTAAGGAGTTAAAAATTACATTGGTGAAGGTTTTCACTGTTGACTCAATGACTGCTGCCAGACCTCCATATTCTTTATCTTTTAGGCACCTGGAGGATGTTAATCAATGTAAACGGGACATGGAAAAGGATAGATAGTGGTTTTGATGTTAGCAACACTAGACTTTTGAGTTAATTACTTTTCTTTGTTATATATCACTGCACTCCCCTTGTGTCCTTGCTATGTAAGAATGTAGCTTTATTTAGTGCTTTCTGAGAGTGGCACCAGACTTTGGGAAGATCAAAACAAATAAGTCTTGTGGTTGACAAACGCTTATCAGGAAAAAGGCTGTAAAAGGTTAATTGGCCCTTTTGGCTAGGAGAAATGTAGATCACCTAAGACTTGTGTATACAATTAGGTATGCAGAGAAAAAAGCCTGGTTTTGATAAGAGTCAGGGCTGCTGACGCCGCATAATTTTGTATTGCCCATTGATCTCTATGTACAATCAAGGGTATATAAGGAGACTCTAGACAATAGAAGATGGGATCAGTCGCTGGACTGGTTTCCACCGTGTCTCCTCTTTCTACTTTAATTTCAGGCTGAATTCCCATCTGGAGCGGGCTGCTCGTCATGTCTACTTACCTGCCCTGGCTTTTAAGTACTGTGAGAGAGAGCGCCCAAGGTGGGGCACTTTCCGAGATTCAAACAGACGCCGGTGGCCGAACGTAGATGATGCAAACTTCTTGTCTGAAGTTTTATTAGTTCAGCTCGTAAACCAAGTTATTCAGCCTCTTTTCTCCACTTAATTTTCCTACTATACTATCTCTTTCTAATCTACTCTTATATTAATAAATAAATAAGTTTTCCTCGCCGATGCCGTCCACCCTTCGAATCACCCTGGATCCACCGGGGCTGGACCCCGGCACATTTGTATCTTCATAGACTTCTGTGACTATCTCTTTAGTGGAATAAAATGCACGCAAAGTCAGCCGTATCTGACTTTTTGTGACCCCATGGACCATAGCCCACCAGACTCCTCTGTCCATGGGATTCTCTAAGCAAGACCACTGGTGTGGGTTGCCATTTCCTTCTCCAATAAGTGGAATGGCTAGGTCAAAATGTATGCATTTAAATTTTTGATACAGACGTATTCTGTCCAAAGGGCTTTATCCAGTTCACATCCTCACCAACAGCACATGGCAGTTTTGATTCTGGGATAAACTATAGAGTATTAAAGCCAAGTTCTGTACTGTTTCAGTTAAAAAAAAAAAAAAACAAGTCCAGGATTGAGGTAAACTTTGAGGAATATGGAAGCAGGACAGGCAGAGAGCAGGGGGATGAAAGGAATGGGAAGACACAGAGGCATCAGTGCCATCACTCTTAAGGATCCAGTTGGCATGAAACACGGCTATGGTGAGCACTGTTGCCAATGAAGTTACAGGGATGATTTGAGTTGGTGGGTCAGCACAACACTTTATACTGGGTTGTGACTAGGGTCATGGCCACTCTTGTGCAGTTCAGGCATCTTATTCAAAGCTTTTCCTGGGGCTGAACATAGCGCTAATATTCCTGCCTTTTCTTTTATGGGAAAAGGATGAGAATGATAAAATGATAGAAAACTAAGTTAAAACACAGAGTAGGTGTAGGTCATGGATTCAGTAACCTCTCCAACAGGTTCTGAACAGGGAGAGAGTGTGACCAAGAGACACTAATAGTGAGGACTCACAGGCTGGGTCCTCTTGGGGCAGGAAAGTAATCTGTAGGTGCATAATGTGGGTTTCTGGGTTGGCAAAAATATCCTCTCTGGAAGAATTTATGTAGAGAGGAAAAACAGATGACTTACATTGGCTCTTGAGCTGCACCAGTCCCCAGTGTCAGGCAGAGAACCAGGAGCAGGGCAGCAGGGCTGGTCTTGAAAAGAAGCTGAAGAGCACGCATGCTGGAGAATTTGGCGCTCAGGAGGACTGTGAACCCAGGCACCAGGATCGCTCTTTATAACTCTTATCAGGAAGACCCTGGAGCTGTTGAGGCAGGTTCACTTGGCCAAAATCATCACTTCCCGGAGATTTCCTTCATTGGTATCTTGGTTGGGGTTTTTTTTTTTTTTTTGGTCAATGCTTAGCTGGAACTTTAAATGAGGAGAGAGAGAGGAAAGAATGAATTGGACTATTTCCCCTTGTTTTTTAACATTAGAAGATTCCTGGATCACTAGGATAAATCGTATCTCAATGGTTGTAAACAGGATTCTTTCCAGGTCCTACTTCCTAACCCCTGCTCTGAGTCTGTAGATTTCAGGAAGTGTCCTCTTTGTCCTCTGAATGACAAATGTCTTGTCTTCCTCTCAATGCCTCCGGTGTAAAATTTGTTGTAGATTTTAGATGTAGAGTTTTAGATTGTAGAGTGGATGCCTTGTCACTAATGTGCCTACTCATACTTTCTATGATTTGCATTTTCGGTACAATGAGTCATCTGTAAGAAGTGGTGGCTACATAGGATACAGAGTATGTTTAAAGATAATTCAGGAAAAAGTCAGGAAACATCTCCCCTAGATGAGACCAGGGGAGACCAGATATATGTGTGTATTTCTTATGACACTATGAACAAGCAAGAAGCTGGATTCAATGACCTTTCTATGTGTGGACTGGTTCCTTTCAGAGCCTTGGATTCACATTCCATGTGTGGAAGCTTCTCTCCTGAAGGTTCTCAGAAAAAGTCCTGTCATCCTAGCTCTCTATCTCCCTGGCTTTGGTTATTGCTCAGCCTGTTTCTACTTGCAGGATATTCAGTTGTGGGGACAGATGACAGATCCCATCTTTGAAGGACCTTTGTGATCATCTCCAGTTATCTTACAGGAGAAGGTGGTATCTGAGGAACCACGTAGAGAGTTAGGGTGTCTAGGCAACTCAAGCAATTTCACACCTACCATCCAAATGGAGAACCAGAGAAGATCTGAATGTTTTGGCACTGGATGGGGAAGTTAAGTCCAAGAGTGACTGAGTTGGGACCTCTGAGAGTGCTGCACTCTTACCTCTGTAGAGTATCCTAGAGAAATGGAGTGCTGCAGCTAAGCAGGACTTTGAGAAGCCTTAAGGCTAGAGCAAGACCAGGGAAGGTTGCTTTCATCTCTTCATTTGTATCTGATCCAATACTGTCTATGAATCAGGACGGGCATCACTCTCACTCCAGGTGCTGTACAGCAGGTCTTCTATCTCCCATTCAGTCTACCTTTTAACTCTATTTTCTCTAAATTCATTAAATTTCTTTCCCTCCTGAGACCTTGCCTTCCATTAAACTTTTAGTTATTAAAATATTATTTTCCACTAAATAATATATTTTCATGGTAAAAAAGTCCAAATTATATCAAGGTTGGACTTGATATGAAGTCCAAGCTTCAAGGTTGAAGCTTAAAATAGCTTAAACTCTTCTTAGTTAATTTCTCTGACTTGACACTTCTAGTTACTTGTCTGATAGACTTCCACAAATACTAGCAGGCTACAAATTACCTTTTTGTGTTGAAATGATGTTTCTGCTATGTATTAAGAAATAAGTAGCCCCAGAGGGCGCCAATAAAATTGTGGACTAGTTTGCCAAAGGAATGGAAAGGAATGAAGCAATTAATAGCAAATTTCAGCAGAAAACCTATTAGCAGGCTGTCATTTTATCAGTAGTGTTGTGATATTAGGGGTAATGTGGTGGTGTTTGCAGGCAGTTGTGTGCTGCTTTAGGATGCGGGCTGGCAGCCAGCCTTATTCTGCTAAGGTTCTGGGTTGCCTCTGTCCATCAGCACATTCTGACACAGTGGAAATGTTCAATAGTTGCACTGTCTGCATAGCACAAGTGGCCAACTTGTGCTAACTTAGAGTTATGGTGTCAACTGCCCAGTGGATTTCAAAGATTTAGTACGGAGAAGACAATGGCACCCCACTCCAGTACTCTTGCCTGGAAGATCCCATGGACAGAGGAGCCTGGTGGGCTGCAGTCCATGGGGTCGCTAAGGGTCGGATATGACTGAGTGACTTCACTTTCACTTTTCACTTTCATGCATTGGAGAAGGAAATGGCAACCCACTCCAGTGTTCTTACCTGGAGAATCTCGGGGACAGGGGAGCCTGGTTGGGCTGCTGTCTATGGGGTCACAAAGAGTCGAACACGACTGAAGTGATTTAGCAGTTAGCAGTATGCATAAAAGAATGTAATGTATCTCATTAATTATTTTAAAATATTAATTATATTTAGCATTAGTTCAGTTCAGTTCAGTTGCTCAGTCATGTCCGACTCTTTGCAACCCCATGAATCACAGCACACCAGGCCTCCCTGTTCATCACCATCTCCCGGAGCCCACTCAGACTCACGTCCAGAGTGACTTACAGCCATGGTGACTGCAGCCATGAAATTAAAAGACGCTTACTCCTTGGAAGAAAAGTGATGACCAACCTAGACAGCATATTGAAAAGCAGAGACATTACTTTGCCAACAAAAGTCCATCTAGTCAAGGCTTTGGTTTTTCCTGTGGTCATGTATGGATGTGAGAGTTGGACTGTGAAGAAGGCTGAGCACTGAAGAATTGATGCTTTTGAACTGTGGTGTTGGAGAAGACTCTTGAGAGTCTTGCACTGCAAGGAGATCCAACCATTCCATTCTAAAGGAGATCAGCCCTGGGTGTTCTTTGGAAGGAATGATGCTAAAGCTGAAATTCCAGTACTTTGGCCACCTCATGTGAAGAGTTGACTCATTGGAAAAGACTCTGATGCTGGGAGGGATTGAGGGCAGGAGGAGAAGAGGACAACAGAGGATGAGATGGCTGGATGGCATCACCGACTCGATGGACATGAGTTTGAGTGAACTCCGGGAATTGGTGATGGACAGGGAGGCCTGGCGTGCTGCGATTCATGGGGTTGCAAGGAGTCACACACGACTGAGCGACTGAACTGACTGACTGAGTGATGTCAATATAGTTATGTTGAGGTATGTTCCCTTTACACATACCTTGTTGAGAGTTTTAAAAATATAAATGGATATTTTATATTTTGAAAAGCTCTTTCTGCCTGTATTGAGATTACTATATAATTTTTATTCTTAGTTTTGTTAGTGTGCTGTATCACATGGATTGACTTGTGGACATTGAAATATCTTTGAATATCTAGGATAAATCCTAGGTGATTGTGGTGTAGGATCCTTTTGCTATACTGTTGAATTTGACCTGCTAATGTCTTGTCAAGGATTTTTGCATCTATGTTCATCAAGAACATTGACCTACAATATTCTTTTTTTCTGTGGATTCTTTTTCTAGTGGTTGGAATCAGGATGATGGTGGTTTCACAGAATAATATACAAGTGTTTCTTCTTCAGTTTTGTGGAATACTTTGAAATGCAAACTATTAGTAAAAATGCAAATACTTAAGGGCTTCCACATTAGTGAAGTTTTTAGGGGTATAGTGGTCCAGGGCATGTTGGAACATCTTTTCCAAGGTGCTGTGCTAAGACTCTTCAGTCGTTTCTAACTCCTACAAATTCATGGACTGTAGCCTTCCAGGCTCCTTGGTTCATGGGATTTTCCAGGCAAGAATACTGTGGGCTGCCAAGCCCTCCTCTAGGGGATCTTCCCAATTCAGGAATTAAACCCTGTCTCTTGCATCTGCTACATTGGCAGGCAGGTTCTTTACCACTAGCACCACCTGGGAAGCTCTTTTCTAAGGTAAAGATAGTTACTGAACCTTGAACAACTCACCACTGGAAAAGTGGCACCATTCTTGGAAGACCTTGGATTTTGGAGGTAGACTTTACTAATTTGGGGACTGACAAATCACCATTGGATGACTCAGAAAGATCCCAGTTTTGAGTGGTATCCAGAGCAATAAAGGGGTTCAATAGCAGGTTCAAACTTTGGTGGGGGCAGTCTTGCTGTGACCGAATTGTGTTTCCTGAAATTACTTTTTGTTGCTCTGCTTCCCCTCCCTCAGGTGAGTCTATTAGGGCCTTTAAATAGGTGAATCGGGTTAAATTAGGTCATAAGAGTGGAGCTACTAGAACTGGTGCCATTATAAGATAAGGAAAAGGAACCATTACTCTCTTTTCCCTGTATCAGGATACAGAGAGAAGGTGGCTGTGTGCAAGCCAGGAAGAGAGCCCTCCCTAGAACCTGGTCATGCTGGCATCCTGATCTCACACTACTAGCCTCAAGAACAATGAGAAAATAGAATTCTGTTGTTTAAGCCACTCAATCTATGATATTTTATTATGGCATTCTGAGCTAATAGAAATCTTTTATTTTGGCCACATCATTTGGGAGATCCTATGGTGCTACACAGATTCATGGCAGATGATGGACTCTGAGTGTTGACTCTGTTAAGTCTCACCAGCCTGTTGCGGGGTAGACCAACAAGATTCTGGAATAAGTCTATGCTCTCTGCAGGAGAAAACCAGTTTTTTAGAAGGTGCACTTAAGCACTCAGTTCAGTTCAGTCACTCAGTTGTGTCTGACTCTTTGCAACCCCATGAGTCGCAGCACACCAGGCCTCCCTGTCCATCACCAATTCCTGGAGTTCACTTAGACTCACATCCATCAAGTCAGTGATGCCATCCAGCCATCTCATCCTCTGTTGTCCCCTTCTCCTCCTGCCCCCAATCCCTCCCAGCATCAGAGTCTTTTCCAATGAGTCAACTCTTCGCATGAGGTGGCCAAAGTACTGGAATTTCAGCTTTAGCATCATTCCTTCCAAAGAAATCCCAGGGTTGATCTCCTTCAGAATGGACTGGTTGGATCTCCTTGCAGTCCAAGGGACTCTCAAGAGTCTTCTCCAACACCATAGTTCAAAAGCATCGATTCTTTGGTGCTCAGTTTTCTTCACAGTCCAACTCTCACATCCATACATGACTACTGGGAAAACCATAGCCTTGACTAGATGGACCTTAGTCAGCAAAGTAATGTCTCTGCTTTTCAATATGCTATCTATTGGTTGGTCATAACTCTTCTTCCAAGGAGTAAGCGTCTTTTAATTTCATGGCTGCAGTCACCATCTGCAGTGATTTTGGAGCCCAAAAAATAAAGTCTGACACTGTTTCCACTGTTTCCCCATCTATTTCCCATGAAGTGATGGGACCAGATGCCATGATCTTACTTCCATAAAAATAAAGTATATGTCAAGGACCTCCCTCAGAGAAGGAAATGGTAACCCATTCCAATATTCTTGCCTTAGAGAATCGTGTGGAAAGAGGAGCCTGGTGGGCTGCCGTCTATGGGGTTGCACAGAGTTGTACACAACTGAAGTGACTTAGCATATATGCATGCATTGGAGAAGGAAATGGGAATCCACTCCAGTATTCTTGCCTGGAGAATCCCGCGGACAGAGGAGCCTAGCAGACTTCGGTGCATGGGATCACAGAAAGTCATTTAAGCTGTACATATCTTTTAAAACAATGGCTCTTCATTGGCCCTTTGTCTTTGATTACTAGAGTAGATTGGCCCTGGAGCCCAGGGATCAAAATTGTCTCTCTTACCCTCGCTGCTGGTTGTGGAAATTCTGGGTCTGAAGGAATGTACACAATTAAAAATTAAGTTACATCAGGTGATTCTCTGAATGGCTGTACCTATTTTTACATGCCCATTAGCAGCAGCGATGAATGGTCCCCATAACTCCTCAATCCCCACTCACAACAGGTATCTCCTTGCTGGCTGAGTTTTGCCTTATTGTGAGGAAAGAGCTTGGGCACAGGGAAGGGACATGCTGGTCAGGAGCCCAGCACACCGGAGCTCCTGCTAGTCTTTTGCTGGTTCAACAGGAGTAAGATGTAATAATTTAAGACTTCAGGTTCTTTGAACTTTCAGATAACTGGAAGGGACAGCTGCATATAACTCGTCTAAAATAGGAAGGAAACTTAATCCTGGGGTTCCCAACCTCTGGAATCTAATGCCTGATGATCTGAGGTGGAGCTGATGATATAAAAATAGAAATAAATTGCCAATAAATATAATGCACTTGAATCATCCCCAAACTATCCCTTAACCACCCCCACCCCCTGCCACAAACCTCTGGTCCATGGAAAAATTGTCTTCCACAAAACTGGTTCCTGGTTTAAACAGGTTGGGGACTGCTGCTTAGAACCGTTGCTTAGTTCTACCCTTAATCTTAGCCCTGGGGACAGTTCTCTCTGGACATGTTCCCCACTGTGTTAAATGGTGAGAATAATTCCTGTGTTCTCTTTCTTCTCAATTGCTAGGAAGTGGATGGTCATGTATCATCCCCAAGAAGTCCTCTTAAAATACTGGTTCATTAGGACCCTGGGGTGTCTGAGCAGACACAGTACTAATTTGGGGGAGAGAACACAGGCAGGACAGTGAGAAGCCCATAGGAAGTTTATTTTCCAGTCCACACAGTTGCCCACAAATTCAGCAGACTTTTGAGATCAGCATATTATGATGATTTCACGCTTGATACAAATTTTGTAAACAATGATGCAGATTTCCTCATCAGAAGGGCATATATTCTCTTCTGACACAACTTCAACTTTTGCTTTTATGATCCCATTTTCTGGAGAGAAAAAGCAGTGTTGTGTCAGACAGCTGGATTCCACTACTGGTCTTCTTACACCAGACCCACCCACAAAACATCGTATCCTGCCTTTTACTGTATCTGACACTCAGCCCCATTTCTCAGGCTCCTATACAAGACACAGATGTTACCAGCCTCTCTCCCTTCCTCCACCTAGAACTCCTTGCCCACACTGCCTCTATGTGATGAGTTTCATTCTTCCTCCAATAATTTATTCATTTTGGTTTTTGCCATGTCTTGGTTTCCCTTTTAACTTTGCCCTTTGCCCTCACACAACACTTCCCCTTATCTGACATTAATGCTCAGGCAGGAAGTCTCTCTGCACATACCTGTTGCTTGTATTTCCCAAAATAAGTTTCTTGTACTGAAATCACACAGACAGGCTGTGTAAACAAAATTACCATAAGGAAAAATGATGTTGTTGGAGGCCTCAAGCGTGACTCTAACCTGTGGAGAAGAGGATGAAAAAGGTAAAAAGCATAGATTTGCCTGAGGCAGCTGTGGAGTAACCATTAAGCAAAAGAAGTGTTTTAGGTCAACACAGGAAGAGGGCACCAGAGGTTTCCCCTAGACATCACCCCTTCACACATTTACAGCTAAACTCAATTTAGAGCATCGATGATGCAGTAAAAAGCAGTCTGCTCTGATGTGGTGGGGAATAAACCCAACAAATAAACAAAACAGAGTTCATTATCCCTATTGTGCTGCTTTCCGGCTTTGTGGCATGGTATTATTACTCTGAGCTTCTCATTCTACCTTTGTGAAATCAAGGTATGAAATCTAGCTATCTAGTCAGTATGAGTTCATAAGTTTTTGTGTTTTGTGTGTGTTAAAACTCTTTATGAAGGTGAAGTACTATGTGTATTGTACAAATAAAGACACCTGGAACCTGAAAGCACTTGGCCAACTAGTACTTAAAACGTGTTTACCTTACCCAATACAGTTATACAACTTTTACTCAGATACAAGATGAAAGGAATGACTGAGATTCTCAGATGAGAGAAGTCACATACTGAGGTCAGACCTGAGAAGAGAAAGTCCCAGGACCTTCCTGAAATGGCAACAGAGAAGATTTTGGAAAGGGGAAGCTCAAAGGCATTTCTAGCATCATTTATAATTGAGTAAATATCAGATACTGCATGTATTTCTCTTACGGTTTTTGGTAGCTCTGCAACTTTCCCTTCTGTTTGCATAGTTTTCTAAAAACCTTACTGAGGGCTCTGATGAGTTGGGGATTGCTGTCAAATACGGGGAAGCCGGTGGTCTAGGGGATCTGAAGGCTCAGTGAAGACAGTGAGGAAAGGTGATGGAGGAAGAGGCTGGAAAGCCAGTCCTGGTCTGACAGTGAGTCTCCCATTGGTGAGAGAGACCGTAATCACCCCATTCTTGCAGCTTCTCTCCCGTCTGCCATGGCCTGTTGAGTGGAGTCTCCCTGACTCAGCCTCCCACTGCACAGGATGGTGGCTGGGGCGTGGGTGGCTCAGGCCAGCAATGCTGAGCGTGCTGGCTATCACCCATTTCCCAGATTTTTCAAATTTCTAAACTGAAACTCTGTCCCCATGAAACACTAGCATCCCCACTCCCATACACCTTGGCCCTGGAAGCTGCCATGTACTTTCAGAATTTATGAATTCGACTATTCCCTCTGTCACTCAGTCTTACTCATCTTTGTTTTTATCCCTATTCTATTGCTTTTCTCTCTCCTCCTTGCTTCTCCCTTGGGGAAGATAAGAGTCCTGACATGGTTTAAAACCTCTTCTCATTTATCCTCTGCCTACCATCACATTCTTTGTTTTTTAGTGCTTTTTCTTTTTTGTGGTAGAAGTGACATAATAAAAAACAACATTTTAACCATATTTAGCTGTACAGTTAAGTGGTGCTAAGTCCATTCACACTGTTGTCCAGTGCTGGCTATCACCCATTTCCCAGATTTTTCGACTTTCTAAACTGAAACTCTGTCACCATTAAACACTAGTGTCCCCACTCCCATACACCTTGGCCCTGGAAGCTGCCATGTACTTTCAGAATTTATGAATTCTACTATTCCATCTGTACCATCACTTCTTCATTTTAAAAATGGAAATAATAACACACTTTCCTAAGAGAGTTGCTCTGAAGTTCACAGCTAGTGCATGCAAAAGCATTTGTAGGTGACTTTGTAAGACGATGTTTCACTTCAAATCAATGGTGTGGATTGAAATCATTTATGAGGATATTTTTCTTCTCTCTCCCCACTCACCATGACCCCCAAATCCTTACTTACCACTATGCATTTGGCCACGTTACTTTTAACTGTGACTGTTACATCATAATAGTTAGTTGAGTTTTCAACTGGATCAATTGTCAGTTTTGCTGAAATCACCTCCTGTCTAGATATGAAAAAGAGGCAGAAAAAAGGTCAGATAAAAGTCTTGGATTGAGGTAGCCTGAGAGGGAATATGGAAACGGGAGGCAGAGAGAGCAGGGGGAAAAAGGGGATACAGAGGCATCAATGCCATAAGGATCTACTTTGCATGACAACACACCTGAGGTGAGCACTGATGCCCATGAAGCACAGGGAACATCTGAGTTGGTGGATCAGCACAACCCTTTCTTCTGGGCAGTGACCAGGGCCATGGCCCCTCTTGTACAGCTCAGGCACTTTATGCAAAGTTTATACGACAGCTATTGAACTGCAGTCACATTGCCAAGTATGTTTCTCTTTCATGGCAAAAGGAGAGAATGATTAAAGGATAGAAGACAGATTTAAAACACAAAAGAGTTGTAAGTACACACCTGAGGTGAGCACTGATGCCCATGAAGCACAGGGAACATCTGAGTTGGTGGATCAGCACAACCCTTTCTTCCGGGCAGTGACCAGGGCCATGGCCCCTCTTGTACAGCTCAGGCACTTTATGCAAAGTTTATAAGACAGCTATTGAACTGCAGTCACATTGCCGAGTATGTTTCTCTTTCATGGCAAAAGGAGAGAATGATTAAAGGATAGAAGACAGATTTAAAACACAAAAGAGTTGTAAGTCATAGATTCGGTAACCTCTCCCAGCAGTTTCTGAGCAGGGAGAGAATGAGTTCTGGGTTGACAAAAGTGTCCTCCCCTGGAAGATTTTCTGCAGGGAGGAAAAATACATGACTTACACTAGGTCTTGAGCTGCGCCGGACCCAAGTCTCAGGCAGAGAACGAGGAGCAGGACAGCAGGGCTGGTCTTGAACAGAAGCTGAAGAGCACGCATGCTGGAAGAATCTGAAGCTCAGGAGGACTGTGTCCTCAGGGAGCAGGATGGCTCTTATAACTCTAGCAGGAAGACCCTGGAGCTATTGGGTCAAGTTCACTTGGCCAAAATCATCACATCTGAGGGATTTCCTTTTTGCTACCTTGGTTGTTTTCTTTCTTTCTTTCTTTTTTGGGAAAGGTCAGTGTTAGGCCAGAACTTTTTTTTTTTTTTTTTTTTGCTGTACCTGAGCTCATTTACCCATTCCCAAGTAGTCAGAACTTTAAGTTGAGGAGAGAGAGAGGAAGGAAGGAGTAGGACCATTACCACTTTTTTTCCCCCCAACTTTAGAATGTTCCTGGATCCTTAGGACAGATCCTATCTTAACCGCTGTAAGCATGTTTTTCCTTTTCTAAGCCCTACTTCCTAACTCCTGCTCTGAATTTGTAGGATCCATAACATGTCCTCTCTTTGTCCTCTGAATGACAAATGTCTTATCTTCTTCTCAATGCCTCAACTCTAAAATTTGCTGTAGATTTTAGATGTATTTTTTTTCCCCCCAACTTTAGAATGTTCCCGGATCCTTAGGACAGATCCTATCTTAACCGCTGTAAGCATGTTTTTCCTTTTCTAAGCCCTACTTCCTAACCCCTGCTCTGAATTTGTAGGATCCATAACGTGTCCTATCTCTTTGTCCTCTGAATGACAAATGTCTTATCTTCTTCTCAATGCCTCAACTCTAAAATTTGCTGTAGATTTTAGATGTGGAATTTTAGACTGTATTAATAGAATGGATGCCTTGACACTAATGTGCCTAATCATACCTTCTCTGATTTGTATTTTTGGTCCAGAGTATCAGCTTAATAAGTGGTGGCCTCAAAGTGTATTGAGTGTGTTTAAAGAGCATTCAGTCCATGGACATAGGAAAAAGTCAGGTCAGATTAGAAGAGGCAAGACATACACAGCATGTATTCCTTATGGCACTACCAAGCAAGAAGCTGTATTCAGTGACCTCTCTATGTATGGATTGGTTCCTTTAGGAGCCTTGGAGTCACATTCCATGTGAATCTTCCAACCTTGATATGAGAGCAGGAAGCTGCTCTCCTGAAGTTTCTCAGAAAAAGTCCTAACATCCCGGCTCTCTACCTCCCTGGCTTTGGTTACTTCTCAGCCTACTTCTACTTGCAAGAAATTCAGTTGTGGTGGATAGATGACAGATTCCATCTTTGGAGGACCTTTGTGATCATCTCTAGTTATCTCACAGGAGAAGATGGTATCTGCGGAACCACTTAGACAGTTTGGGTGACTAGGGAGCTCATGCAATTTTGCATCTACCATGCAAATGGGAGAACCAGGGAACAGCTGAGGGTTTTTGCATCAGATGTAGAGGTTAACTCCAAGAGTGAGTGAACTGGGACAGCTGAGAGTGCTGCATTCTTATCTCTGAGGTGTATCCCAGAGAACCAGAGTGCTGAAGCTAAGCAGAACCTTGAGATGTCTTAAGGGTAGAGCAAGACTAGGGAAGGTTGCTTTCATCTCTTCATTTGTATTTTATGCAATATTGTCTGTGAATCAGGAGGGGCCTCTCTCTAGCTCCAGGTGCTGTACGGCTGGTCTTCCCTTTCCAGGGTCAGTCTAACTTTCATCTCTGTTTTTCCTAAGCTCATTAACTTTCTTTCCCTCCCAATATTTTGCCTTCCATTAAATTCTTATTTATTGAAATATTATTTTCAACTAAATAATATATTTTCATGGTAAAAAAAAATTCAAATCATATCAAGTTTGGAAACTGATGCTTAAAACTAATTTTCTTAGTTAATTTCTCTTACTTGACACTTCTAGTTACTTCTTCTGATAGACTTCCACAGATACTCAGCAGACTGCAAATTACCTTTTTGGGATGAAATGATGTTTCAAGTATATATTAAGAAATATGTAGCCTCAGAGGGCCCCAGTAAAATCAGGGGCCATTTGCCAAAGGAATGGAAATGAATGTAACAATTAGTAGCAAATTTCAGCAGAAAACCTGTTATCATAGCAACTCATTTTTTCAGTAGTATTGAGATATTAGGTTAATGTGGTGGTATTTGCAGGGAGTTGTGTGGTGCTTTAGGATGCGGGCTGGCAGCAAGCCTTACTCTGCTAAGGTTCTGGGCTGCCTCTGTCCATCAGCACGTTCTGACACAGTGGACTGTTCAATAGCTGCACTGTCGCACAAGTGGCCAGTGAAGCCAGGAAATGGGGTCAGTCTACCTTAGATTTGTTATAAATGTCAACTTCCCAGTGCATTTCAAAGATTTAATGTGGATCAAAGAGTGTAATGTATCTCACAAATGATTTTTTAATAGTAATTATTGTTGTTGTTCAGTTGCTCAGTCATGTCTGATTATTTGCGACCCCATGCACTGCAGCACACCAGGCTTCCCTGTCCTTTACCATCTCCCAGAACTTGTTCAAACTCATGTCCACTGAGTCAAAGATTCCATCTCACCATCTGTCATCCATAACCTCTGTCATCCCCTTCTCCTCCTGAAGAAACAAGTGAAGTTAACTTGGTAATATATTTGATTTAGCCTAATGTACCCTAAATATTATTTTAAGATATAATTGTACAACAGACTGTGGAAAATTCTTTAAGAGATGAGAATACCTTTCCACTATGTCTGTCTTTCTCAGCATCAGGATCATTTCCAATGAGTCGGCTCTTCACATCAGGTGGTCAAAGTATTAGAACTTCAGCTTCAACATCAGTCTTTCCAATGAATATTCAGGGTGGATTTCCTTTAGGATTGATTGGCTTAAACTCCTTGCTGTCCAAGGGACTCTCAAAAGTCTTCTCTAGCACCACAGTTTGAAAGCATCAATTCTTTGACAGTCAGCTTCCTTTATGGTCCAACTCTCACATCCATACATGACTACTGGAAAAGCCATAGTTTTGACTAGATGGACCCTTGTTGGCAATGTAATGTCTCTGCTTTTTAATATACTGTCTAGGTTTTTCATATCTTTCCTTCCTAGGAGCAAGCGTCTTTTCATTTTGTGGCTGCCATCTGCAGTGATTTTGGAGCCCAAGAAAATAAAGTCTTCCACTGTTTCCATTGTTTCTCCATCTAATTGCCATGAAGTGATGGGATCAGATGCCATGATCTTAGTTTTTTGAATGTTGAGTTTTAAGCCAACTTTTCTACTCTCCTCTTTCACTTTCATCAAAAGGCTCTTTATTTCCTCTTTGCTTTCTGCCATAAAGGTGGTATTATCTGCATATCTGAGGTTATTGATATTTGTTCTGACCATCTTAATTCGTTTGTGCTTCATCCAGCCCAGCATTTTGCATGATGTACTCTGCATATAAGTTAAATAAGCAGGGTGACAATATACAGCCTTGATGTACTACTTTCTCAATTTGGAATTAATCTGTTATTCCATGTTTGGTTCTAACTGTTGCTTCTTCACCTGCATACAGGTTTCTCAGGAGGCAGGTAAGGTGGTCTGGTATTCCATCTCTTTAAGAATTTTTTCACAGTTTGTTGTGTGGTAATTATGTCTTAAAATGATATTTAAGTTTTATTAGGCTAAATCAAATATATTATTGAGTTAACTTCACCTGTTGTTTTTAAAATGTCACTAACAGAAAGTTCAGCATTATGCATGTAGTTTAAAATATATTTCTTCTCTTTCTCTCTCTTTTTTTTTTTTTTGGCCTCTCTCTAAGGGCTTGTGAGATCTTAGTTCCTCAACAAGGGATCAAACTCAGGACCTCAGCAGTGATGGCACCAGGTCCTAACCATGGACTGCCAGAGAATTCCTCCCCCTCATTTTAATTGGAAGTGCTACTCCAGGAAATCATGTCTCTAGCTGCTTTGAGGACAAAGGAAATAAAAATGTGTACAGAACTAGTACAGGAGCTAAAATTTGTGATTTTGTAATGCTATTCGATGGAGATTTCAGGGGCCCAGATAAGATTGCCTGTGTGTATAAATACATGTGTGTGTACAAGCCAGGAGCATAGGCCCTTGTGTCAGGATGCCTGCAGGGTGCAAATCCCAGCCTGCTACATAGTGGCCATGTCCAAATTAATTTGCCTTCTCTCATCTCAGTTTTCCCATCAATGAAGTTGAATATATTAATAAATTGTTCAGTCAGTTTGGTTGCCCGGTTGTGTCTGACTCTTTGCAGCCCCATGGACTGTAGCACGCCAAGCTTCCCTATCCATCACCAACTCCTGGAGCTTGCTCAAACTCATGTCCATCGAGTCAGTGGCGCCATTGAACCATCTCATCCTCTGTCGTCTCTTTTCCTCCTGCCTTCAATATTTCCCAGCATCAGGGCCTTTTCTAATGAGTTGACTCTTCTCATCAGGTGGCCAAAGTATTGGAGCTTCAGCTTCAGCATCAGTCCTTCCAATGAATATTCAGGATTGATTTCCTTTAGGATTCCTTTAGGATAAGCAGTATTCATTTGTTTTGTCTATCTCCCCTGAAAAATATAAGCTTTATAAAATCAGGATGAAAAATTCCTGATTCACTTCTGCAAGGTGGTGGTGGTGGTTGTTTAGTTGCTAAGTTGTGTCTGACTCTTGCGGCCCCGTGGACTGTAGCCTGGCAGGCTCCTCTGTCTGTGGGGTTCTCCAGGCAAGAATACTGAGGGGGGTTGCCATTTCCTTCTCCATCACTTCTGTAAACCACAGACCTAAAATAAGTAATGGCACATAGGGTACTTGATAAATATTTATTGAGTGAATAAATACATAATGCATGAGTGGTTTTTATCATTATTTAATTTTTTTTTTTTAACTTTTGGCTGGGCTGGATTTTTGTTGCTTTGCAGTGGCTTTCTCTTGTTTCGGGGAGTGAGGTCTACTCTCTAGCAGTCGTGCTCGGGATTCTCCTTGTGGTGGGATTCTCACTGTGGTGCTTGGATTCTCATTGTGGTGTCTTCTCTTGTGAAGCACAGGCTCTATGTTCATGGGCTTCAGTAGTTGAAGCACAGGGTCTCAGCAGTTGTTGCCCAAGGTCTCAGAGCACGCAAGCTTCAGTAGCTGTAGCATGCAGGTTTGGTAGTTGTAGCTCGCAGAGTCTAGTTGGGGCACACAGGCTTAGTTGCTCCATGCCACGTGAGATATTCCTGAAACAAGGATCAAACCTGTGTCCCCTGCATTGGCAGGTGGATTATTATCTACCGTACCACAAGAGAAGTCCAGCAGGTTGTTTTAAATGTTTTATTTATTTTAAAATGTTTTTCTAGTGTTAATGAGAAAGTGAAAGTTGCTCAGTTGTGTCCAACTCTTTGCAACCCAATGGACTATACAGTCCGTGGAGTTCTCTAGACCAGAATACTGGAGTGGATAGCCGTTCCCTTCTCCAGGGGATCTTCCCAACCCAGGGTTTGAACCCTGGTCTCTGCACTGCAGGTGGATCTGTACCAGCTGAACCACCAGGGAACCCAAGAATACTGAAGTGGGTAGCCTATCCCTTCTCCAGGGGGTCTTCCCCACCCAGGAATCGAACTGGGGTCTCCTGCATTGTGGGCAGATTCTTTACAAGCTTAGCTACCAGAGAAGCCCAGTGTTGAGATATAACTGGCAAAACATTGTGTAAATTTAAGGTATACAATTTGCTGATTTTATATATATGTGTATTGTAAAATGATTATCACCATAGAGTTAGCTATCAGTTCCATCAAGTCACATAGTTATCTTTTATTTTTTGTGGTGAGAACAGTTAAGATCCACTTAGCAATTTTTAGATATATAATTCAATATTATTAACTATGTTTGGTGTGCTATGCACAGATCTTCAGAACTTCTGCATTTTATGTTTGAAAGTTTTTACACTTTGACCCTCATCTCCCCAATTCCTTCCTCCCCTGCCACCCAGCCCCTGATACCCATAGCTCTAGTCTCTGTTTCTTTCCGTTTAGCTTTTTTTATTTTTAATTTCTAAAAATTGAAGTCCAGTTGAGTACAATATTGTAGTAGTCTCATGCATATAGCATAATGATTCAACAGTCAAATATTATACATTACACAATGATTACCACAATAAGTCTGGTAACCACCTGTCTCCATATAAAATTATTACTGTATGATTGACTAGTTTTTTTGCAATATGTTACATTCCTGTGACTTATTTATTTTATAGCTGAAGTTTGTACCATTTAATCCATTTCACTTATTCTGCCAAAGCCCCATCTTCCTTGCCTCTGGAAACCATCAATTTGCTTTCTGTGTCTATAAGACTGTTTTTGTTTTGTTTTATTTGCTTTGCTTTATTTGCTTAGATTCCACATATAAGTGACAGCATACAGTATTTCCCTTTCTGATTTATTTCACTCAATATATCACCCTCTGAGTCCATCCATGTTGTTACAGATGGCAAGATTTCATTCTCTTTTATTTTTGAGTGGTTCCATTGTTTATATATAGCACGTCTTTATACATTCATATATTGATGGACATTAAGGTTGCTTCCATATCTTGGCTATTGCAAATAATTGCTACAAAGAATATAGGGGTGCATCA
The DNA here is from genome assembly GCA_006410635.1 of Cephalophus harveyi. Classification (NCBI taxonomy): domain Eukaryota; kingdom Metazoa; phylum Chordata; class Mammalia; order Artiodactyla; family Bovidae; genus Cephalophus; species Cephalophus harveyi. Next base: position 86,102 of record SJYT01036013.1, read on the forward strand.
GTCAGTTCAGTTCAGTTCAGTCGCTCAGTCATGTCTGACTCTTTGCGACCCCATGAATTGCAGCACACCAGGCCTCCCTGTCCACACCATCTCCCGGAGTTCACTCAGACTCATGTCCATCGCGTCCATGATGCCATCCAGCCATCTCATCCTCGGTCGTCCCCTTCTC
>SJYT01036013.1:93202-121450 GCA_006410635.1 Cephalophus harveyi
CATATAGTCTGAAACAATGGCTCTTCAGTGGTTTTTTCCTATGATAGCGAAAATAGATTGGCCTAGAAGCCCATGAATCAAAAATGGTCTTTCTTACTGTCACTTCTGGTTATGGAAGTGCTGGATCAGAAGGTATGTACATAAATAATTTAAGTACTAGTAGTTCTCCAGATGGCTGCACCTGTTACACACTCCCATTTGGAGCTCTGGATAGTTCCCCATAACCCTTCAATTCCCGCTTATAGTAGGTATCTCCTTGATTTCTGAGTTTTGCCTTACTGTGATGAAAGAACTTGGGCACAGAGATGGTACATCTGCATAGGAACCCAGCTCATGCAAGCCCGTGTGAGTCTTTTCCTTGTTACCAGTTGAAGAGGAGCAAGATGTAATAATTTAGGGCTTCAGATTCGTGGAACTTTTAGATAACTGGGAGAGACAGCTGGATGCACCTGGACTGAAATAGAAGGCAAACTTAGAACCGTTGGTCAGTTCTGTCCTTAATTTGTATATATGAAGGTCAGGAAGCAACAGTTAGAACTGGACATGGAACAACAGACTGGTTCCAAACAGGAAAAGGAGTACGTCAAGGCTGTATATTGTCACCCTGCTTATTTAACTTATATGCAGAATACATCATGAGAAATGCTGGGCTGGAGGAAGCACAAGCTGGAATCAAGACTGCTGGGAGAAATATCAGTAACCTCAGATATGCAGATGACACCACCCTTATGGCAGAAAATGAAGAGGAACTAAAAAGCCTCTTGATGAAAGGGAAAGTGGAGAATGAAAAAGTTGGCTTAAAGCTCAACATTCAGCAAATGAAGATCATGGCATCTGGTCCCATCACTTCATGGGAAATAGATGGGGAAACAGTGGAAACAGTGTCAGACTTTATTTTTTGGGGGTTCCAAAATCACTGCAGATGGTGACTGCAGCCATGAAATTAAAAGACACTTACTCCTTGGAAGAAAAGTTATGACCAACCTAGATAGCATATTCAAAAGCAGAGACATTACTTTGCTGACAAAGGTCAATCTAGTCAAGGCTATGGTTTTTCCTGTGGTCATGTATGGGTGTGAGAGTTGGACTGTGAAGAAGGTTGATCGCCGAAGAATTGATGCTTTTGAACTGTGGTGTTGGAGAAGACTCTTGAGAGTCCCTTGGACTGCAAGGAGATCCAACCAGTCCATTTTGAAGGAGATCAGCCCTGCGTGTTCTTTGGAAGGACTGATGCTAAAGCTGGAACTCCAGGACTTTGGCCACCTCATGCGAAGAGTTGACTCACTGGAAAAGACTCTGATGCTGGGAGGGATTAGGGAGGAGGAGAAGGGGATGACAGAGGATGAGATGGCTGGATGGCATCACTGACTTGATGGACACGAGTCTGAGTGAACTCCGGGAGTTGGTGATGGACAGGGAGGCCTGGCGTGTTGTGATTCATGGGGTAGCAAAGAGTTGGACACGACTGAGCGACTGAACTGAACTGAACTGAGGGACAGTTCTCTCTCTCTGGACATTTCCTCTCCTGAGTTAAATGGTGAGAACAGTTCCTATCTTCTTCTTCTCATCATTGGCTGGAAGTGGATACTCATGTGTCATATCTGAGAAGTTTTCTTAAAAATACTGGTTCCTTAGGACTGGGGATGTCTGAGCAGACACAGTACTGAGTGTTAGGAGAAAGAACACAGATAGGATAGTGAGAAGTCAGTAGGAAGTTTATTTTCCAGTCTACACAGATGCCCACAAACTCCGAAATGGCAGACTTTCCAGATCAGAGTGTTATAATGACTTCACGTGTGATAACAATTTCATAAACAGGGGTGGAGATATTCACACCAGGAGGGCATATATTCTCCTCTGACACAATTTGAGCCTTCCCTGTTATGATCCCATTTTCTGGAGAGAAGAAGCAAAGCTGTGTCAGGCAACTGGACTCCACATGCAAGCCACCCTATCCTGCCTTTTGCAGTGTCTGATGCTCAGCCCCGTTTCTCAGGCTCGCAGCTGTTAGGAGCCTCGCCCATCTGCCACATCGAATCATCACCCACACTGCCTCTATGTCTTGTGTTTCCTTCTTACTCCCATGCCTTGTTCCTTTTGCTTTCTGCCATGTCTCAGTTCCACCTTGACAATTTGCCCTCTCCTCACATTTCCCCTTCTCTGACATGAACGCTCAGCAGGAAATTTCTTCACTTACCAGGTGCTTCTATCTCCCAGAAGAATCTTCTTATACCATCACCACACATACAGCTGGTAAAACGAAAATTACCATAAGGAAAAGAGACCGTGTCAGAGACTTCCAATGTGTTTTTAACCTGAAGAGAAGAGGATGAGACAGGGTTAACAAGAGAAGACCTGACTGAGGCAGCCCTGGTGTGGCCATTAAGCAAAGTAAACATTTTCGAGGCCTACACTGAAGGGGGAACCAGAGGTTTCCCCCAGACATCACCGGTTAATACATTCAGGGCCAGACTTGACTTTAATGAACTTTTGGTAATTCTCTTTATCAGCTCTGATGACCTTTAACCTGAATTGTTAAAAGATGTCTTCTTGGATGTGGTGAATGTCAAAGTTTTAAAGATGGGTTTGAAGGTATCCTCAGATACCACACTTGTTTCTGTCCCCTGGAGTGGGAGTCAATCCACCTTGAGGGTCTGGCTAACATTTAACTCATCAACTGATTTGTGAAATGTTCTTTGTTTTGAGGAATGGATGAGTAAGGGGCTCACTATGGTTGGACTGTGTTTAGTTCTGGACTGAAGTTCCCAAACTGGAGTAGACAGGAAATGATTTCAGCAAACTTGTCTTTTGTCTGGTGAACCAAGATGATTGTGGAGATTGGAAACATTATTTTGCCTGCTCTGATGTGGTGGCAAAAAAGCTCACCAAACAAATACAACAGGGTTTATTGTCCCTAGTATCCTGCCTTCCAGCTTTGTGATGTGGCATTTATCCCCCTGAGCTTCTCATTTTACTTTTATAAGATGGAGGTGTTGATACTTACATATGTAATTTATGAGTCCATAGGTTTCTGTGTTTTGTGTATGGTAAAGAGCTTTATGAAGGAGAAGTACTATGTGTGTTGTACAAATAATACATACTTGGAGTCTGAAAGCACTTGGCCAACTAGTACTTGGTGCCTGATTTCCTCCTCAAATAGGATTATAAAAACTTTACTCAGATACAAACTCTAAGGAATGACTAAGATTCTCAGATGGGAGAAGAAATCCGCTGAGGTCATACCTGAGAAGCAAAAGTACCAAAAGCTTCCTGAAAAAAGCTTCAGAGATAAACTCTGGAAAAGGCATGCTCAACGGCATTTCTAGCATCATTTATATTTGAATAAATATCAGAAACCCTATGTAATTCATAGGGTTTTTGGTCACTGTGCAACTTTCCCATCTATTTGCATCTGTTTCCTAAAAACCCTAAGGAGGCCTTGAAGGAGTTGGGGATTGCTATCAAATACAGAGAAGCAAGAGGTCTCGGATCTGATATGAAGAGTCACTGAAGCCAGTGGGGAAAGGTATTGGAGGTACGGCCTGGGAAAGCCAGTTCTGGTCTAATAGTCTCCCATCGGTGGGGGAGCCCAGGATTACCTCATGGCTGCAGCTTCCCTCTCATCTGCCATGGCCTCCTGAGCATAGTCTCCCTCAAGCTCATCACTTCACAGGATGGGGGTAGGGACGTGCATGGCTCAGTTCCAAAAAGCTCCTTCCTCACTGACACTCAGTCTTATCCATCTTTGTTTTTATCCCCACTCTTATTGCTTTTCTCTCTTCTCTCTTCCCTTCCTCTGGTGAAGTGAAGTATCCTGACATGCTTTTAATCCTCCACTAATTTATTCTCTGTATACTATCAATTCATTTTTTAAAAGATTTTTTATTATGGTAAAAGTCACATAATATAAAACACACTATTTCAGCCATACTTCACTGTACAGTTTAGTGGCACTAAGAACATTCACATTGTTGAGCAGCTGTCATCATCATTCATCTTTCAATTTTTCACCTTCCTAAACTGACACTCATGGCTATTCCAGGAATCATGTATGGATGTGAGAGCTGGACCATTAAGAAAGCTGAGCGTCCAATAATTGATGCTTTCGAACTGTGGTGTTGGAGAAGACTCTTGAGAGTCCCTTGGACAGCAAGGAGATCAAACCAGTCCATCCTAAAGGAAATTAGTCCTGAATATTCATTGGAAGGACTGATGCTGAAACTGAAACTCCAATACTTTGGCCATCTTATGCGATGAACTGACTCATTGGAAAAGGCCCTGATGCTGGGAAAGATTGAAGACAAGAGGAGAAGCTGGTGGCAGAAGATGAGATGGTTGGATGGCATCACCAACTTAAAGGACATGAGTTTGAGCAAGTTCTGGGAAATGGTGATGAACATGGAAGTCTGGTGTGCTGCAGTCCATGGGGTTGCAAAGAGTAGGACACGACTGAATGACTGAACTGAACTGAATTGAAACTGATCCTCTATCCCTAATACCAGATCACCTTACCTGGGTCCTGATAAACCTGTTTGCAGGACAAGAAACAACAGTTAGAACTGGACATGGAACAACGTACTGGTTCAAAACTTGGAAAGGAGTATATCAAGGCTGTATATTGCCACCTTGCTTATTTAACTTATATGCAGAATATATGGTGGAAAATGCCAGGCTGGATGACTCACAAGCTGGAATTAAGATTGCCGGGAGAAATATCAACAATCTCAGTTATGCAGATGATACCACTTAATGACAGAATTGAAAGAGGAACTAAAGAGCCTCTTGATGAAGGTGAAAGAGGAGAATGAAAAAACTGGCTCAAACTCAACATTCAAAAAACTGAGATCATGGTATCTGGTCCCATCACTTTATGGCAAAAGTAGAAACAGTGACATTATATTTTCTTAAGATTCAAAATCACTGCTAATGTGACTGCAGCCACAAAATTAAAAGATACTTGCTCCTTGGAAGAAAAGCTATGACAAACATAGACAGCATATTAAAAAGCAGAGACATCACTTTGCCAACAAAGGTTCTTATAGACAAAGCTATGGCTTTTCCTCTAGTCACGTATGGATAGGAGAGTTGAACCATAAAGAAAACTGAGTGCCAAAGAATTGATGCTTTTGAACTATGGTGTTGGAGAAGATTCTTGAGAGTCCCTTGGACTGCAAGGAGATCCAACCAGTCCATCCTAAAGGAAATCAACTGTGAATATTCATTAGGAGTACTGATTCTGAAGCTCCTAGACTTTGGCCACCTGATTTGAAGAGCTGTCTCATTGGAAAAGACCTTGATGCTAGGAAAGATTGAGGGCAGGAGGAGAAAGGGACGATAGACGAGGAGATGGTTAGATGGCATCACTGCCTGAATGGACATGAGTTTGAGAAAATTCTAGGAGATAGTGAATGACAGGGAAGCCTGGTATGCTGAAGTTCATGGTCTTACAAAGGGTTGGACACGACTTAGCAACTGAACAGCAATCCCTATAAAACACTAACTCCCCACCCAACCTCCCCACCCGCTAACCCCTGCCTCCAGGCACCTACTCATGTATTTTCTGAATTTATGACTTTGACTATTCTATCCATACCATCACTTCTTCATCCTTAAAGTGGACATAATAATACACACATTCCAAATGGAGTTTCTCTGAAGTTCAAGGCAAAAGCATTTGTAGGTGACTTCTTATAAAGAAGATAATGTTTCACATCATATCAGTAGTGATGACTGAAGTTGTTTAGGAGGGAATTTCTCTTTTTCCTCCCCACTTACCATAACCTCCAATTCTTCACTTACCACTATGCATTGAGATATGTAATTTGAAACTGCAAGCGTTACCACATAGCCCGTTGAGTTGTCAATTTGAGAAGTTGTCAGATTCGCTGAAATTACATTCTGTCTAGATATGGCAAAAGAGGCAGAAATCCAAAGTCAGATCAAAGTCCAGGATTGAGGTAGCCTGGGAGGTAATATGGAAACAGGGGAGGCAGAGAGAGCAGGGGGACAAAAGGAGTAGGGAAGATACAGAGACATCAATGCCATCACTCCTAAGGATCTGCTTTGCATGACCCCCACATACAGTCTCTCTGTGTCCAGCCAAGACACACCTATTTGGATGTGTGGGTGCTAAGTTGCTTCAGTCATGTCTGACTCTTTGCAACCCCATGGACTATAGCCCACCAGTCTCCTCTGTCCAAGGGATTCTCCAGGCAAGAATACTGGAGTGGGTCACTATTCCCTTCTCCAGGGGATCTTCCCAACCCAGGGATTGAACCCACACTAGCACCACCTGGGAAGCCCACCTATTTGGATATCTAGGAGTGAACATAGGATATTTACATTTTGGTTTTTTTGGTCAACTAATGAGGGCAGAGATATGGGCTGAAAGAGCTGATTTCCCTTCATTACAAATTCCTGACTGAATCTCACTGGTTCTATTTGAGGTAGAAGTGATTTGATTGCATGGTTTATTTTAGCTTATTATGCACTTCCTTCCATTTTTCCTGTGAAATCATCCCATCATCCAGGGAAACTCCTTCTCCTCTACTAGTGGAAGAATATGAAGCTCTAAGAATCTAAAATATTTATTGTATCAATGAATTAAGTTGTAATAGGATTCATTTAGCTCAGCTTTGTTCATCAACTCACTGTTCCTCAGGCCTCAATTGAGGAGAATCTGGAAGTACTACTTAGTTAACCTAGAAGAATTGACCCCCAGCATAGCCCGCATGGGCTTCCCAGGTGATGCTAGTGCTAAATAACTCACCAGCCAATGCAGGAGACATAAGAAACGTGGCTTTGATCCCTGGTTGGGAAGATAACCTGGAGGAGGGCATGGAAATCCACCCCAGTATTCCTTCCTGGAGAATCCCGTGGACAGAGGAGACTGATGGTCTATAGTCTGTGGGGTAAGGAGTCCACCTGCAACGTAGGAGACCCTGGTTCAAATCCTGGGTCGGGAAAATCCTCTGGAGAAGGGATAGGCTACCCACTCCAGTATTCTTGGGCTTCCCTGGTGGCTCAGCTGGTAAAGAATCTGCCTGCAATGTGGGAGCCCTGGGTTCAATCCCTGGGTTGGGAAGATCCCCTGAAGAAGAGAAAGGCTACCCACTTCAGTGTTCTTGCCTGGAGAGTTCCATGGACTATGGTCACAAAGAGTTGGACATGACTGAGCGACTTTCACTTTCAGTCCATGGGGTACGACCCCAGAGGAGTTGGACACAACTGAAGTGACTTGGCTTGCACCCCTACACACACATACCCCAAACACAGCCTCTGTCCTCTTTGCCTCTCTTCTCAGGAATCCTTTTACCAAAATTTCCAAGGCTCCATTCCTGTCTGTTATGTGCTCCTTTCTCCATATTCTGTTACATGTCAGTGTTTCCTTGGGCATTCCTGACTTCTTTCTGAAACTCAGTGCCTCCCTATTCGCAAATACATAGACCTCTTTCAATGCCTCTCCATCCACCAATGATAGAGCTGGAGGCCAGTGTTGTTACATCATGGCTCTGCATACAGGAACAAGGCCAGGGAAAGGCAAGATCCCAGAGCATGCTTCTACTGTTTATTGATTAGAGAACCATGCTCAGACCTTGCAAACTCTGAACTCCAGTGTGTGAGGAGGACCATACAAAGATGAGACTGTTGCCAATGAAATGACAAGGATTATCTTGGTTGGTGGATCAGAACAACACTTTTCATTGGATAGTGACCAGGGACATGGCCCTTCTTGTACAGCTCAAACATCTTATTCAAAGTTTAACCCATAGCTATAGACCAAGCTCAGATTCCTGCCTATGTTTCTCTTTTGTGGCAAAAGGAGAGACTGATAAAAGGATAGAAAACTGAGTTAAAACACAAAGTAGCTGTAGGTTATGGATTCGGTAACCTCTCCAACAGGTTCTGAACAGGGAGAAAGTGAGACATGAGACACAAATAGTGAGGATTCCTAGGATGGTCCTCTTGGAGCAGGAAAATAATATTTAGGTGCATAATATGGGTTTCTGGGTTGGCAAAAGGGTCGTCCATGGAAGATTCTCTGTAGGGAGGAAAAATAGATGACTTACGCTTNAGTGAGACATGAGACACAAATAGTGAGGATTCCTAGGATGGTCCTCTTGGAGCAGGAAAATAATATTTAGGTGCATAATGTGGGTTTCTGGGTTGACAAAAGGGTCGTCCATGGAAGATTCTCTGTAGGGAGGAAAAATAGATGACTTACGTTTGTCCTTGAGCTGTGCCAGTCCGCAGTGTCAGGCAGAGACCCAGGAGCAGGGCAGCAGCGCTGGTCTTGAAGAGACGCTGAAGAGCATGCATGCTGGAGGAATTTGGTGCTCAGGAAGCCTGTGTTCCCAGGGAGCAGGATGGTTCTTTATAACTCTAGCAGGATGACCCTGGAGCTATCGGGACAGGTTCACTTGGCCAAAATCATCACACCTGAGGGATTTCCCTCATTGCTAACTTTTTTTTATTGTGTGTGAGGAAGGTCAATGTTTAGCTGGAACTTAATTAAGGAGAGAGAGGAAGGAATGAATTGGACCATTTCCATTTGTTTTTCAACATTGAAGTGTTCCTGGCTCATTAAGATAGATCCTGCCTTAACTGTTTTAAACAGGATTCTTTCCTTTTCTAAGTCCTACTTCTTAATCCTTGTTCTAAGTGTAAAGATCCATGAGGTGTCCTTTTCCTTTGTCCTGTGTGTGACACATGTCTTCCTTTCAGTGCCTCAACCCTAAAATTTGCTATAGATTTTAGATGTAGAGTGGATGCCATGAAACTGATGTCCCTACTCCTACCTTCTCTGATTTGCATGTTTGGTTCAATGAATCATCTCTGGGTATAAAGTATGTTTAAAGAGAATTTAATCCATGGAAATGGAAAAACTCAGATGAGATGAGGGGAGACCAGATATATATGGTGTGCATTTCTTTTTTTTAAAAAAATTAATTAATTAATTTTAATTGGAGGCTAATTACTTTACAGTATTATAGTGGGTTTTGCCATACATTGACATGAATCAGCCATGGGTGTACATGTGTATTTCTTATGATACTGCCAACAAGCAAGAAGCTGGATAAAATGCCTTTATGTGAATGGATTGGTTTGTTAGGAGCCTTGAATTCATATTACCTTTGTGGATGCTGCTCTGCTGAAGTGTCTCAGAAAAAGTCCTGTCATCCCAGTTCTCTGCTTCTCTAGCTTCAGTTACCGCTCTGTCTGCTTCTAATTGCAGGAAATTAAGTTGCAAGGATAGATTTTTTAAAAGCTCATTTTGAAAGACTTTTATGATCATCTCTAATTATCTATAAGAGAAAATGGTATCTGAGGAAACGGAGAATTAGGGTGACTAGGGAACTCATGGAATTTCCCACCTACTATCCAAATGTGAGAACCGTGGAAGAGCTGAAGGTCCTTGCATCAGATGGGGAGGTAAAGTCCAAGAGTGAATGAGTTGGGGCAGCTGAGAGTGCTTCACTCTTACTCCTAAAGGGTATCTCAGAGAACTAGAGTGCTGAAGCTAAGCGTGACCTTGAGACGCCTTAAGGCTAGAGCAAGACCAGGAAAGGTTGCTTTCATTCTTCATTTGTATTTTATGCACTGTTGTCTGTGAATCAGGATGGGCCTCTCTCTAGCTCTAGGTGCTTCCCAGCAGGTCTTCTGCCACATCGCGATGCCTTTCATCTCTATTTTCTCTCTTGTTGTTCAGTCCCTGATGTGTCCGACTCTTTGGCCCTATGGACTGTAGCATGCTAGGATTCCCTGTCCTTCACCATCTCACAGAGTTTGTCCATCCTTATGTCCATTGAGTCAGTGATGCTATCCAACTATCTCATCCATTTCCTTCTCCAGAGGATCTTCCCAACCCAGGGATCGAAACTGCATCTCCTGTGTCTCCTGCATTGCAGGCCAATTTTTTACGTGTTGAGCCGTAGGGGAAGCCCATCTCATCCTCAGTTGCCCCCTTTTCCTCCTGCCCTCAATCTTTCCCAGAATCAGGGTCTTTTCCAGTGAGTCAGCTCTTCACATCAGGTGGCCAAAGTATGGGAGCTTCAGCTTTAGCATTGGTCCGTCCAATAAATATTCAGGCTTGATATCCTTTGGATTGACTGGTTTGATCTCCCTGCTGTCCAAGGGACTCTCAAGAGTCCTCCAGCACCACAATTTGAAAGCATCCATTTTTTTGGTGCTCAGTCTTTTTTATGGTCCATCTCTCATATCCTTACATGACTGCTGGAAAAATGACAGGTTTGATTATAAGAAGCTTTTTTGGCAAAGTGATGTCTGCTTTTTAATATGCTGTTTGTCATAGCTTTTATTCCAAGGAGTAAGCATCTTTTAATTTCATGGCTGCAGTCACCATTTGCAGTGATTTTGGAGCCTAAGCAAATAAAACCTGTCATTGTTTCCAATTTTCATGTCTATTTGCCATGAAGTAATGGGACCAGATGCCATGATCTTAGTTTTTTGAATACTGAGTTTTAAGCTAGCCTTTTCACTCTCCTCTTTCACCCTCATCAAGAGTCTCTTTAGTTCCTCTTTGCCTTCTGCTATTAGAGTGACGTCTTCTACATATCTGAGGTTGTTTATACTTCTCCTGAAATCTTGACTCCAGGTTGTGATTCATTCAGCCCAGCATTTCACGTGATGTACTCAACATATAAATTAAAATAGCAGAGTGACAATATACAGCCTAGAAATACTCCTTTCCCAATTTTGAAGCAGTGCATTGTTTCATGTCTGGTTATAATTGTTGCTTCTTGACCTGCATATAGATTTCTCAAAGACAGGTAAGGTGGTCTGGTATTCCCATCTCTTTAAGAATTTTCCACAGTTTGTTGTGATCCACACAATCAAAGGCTTTAGCATAGTCAATGACATCAAGTTGTACGTCTGAAAGTTCACCTACTGTGGAAGCCTAGCTTGAAGGATTGTGAGTATAAGCTTCCTAGCATGTGAAATGAGCACAATTGTACAATAGTTTGAACATTCTTTGGCATTTCCTTTCTTTGGGATTGGAATAAAAGGTAACATTTTCCAGTCCTGTTACCACTGCTGAATTTTCCAGATTTGCTGGCATTTTGAGTGCATCAGTTTCACAGCATCATCTTTTAGGATTTGAAATAGCTCAGCTGGAATCCCATCATCTCCACTAACTTTGCTAGTATTAATGACTCCTAAGGTCCACTTGACGTCACACTCCAGGATGTCTGGCTCTAGGTGAGTGATCACACCATCATGGCTATACAGGTCATTAAGACCCCTATTTTCTCTAGTCATTAAATTTCTTTTTTTCCTGTTCCTTTCCCTTTCAATAATTTATTATTTATTAAAATGTTACTTTTCAACTCAATAATAGATTCTCAGGGAAAAAACAATCAAAATTAAATAAAGGACAGACGTTGACATTTAAAACCTCAACTCACTTATCACACTTACTTTTTAGAGAAACACTTTTATTAGTTTTGTGTATCTTTTAAGCTACTATTTCTATTTCTTTAAGCTACTGAATTCTTATATAGCTTACTGTGTTCCTAATTTTCTGACACAAAATTTATCACACACTGCTTTGCCTTACTGTTTCTATTTAACACTATGATATGGAGACCTTTCATTATAGTATGTAAGACGTCCTTCATTCTAAGTACAGCTGTGTATTTAGTTGTGTATACAAACCATAATTTATTTTATTATCTTTTTACTGATAGACAATATGTTACTTTCCAAATTTTTAATCTTACAAATAGTGTTGTAATCAATAACATTTTTCATTGATCATTTTGAATTCTTTAGGTTTTTCTGTAAGGTAAATTCCAAAAAGTATATCTGCTGTATCAGAGAGAGGTACATTTGTAAACTTGGTGGGTATTGCAGAATTTTTCTACATAGTGGTGTACTACGTTTGCATTTCAATCAGAAATGTTAGAAAATGTCTTCCACAGTCTCACCAACCAAGAGTGTTATCAATGTTTTTATATTTTATCAATTAGATAGGTGAAAATATTATCCCATTGTAGTTTAAATTCTCATTGTTCTCATGAAGAGTGAAGTCAAGTACCTCTTGATAGGCTTATGTGATATATATGTATATGTATATACATTTATATTTTTCCTCTTTCAACCAGATTTTTTCTTCTGAAGTTAGTTTTAACAACCTATTTGACAACAGAAATATTTGATTTAAATCAATATTGTATTTTTTACATAGTTAATATTTTTTCAAGTTTATATATATATGTAACTATTTTTACAGTTGAAGTAAATAATTTGAATACAAGTTCTCTTTAAAAACTCTTTATGTTTAAATATACTTTGTTTATGGTTTTACTAAAATAAAATTCTGGATCGGCAGTTTATCTTTTAGAATTTTGAAGATATTGTATCACGTTTTCCTGGCTTCCACTGTTTCTGTTTTAAAATCAGCTATTATTCTTATTGTTAGGCATTTGAAGTTTAAATGCCTTTTTTTCCCCCTTGACTTCACTTTAAATATTCTCTTTATCTCTGGTTCTCAGTAGGCCCACACTATAATGAACTAAATCTGATTTTCTTTGCATTTATCTTGGCTAAAGTTCTAGTTTTCTGTATTTGAGATTTGATGTCTTTTGTCAGTTTTGGAACATTTGAAGCCATTATATATTTAAATATTACTTCTTTCCTATTCACTGTCACTTCTCCTTCTGAGCCACTTTCCTATTTTTCTTCATCATATCCCATTTGCCCTTTATTTTCTTTTTTTGTGTTATCCATGTTTCTTTTCTCTGTAATTCACTGTAATTTTTTCCAATTTATTTCAGTTTCACAAATCTCCACTTACCTATGTCTAAGTTGCTATTGAAACTGTTCATTGGATTTTTTATTTATTGTCATTTTCATTTCTAGAATGTTTACTGTCTTCTATTTTCAGGAGTTACTTTATTTTGACATAAATTCGAAGTACAAAAGAATATAACTTGAACAGTAGAAGTCATTTATACCTTAAATCTTTCACCTCACAATCTCTGATGGTCACAGTAATTAATTCCTTAGAGATACTTCCAGATGATTCCCATGAACCTATGTTTCTCATCCTTGACCATTAACCCTGAAATTAAGTCATCATAACCATCTTATGAATTGATTCTTATCCTATTTATTCTCATTAATTCATCCAATATTCCTTGCTGCATTCCTACTAGTTTTATCTCTTGGATTTAGAAAAAATTTCTTTCTCACATTTAAGATTTTACTTGTTTTCTTTTTTTCTTTACATTTTAACATTGGCTTTTGTTCTTCCCAGACTACCCAGTTACTTGTTCTCTCCAGGCCTCCCCACCTCCAAATACTATTACATGTTGTTATTCCAAAATGGGTAAATGCATTTTGCTATAAGAATGACTGTCAAAAATCAAATTTCCTTCATAAATTGTTCCTATTGCATCCACTCAATCAATAAACTTTCTCCTGAAGTGGAGAATTTCTGGATAGGAGGTTTAGGAAGCAAAATGAAAACTAGGCCAAAACCAGCTATTACAATTTAGAAGCAGAACTATCATTTTTTAAAAAATTCAGTTATCTGCTGGGTAGCCATCTGTACATCCTAATTCACATAATTAAAAAAAAACTTTTATTCAGTATATATTATGTTTAGGAACATTTGAAGGCCTTGAATTTTTTCTGAAATTATGAAAACCTATTGAGCTGGCAACCATGATTTGGAATGTAAATTTCATTGTTTATTTTGGTCAACTGGAAGAACAGTCAATTTCCTCCTTTGTCTTTGTTTTTTAAAAGACAGACATAGCCTCCAATTTGGAACAAAATAAAAGTGAATGTGCCAAAGCTTTTGAAGTCATTTACATATTATGAATCTGTTAGTGGCAAAGTAAGCTACACAAAGCAAATTGAGGATGACTCATGTCAATCTGCAGATCTGCTATGCCAGGAAAGCACATTGTGGGGGAAACTCAGAGACATGCATTTCTCAATCTAGATTTCTAAAACAAGGGCAAAGTTTCTAATAATTAAAGCAAAAATAGAGTTCTGTATACAATGGCAAAGGCCAAGGGCAAAGAGAGGTCAATGATAGTTCATGTAAAAGTGCTAATAATCCTATCACGTATGAGGAAACAGTTGATTTGCATGGGAATAGAAGCTACAGTGATAAAAAAAAGTCTAGAGAATTCTTTGGGACAAGTCATATGGTTCTAACTTCACTTCTGTGGCACTCTTCACTACCCATCTTTGAGAGGCAGAATAATGGCTCCTAGAACATATTCAGTGTCTTCCCTGGTAGTCCAGTGGTTACGACTTTTCATTCTAATGCAGTGGGTCCTGTTTTGATCCTTAGCTGGGAAGCTAAGATTCCATATGCCTCCTGGCCAAAAAATCAGAACATAAACAACAGAAGCAATGCTGTAACAAATTCAACAAAGACTTTTTTAAAGTTTTTTAAAAAGATACTTAAAAAGCTATCCAGACCCTAATGAAAAGGAAACTGTGACTGTTACTATATGTGGAAAAAGGGACTTTTCAGATGCAATTAAGATATTCAAACTTGGGGTGGGGAGATTATTCTGGATTACCTCTGTGGGCCCCATTTATGTACATGAGTCCTTAAAAGCTGAGAACTATTTTTGGCTGTGGTGAGGGAGGGTGAGAGGAGATCAGTTCAGTTCAGTTGCTCAGTTGTATCCAACTCTTTGCAAACCCATGGACTGCAACCCGCTTGGCTTCCCTGTCCATCATCAACTCCTAAAGCTTGTTTAGACTCATGTCCATTGAGTCAGTGATGCCATCCAACCATCTCATCCTCTGTCATCCCTTTTTCCTCCTGCCTTCAATCTTTCCCAGCATCAGGGTCTTTTCCAATGAGTCAGTTCTTCTCATCAGGTGGCCAAAGTATTGGAGTTTCAGCTTTAGCATCAGTCCTTCCAATGAACACCCAGGACTGATCTCCTTTAGGATGGACTGGTTGGATCTCCTTGTAGTCCAAGGGACTCTCAAGAGTCTTCTCCAACACCACAGTTCAAAAGCATCAATTCTTCGGCCCTCAGCTTTCTTTATGGTCCAGTTCAATGCTATGTGGAGCAGTTCAATGCTTTGCTTCAAGTTCTAGTTCTTGTCTTTGTGGTTAGATGTTGTCTTTGTGGTTAGATGTTGTTCTGAGATGTAGGCAGCTGTGTGTATTCTCACAATTAAAATGAGTTAGGGAATGATTTTTCTCTAGGTTCTCTAACAGGAACACCATCTTCCTGATGCCTTAATTTTAGTGCAGTGAGATGTGTTCAGTCTAACTATAAGATAGTATATTGTGTTATTTAAAGTCACTGCATTTGTGAGAATTTCTTAGGTCAGCAATAAAAAAATTAAACGATATTTAAGTCTGATGGTGCTAAGTCACTTCAGTCGTGTCCGACTCTGTGCAGCCCCACAGACGGCAGCCCACCAGGCTCCTCTGTCCCTGGGATTCTCCAGGCAAGAATACTGGAGTGGGTTTCCATTTCCTTCTCCAATGCATGAAACTGAAAAGTGAAAGTGAAGTCGCTCAGTCGTGTCAGACCCTCAGGTACCCCATGGACCGCAGCCTACCAGGCTCCTCCACCCATGGGATTTTCCAGGCAAGAGTACTGGAGTGGGGTGCCATTGCCTTCTCTGATATTTAAGTCTAGAAACTTTCTAAAAAGCCTGACATCTGTGCTAAAGTAATCTCAATAGATATATCTCACTAGATATAATCTCACTAGATACATACATGTAGTCTTGAAAACTATATCTGATGCCTTTTCATACTGATTCATGGTAGATCTCTCAAAACTCTGTCCACTTCTTAATTCATTAATATATTTACTCATTTATTCATTTACTTTTTTTTGTTGCTTCAAATTGTCATTCATTGAAAAGCAGTTATGCTCTAGCCATGGGATAAGTCACCTAAATTTCTTCTCTCAAGAATATTCAGTGCTGAGACTTCCCTGGTGGCTCTGTGTTTATGTGATCCCAGTGCAGGTGTCCTGGATTTGATCCCTGGCTGGGGAAACAGTTCCCACATGCCAAAAGTAGGAATTTGCATGCCACATCTAAAGTTCTCACATGCTTCAATGAAGATTGACAATCCCATTGCTTCAAGTAAGACCTGGTTTAACCATATAAATCAATAAATATTAAGAAATATTATATTCAGTCTTTAGTCTTACCTAGTGAAGACTGATTCCAAAGTTAACTGGTTACTGTAACCATCCATAGAATCTAAACATTGGTTTTGCCAGTAGTCATGTTTGGACATGAGAGCTGGACCATAAAGAAGACTGAGGACCAAGAAATTGATACCTTTGAATTGTGGTTCTGGAGAGACCCTTGGACAGAAAGATCAAACCAGTTAATCCTAAAGGAAATCAACCCTGAATATCCACAGGAAGGACTGATGCTAAAGCTGAAGCTCTAGTATTTTGGCCACCTAATGTGAAGAGCTGACTCATTGGAAAAGACTCTGATACTGGAAAGATTTAGGGCAGGAGAAGAAATAGGCAATAGGCGATGAGACGGTTAACAGTATCACAGACTCAAAGGACATGAGTTTGAGCAAACTCCGAGAGATGGTGAAGGACAGGGAAGCCTGGCATGCTGTAGTCCATGGGGTTGCAAAGAGTTGGACATGGCTTAGCAACTGAACAACAATAATAAATATTGTTCAATATATCTTCTATATCTTGGCTGTTATAAATAATGCTACAATGAACATTTTGCTTGCCAGCTGGCTGTAGTGGTAAAGAACCCACCTGCCAAAGCAGGAGATGTGGGTTTGATCCCTGGGTTGGGAATATCCCCTGGAGGAGGACATGGCAATTCACTCCAGTATTCTTGCCTAGAGAATTCCATGGACAGAGGAACCTGGAGGGCTTCAGTCCATAGGGTGACAAAGAATTAGCCATGACTGAAGAGACTTAGCATGCCCAGTGGACATAGGGCTGCATGGATATTTTCAAATTAGTATTTTTACTTTCTCTGGGTATTTATCTGAAGATGGACTTGCTGAATCATATGATAGTTTGTTATATTAATTTTTTTGAGGTACCTGCATACTGTCTTCCATTTTGGTTGCACCAATCAGATTGGTGTAGATTGGTAGATTTAAATGTAGGTTGGTGCCATTGGATGCACCAGTTTACATTTTTACCAACAGTGCATGACTGTTAACTTTTCTCCACACCCTTTCCAACACATATTTGTTGTTTTTTTGATGATGATTATTCTGACAGATATGAGGTGATATCTTACCGTGTTTTAAATTTGTATTTCCCAGGAAATTAGTGCTGTTGAGAATCTTTTCATATTAGGTCTTTCCATGTCTTTGGAGAAATGTCTATTCAGGTACTCTGGCTGTTTTTTAAATTAGATCTTTTTATACTGAACTATATGTTTTTTCTACAAAATTTGGCTCGAATATTAACCCCATTGGATATAGCATTTGCAAATATCTTCTTTCATTCAGTAGTTTGCCTTTTCATTTTATTGTGGCTTCCTTTGTTGTGCAAGATGTTTTTAGTTTGAGGTAATCCTATTTGTTTAGTTTTGCTTTTATTTCTCTTGCTTGAGCAAACAAATCCAAAAAAAAAAAAAAAAGATGGATGTCAAAGACCATTGTGCTTATGTTTTATTTTAAGAGTTTTATGGTTTCAGGTCTTATATTAGGTCCTTAATCCATTTTGAGTTTATTTCATATATAAGAAAATGGTCTAGTCTGATTCTTTTGCAAGTAGCTGTCCCATTTTCCCAGAAATATTTATGAAGGAAAATAGTAGACCATATTTATGGTCTACTCCATTTTATATTTTTGCCTCCTTTGTTTTGGATTAACTGACTACAGAAGAGTGGTTTTATTTATAGGTTCTCTAATCTCTTCCATTGATCTATGTGTCTTTTGTTTCCTTTTTATCAGGAGAACAGTGTTTTATAGTGCAGCTTGTACCCAGTGATCATATCTTCAGTTTTGTTCTTTCTCAAGATGACTTTGGCTATTTAGGATCTTTTGTGGTTCCATACAAATTTTAAGATTATTTTTTTCTAGTTCCATGAAAAATGCCCTGGTATGTTGATAGGGACTGCATTTAATCTCTGAATTGTTTTGGGTCATATGAACATTTTAGTAGTAGTAATTCTTCCAGTTTATAAGCCAAGTATACCTTTTACTTGTGTCGTCTTCAGTTACTTTCATCACGTTTTATAATTTTTAGAGTATGGATCTTTCATCTCCTTGGTTAAGTTTATTCCTAGGTATTTTATTCTCTTTAGATGCAATTGTCAATGGGATTATTTTAAAAATTTCTTTCTAATAGATCATTGTTAGCATATAGAAACACTATAGATTTCTGAATATTAATTTTACCCACTGTAACTTTGCTGAATTCATGTATTAGTTTTAGTAGATTTTTGGGTGTTTACATGTAGTATCACGTCTTCTGTAAACACTAACCATTTTACTTCTTTATTTTCAATTTGGATGCTTCTTATTTTTCTTGTCTGAATGTTGTGGTTAGGATTTCCAATATCATGTTAATAAAAGTGGCAAGGGTGGACATCCTTGTCTTGTTCTTGTTTTTAGAGAAAAGTTTCAGCTTTTCACTATTGAGTATGATGTTGGGTATGGGTTTGTTATAAATGGCCTTCATTATGTTGAGCTATGTTCTCTTTATACCCATATCAATAACATTTTTTTAAAAAACCATGAATATATGTTGAATATTGCTGAACACTTTTTCTGTGTCTATTGATTATGTGATTTCTCCTTCCTTTCATTAATATGGGTTAACATAGTGTATCTCATTAATTGATTTGCAAATGTTGAACCATCCTTGTAAACTTGGAATAAATCCAACTTGATCGTGGTGTTCGATTCTTCTCCTATTGGTTTTGAAACCTCTGTTTTATGTATTTTCTCTCTGATCTTTATTATATTATTTCCTTTCTTCTGCTGACTCTGGGATTTCTTTGTTCTTCTTTTTCTAATTCTTTTTGTCTCTAATCAGAAAAGATGCTTGGTATGGTTTAGATCTACTGCCTGTCTTCATGTTGTGGCCAGGCCATGCTTACCGTAGATGTGCTGGTGTGAAGGACTGGCCGTGTTGCGGCAGCCTCTAGGGCTTGGCACCAGTCATTGTTGGTGCTGTGCTATGTACAGGCGGCCCCTGGGATCGAAGCTGCTTTCAGATGGTGCTGCCAGTGAAGGGTGACCGCCAAGACTGGCAGGGGCAGGGGTCGGCTTGAAGGGGCTCTGTTTTGCTAACTGAGGGTATCCACCAGGTAAGATGAAACAGTGGCCTGCTTTGGAGGGACTCTGGTGTTGGTCAGAAATGCCTGCTGGGACTAGTAGGGTGAGAGGCCACATTGGAGGGAGTCTGGTGCCAACTTAGGAAGGGAGCAGTGGTCTACTCTGGAGGGTCTCCAGTGCTGGCTGATGGTGTCTCCTGGAACTGGGAGAGTGGCAGGCTGCTTTGGAGGGGCTCTGGTGTAGCTCTGGAGGGGCTGCCAGGTCTGGTGGGGCTTCAGTGCTGGCTGAGGATGTCTGTTGGGGCTGGCAGGGTTGGGGTGCTGCTTTGGAAGATTGCCAGATGTGTTGGGTCTACAGGTGAACCCAGGGTGGGACAAGCAGTACAAGTAAGTTAAATGGCAAGGGTCAGAAATGGTGCCCGATAGTGCTGGACCAGCTAAGTAGAGGGTGAGCTATAAGAAAACTGCCATCAAAGTGGCACCTGCCTGCCTCTCTACACCCCCAGAAGTTCCATGATCCCTGCTGCTCTGGCACCTGAAAATTAGTCAACGAGTCTCCTCAAGGTAAGAGATTTTGAAACATCTGCCTTGGTGCTGACACTCCGAGGGAATGAATTTTGGTGAGTTTTCTTGAAGAGTAGTGTCTCAGCTTCCCACAGCCCTCTGGCTCTCCCAGGCGTCAAGCTCCCTGGCTTTCAAAGCCAGATGGTATGAGAGCTTGTCTTCCTGGTGCAGGTCTCCTGGGCTGGGAGGCCTTGGTGTGTTCAGAGCCCTCAGGTAAGACTCCTAGGCTGTGATATCCTTCCCACCGAAGGGTTAGACCCCCAGGACTGGTCCCAACCAGACTGCACTTCTGTTCCTCCTATCCTTCTCCATGTGGCTTTTCCTTCTTATCTTTAGCTGTGGAAAACCTTTTCTGCTAGTCTCCAGGTCATTCTCAGAGAGAGCTTCTGTATATATAGCTGTCATTTGGTGTGTCCCTGGGAGGAGGTGAGTCCAGGATCATCTTACTCTGCTTTCTGTCCCAACTTCCTGAGTTCAGCATTTTTAGATTTTACATATAAATGATATACAGTATTTTTCTTTCTTTGTTTGACTTATTTCACTTAGCATAATGTCCTCAAGTTTCACCCATGTTGTTGGAAATGGCAGGATTTCGTTCTTCCCCATGACAGAATAATACTCACTCCTATGTATGTGTGTGGGTGTATGTGTGTGTATACATGTATATATAGCTTGAGGTTGTTTTATAATAAGGCATCTTGCTGCTGTTTCATGCTCTGGCCTCTTGGCGCCTGCTATTCCATCGGCCACAATGCCCTCTGCCCGCTGTGTGCCCGACCCTGGCTCATACTCCCCTTCTCTCAGGAAGGACTCATTCACCCTCTTTGGTGGAGCCCCTCAGGGTGCCCTCTGCCTTTCGGCTTATTATGCTTCTTGTGCAGTCCACTGTCTAGTAGACATGCTTTAGTCTACCATCTTTCACTGTCTGGAAAGAAGCAGCTGAATAGAACAGAATGCTATTGTTTATCCCGGGGTCCATAGATATTCTACCCCTGACGACGCTAGAGGCAGGGTGACTCCCATCTCCTGGGATCTGAAGCAGTTCCTGGGGGGAGGAGGGTGTATGGAGCAGTGGGATGTAGGAGGGCCGGGGAATAGGGGGCCTTGAGGTTCCTGTCCACATTCTACCCATCACTTGCTATGAGTTTTAGGGCCACCACTTTCCCTTTTTATGAGAATAGCCCCTCTCTCTTTCATCTTCTCTTTCATGGACAGTTCAGTTCAGTTCAGTTCAGTCGCTCAGTCGTGTCCAACTCTTTGCAACCCCATGGACTGCAGCATGCCAGGCCTCCTTGTCCATCACCAACTCCCGAAGTTTATTCAAACTCATGTCCATTGAGTTGGTGATGAGTGATGACCATCTCATCCTCTGTCATCCCCTTCTCTTGCCTTTGGTCTTTCCCAGCATCAGGGTCTTTTTCCAATGGGTCAGCTCTTTGCATCAGGTGGCCATAGTATTTAATGGACAGGGAAAGCCCAAAAACTCTCCTCAGTAAAGGTCTTTTGAAAGAGCAGAACCCTAAAAATTCTGGCTGTTCTGAGAGTCCTTTGGGGTAGATTTTGTAGGAAAGACACAGCAGAAGTCAGAGAAGCTTGTGAGAAGTTTATTTTAGAGACTAAAGTTAGCTAGTTGACCCCAACCAGCTTTCCTTGGAGGAAATCCCCTGCTGGCGGGGTTGGGATGTGCAGAGACAAAGGCTTCCATTTAGATCAGACTATGGTAGGCTCTTAGTGATAGAAAAGCGATTTGCTTTAATAGGTATCACTGCCCAGTCATCCGGACAGATATTTAGTTGACGAATAACATCAACCACTGCTGTTACTCTTAGAGTACCTGAAAGAGACAAGGCAGGACAAAGGTCACCTCTGATAACACTCCAACCCCAATGCCTTGACTTTTCTACCATCACCAGGAATTTCCCCACTGGGATTCTGTTTCCCCAAGTCATTTACAAATATAGGTCCCTTATTAACTTTTCTCCCAAACCTTTCACCTTTCAAGTTGGGCAGAGTCCCCACATTCTCTCCTCCCCTTCTTCCCTCCCTTCCTCTCTGCCCTTCCTCATGGAGGTTCTGATCCAGGTCTGGAGCCATGTTTGTGTTTTTTTCCTCCCTGGAGGATAGTTTTTCCCTTGGTCATCTCCCGTACTTACTGTTGGTTTGCAAATCCCAGAAGAATCTCCTTGGGTAATTGTTACAGAGGCAGGAGGTGAATTTATAATTAAAATTCCCTTCAATCGGAGTGTTGCTTAGAAGATAACATTTAATCTGGGGAGAGAGGACCCAGTGTTAGCTTGAGGATGGAAAAGTGAAAGACAAGAAAGGGTGACAGGGGAGGAGGAAGATCTACTCAGTGATTGAAAAGCAGGGGTGGGTGTGGGTCAGAGGCAGGAGGAGTGAACTATGTGGTGTCCTCTAGGTCAGAAGGTCTGTCCTCATGTCCTCGAGTTCCTGCTTTAGCAGCACGGGTCTAGGGCTTGGGAGGAAAGAGGTAAGTGAGTTCACAGGGCTGGAATCAGTCATCTTGGGGCAGTTGGTCATCTGGGGAGCAGGCTTGCCTTGTTTCCCTAGTCAAGGCTGTCTGGAATTGGGCTGTGACCACAGCCTGGCTGCTTGGGCGTGGAAGTCAATGCCAGGCCCTGTTGCCAGACTGTGGCTGAGCCCCAGCTGTGTTCCTCTAAAACTCTGTGACTTTCGGTAATTAGTGACCTTTCATAATTAGGGTGATGTGTCTCACTCTTGTTTTCCTCAGTTGTGAGGTGAAAGCAATTACTCACCAACCCTGGCTGCTACATGCTGCTGCTGCTAAGTCGCTTCAGTCCTGTCCTACTCTGTGCGACCCCATAGATGGCAGCCCACCAGGCTCCCCCGTCCCTGGGATTCTTCAGGCAAGAACAGTGGAGTGGGTTGCCATTTCCTTCTCCAATGCATGAAAGTGAAAAGTGAAAGGGAAGTCACTTAGTCATGTCCAACTCTTCATGACCCCATGGACTGCAGCCCACCAGGCTCTTCTGCCCACAGGATTTTCCAGGCAAGAGTACTGGAGTGGGGTACCATTGCCTTCTCCTAACAATGGGTTCCAAGTGAGATTGAGATCTTGAAGTTAGTTTTCCTTCTCTTTTCCAAATCAAGAGCACTTTACAACTTAAGATCCCAGAGTATACGGGCTTCCTCGGTGGCTTAGTGGTAAACAATTCTCCTGCTAATGCAGAATGCACGGGTTCTGTCTCTGGGCCAGGAAGATCCCACAGCCCATAGGGCAAACTAAGCCCATGCAGCGTGGCTACTGAGCCTGCGGCTCTACAGCCCTTTCTCCCCAACAAGAGCATTCGCTGCAACGAGAAGCTCTTTTCCTGCAACTGGAGCGTAGCCCCTGCTCACTACAACTAGAGAAAAGCCACACAAGGAAGACCCAGCCAGCACAGCCAAAATTAAGAAGAAGCTAAATAAATGAAGATCCCAGAGTACAGCATATGTAAGTTTCAGTGGAGTCAAGAGCCTTCTGTCTAGTTAGTGTTCAGCACGGAAGTTTTATTCTGCGGTCCATAAACCCAGAAAGGTCTGCGGATAGTATTCAGTGAGTCTGTGTATTCAGGTGGAAAGAGGTTTTATCTTTATTTTTGCTAGACTCTCATTGAAACCGAGCACTTCTGTTACAAAGGTCATCAGTAATCCATGGTGGTATTAGCAGTATGCATGATCTTATCAAGAAGAGAGACATAGATATGTTTGCACTACATTATAATTTTAGAGATCTTGAAATATTGTCTCTCATCACTGCCTTTGTGCTCTATAGGACTGACATACATGGTCATGGCTGGGGCCATCAGCCCGTTTCCTGCAACTTCTCCAGGTAGCTGGCAGCTCTGTGCTGAATGGCCTGTCAGCCCCCGAACAGTGAATTCAAATGTTCTCACCCTTGGGATTTTACTCAGAATACTTTGGACATCCTGGTGTTTCTATAGAGAAATCTACCCTCACCTTGTTTAGTTTTTTATTACATTTGCAACAATATATCTTCATCTATCCCCCTTCACAGATCACAGCATTGTCACAGCAAAGAGTCTTGTGTAACTCAATGAAGCTAGGAACCACACTGTACAGGGCCACCCAAAACTGATGGATCATAGTGCGGAGTTCTGACAAAACGTGGTCCACCGGAGCAGGGAATGGCAATCCACTCCAGTATACTTGCTTTGAGAACGTCATGAATATTGTGAAAAGGCAAAATGATATGGCACCAGAAGATGAGCCCCCAAGGTTGGGCGCTGTCCAATATGCTACTGGGGAAGAGCAGAGAAATAGCTCCAGAAAGAATGAAGAGGCTAGGCCAAAGCAGAAATGACACTCAGTTGTACTCAGTTGTAGACGTGTCTGGTAGTGAAAGTAAAGTCTGATGCTATTAAGAACTTCACTGCATAGGAACCTGGAATGTTAGGTTTAAGAATCAAGGCAAATTAGACATGAACAAGCAGGAGATGGCCTGAGTGAACCTTGACATCTTAGAAATCAGTGAACTAAGATAGATAGGAATGAGTGAACTTAATTCAGATGACCATTATATCTCCTCCTATGGGCAAGAATACCTTAGAAGAAATGGAATAGCCCTCAGAGGCAACAAAAGAGTCTGAAATTCAGTCTGGGTGCAATCTCAAAAACAAAGAATGATCTCAGTTCATTTTCAAGGCAAATTATTCAACATCACAGTAATCCAAGTCTATGTCCTAGCCACTAATGCTGAAGAAGCTGAAGTAGAAGAATTCTATGAAGACCTACAAGACCTTCTAGATCTAGCAACAAAAAATTATGTACATTTCATAATAGGGGACTGGAATGCAACAGTAGAAAGTCAAGGGTTATCTGGAGTAATAGGCAAGCTTGGCCTTGGAGTACAAAATGAAGCAGGGCAAAGATAGAATACACTGGTCATAACAAACACCCTTTTCCAACAACACAAGAGACAACTCTACACATGGACATCACCAGATGGTCAATACTGAAATCAGATTGATTATAAGCTTTGCAGCTGAAGATGGAGAAGCTCTATACAGTTAGCAAAAACAAGACCTAGAGCTGACTGTAGCTCAGATCATGAGCTCCCTGTTGCAAAATTCAGGCTTGAATTGAAGAAAGTAGGGAGAAACAAGAGACAACTCAGGTATGACCTAAATGAAACCCCTTATGATTATACAGTGGAGGTGATTAATAGATTTATGGGATTAAATATGATAGCAGAGTGCCTGAAAAACTATGGACAGAGGTTTATAACATTTTACAGGAGGTGGTGACGAAAACCATCCATAAGAAAAAGAAATGCAAGAATGCAGCATGGTTGTCTGAGGATGCTTTACAAATAAGAGAAGCAAAAGGCAAAGGAGAAAGGGAAAGATATGCCCAACTGAATGCAGACTTCCAGAGAATAACAAGGAACGATAAGAAAGGCTTCTTAAGTGAACAATGTAAAGAAATAGAGGAAAACAACAGATTAGGAAAGACAAGAGATCTCTTCAAGAAATTGGACATATCAAGGGAATATTTCATGCAAGGATGGACATGATAAAGGACAGAAATGGTAAGGACTAACAGAAGCAGAAGAGATTAAGAAGAGGTGGCAAGAATACACAGAAGAACTGTACAAAAAGGTCTTAATAACTTGATAACCATGATAGCATGGTCACTCACCTAGAGACGGATATCCTGGAGGGTGAAGTCAAGCAGGCCTTAGGAATTATTAGAGTGAACAAAGCTAGTGGAAGTGATGGAATTCCAGCTGATCCATTTAAAATCCTAAAAGACGATGCTGTTCAAGTGCGGCACTCAATATGTCAGCAACTTTGGAAAACTCTACAGTGCCCACAGGACTGAAAAAGAATAGTTTTCATTCCAATCCTAAAAATGGGCAATTCAAAAGAATGTTCGACTACAGTACAATTGCAGTCATTTCATGTGCTAGCAAAGTAATATGCAAAATCCTTCAAGCTGGGCTTCAATAGTATGTGAACTGAGAAATTCCAGATGTACAAGCTTTGTTTAGAAAAGGCAGAAGAGCCAGACATCAAATTGCCACCATTTGCTGTATCATAGAAAAGCGAGGGAATTCCAGGAAAATGTCTACTTCTGCTTCATTGACTACACAAAAGCCTTTGACTGTGGATCAAAACAAATTGTGGAAAATTCTCAAAGAGATGGAAATACCAGGTCATTTAACCTGTCTCCTGAGAGACAAGAAGCAACAGTTAGAACTGAACATGGAACAATAAACTGGTTCAAAATTGGGGGAGGAGTACGTTAAGGCCATATATTGCCACTCTGCTTATTTAACATATTTAGCTACATCATGCGAAATGCTGGGCTGGGAAACAACGGAAACAGTGAAAGACTTTATTGTCTGGGGTTCCAGAATCACTGCAGATGGTGACTGCAGTCATGAAATTAAAAGATGCTTGCTCCTTGGAAGGAAAGCTATGACAAACCTAGACAGCATATTAAAAAGCAGAGACATAACTTTGATGATAAAGGTCCATATGGTCAAAGCTATGATTTTTCCAGTAGTTATGTATGGATGTAAGAGTTGGACCATAAGCAAGGCTGAGCACTGAAGAATTGATGCTTTTGAACTGTGGTGTTGGAGAATACTTTTGAGAGTCCCTTGGACTGCAAGGAGATCAAGCCAGTCCATCCTAAAGGAGACCAGTCCTGGGTGTTCATTGGAAGGACTGATGCTGAAGCTGAAGCTCTAATACTCTGGCCACCTGATGTGAAGATCTGACTCATTAGAAAAGAACCTGATGCTGGGAAAGATTGAAACACGAGAAGAAGAGGACAACAGAGGATGAGATGGTTGGATGGCATCACCAATTCAGTGGACATGAGTTTGAACAAACTCTGGGAAATGGTGAAGGACAAGGGAGGCCTGGCATACTGCAGTCCATGGGGTAGCAAAGACTTGGACATGACTGAGTGACCAAACAATACAACAGCAACAAAATGTCATCCAGTCCCGTCACTTCATTCAAATAGAAGAGGAAAAAGTGCAAACAATGACAAATTCTACTTTCTTGGGCTCTAAAATCACTAAGGATGATGACTGCAATTAAAAAATAAAAAGGTGAAATTAAAAGATGCTTGCTCCTTGAAAGAAAAGCTATGATAAACCTAAACAAATTATTAAAAAGCAGAGACATCATTTTGCCAACCAACGTCCATATAGTTAAAGCTATTGTTTTTCCAGTAGTCATATATGGATGTGAGAGTTGGACCAGTCAGTCCTAAAGGAAGTCAACCCTGAATATTCGTTGAAAGGACTGATGGTGAAGCTGAAGCTCCAGTACTTTGGCCACCTGATGTGAAGAACTGACTCAATGGAAAAGACCCTGATTCTGGGAAAGATCAATGACAGGAGGAGAAGGGGGCAGCATAGGATGAGCCCACTAGATATCATCACCAGCTCAATGGATGTGAGTCTGATCAAACTCTGGGAGATAGTGAAGGATGGGGAAGCCTGGCATGCTGCAGTTCATGTGGTGGCAAAGAGTTGGACATGACTTATGAAGTGAGCAACAACGATCTTTACGAATCATGATTTTCACTACTTTAATAACCAAAACAAAAAATTCCTAGTCTCTTGGATGTCCAACAAAACAGCTGTGATTTGTTGCCAAATGGTAGTGTACAGTTTAAGGTCTTTACTCAAGCTTCACGATGACAGCCACCATATAATATAATCTCTAGAAAATAAAATGTAACTTGTTTATATTTAAGTATATTGCCTTTCAGCTAGTGTGCCCATAAAGAAACACACATATATAGCTGTATCACAAGTTTACTTTTTAAATAATTTTATCATTTTTCTTTATTATGTCTGTTTTCCTTTGTAATCAGTGCATTTTATTTACAAATTTAGAGCAATTTTCTGGTAAGAGTTCCAAGACCAGCAAAATGGTCCAGACCACAAATGTTTAAGCACTTGGTTAACCCTACATTTTCTTCAACGTCAAATTATTATATGGTGTTTATATTCAAGCACATGTTTGAGGATAATCTATTCCATTTTAAAAATATTTATTTGTATTTATTTATTTATTTAGCTACCCAGTTTTAAGGTGTGGCACAAGAATCTAGTTCCTTGATCAGGTCCCCTGCCTTGGAAGCACAGAGTTTTAGCCATCGGACCCCCAGGGAAATCCCAACCTATTCTATACTTGTCTTTATGATCTTTAATACCTCACTTGACCAAGAATTTAGCTACATAAACATTGTAATTAGTAGAAAATGAATATTAGGTTCTAGAAACATCACACCTATAAAATTATATTTTTTCCAAAGTTTTAAAAATATGAAGGTGTATTCATAGTTATACATTTATTTCATGCTCGCATGCTAAGTCCCTCAGTTGTGTCCGACACTTTGTGACCCCCCCCCCCAGCCCCCCCCCTCCCC
>SJYT01036013.1:121778-206892 GCA_006410635.1 Cephalophus harveyi
CGCCATGGACTCTAACCCGCCAGGCTCCTTTGTTCATGGGATTCTCCAGGCAAGAATACTGGAGTGGGTTGCTACTGGAGTGGGTTGCCATTTCCTTCTCCAGGGGATCTTCCTGACCCAGGGACTGAACCTTCATCTCT
The DNA here is from genome assembly GCA_006410635.1 of Cephalophus harveyi. NCBI lineage: Eukaryota > Metazoa > Chordata > Mammalia > Artiodactyla > Bovidae > Cephalophus > Cephalophus harveyi. The sequence continues at coordinate 121,919 of SJYT01036013.1, forward strand.
TATGTCTCCTGCACTGGCAGGCAGGTTCTTTGTTGCTAGCACCACCTGGAAAGCTCACATTTATTTTACAGTTATACATAAATTCTTTCTAATTTGCAGTATCATTCATTCTATGGAGTTCTTTGTCTTTGATTTGTACTTGGTTAGGTTTTAAAAAGTTTGCTTTATTTTATTGTAATAGCATGTTCTTAAAACAATTTTATTAATCAGTGGCAAAAAAAATTATATCAGGTGTCAAATTGTTGATTAAAGACATTTTTTTTTTTTTACACCTGTTACATTCTCAGGGTTGGAAATGGACTTTCATAATCTATCATCACCACTAGAAATTACCATTATCACAAAACTTTTATGCCCATCTTCACATTCTTTTTTCATCTGTGCTTTTGATAAAACACAAAATTGAAAAATTATGACTCACTCTCCCTCCCACCTCTAATTAGTATACATAGTTCATATTATTGGATTGTAAACAGGAAAACTGGATAAAGCAGCTGTATTACTCTTTGCTCAATGATCAGTAATCTTTCTCCTATAGGTGTGGGGCTATTTCTAGAATGCAGTTTAATGAATAACAGTCCTCACACTCCCAATTTTGTTTTCTATTTAGTCCCTGTCCTTAAAGTCTCTAGTGGCTCAGAAAGTAAAGAATCTGCCTGCAATGTGGGAGACCCATGTTCGATCCCTGGGTCAGAAAGATCCCCTAGAGAAGGGAATGGCAACCCACTCCAGCATTCTTGCCTGGAGAATCCCATGGACAGAGGAGCCTGGTGGGCTACAGTCCATGGGGTCGCAAGGAGTCAGACACAACTGAGAGACTAACACTTTCACTTTCAAATCTAATTTGAATTCTGAAGCTGTCAGAAGGTACCTGTGACATCTCAGCTTGAGAGATGTCTTTCTGGAATGAGATAGGGTAGCTACATGGATCTGGGCCCTTGAACAGAGGTGGCTAACAAGTGATGTGCATGCATGCAGTCGCTCGGTTGTGTCCGACTCTCTGCGACCCCATGAACTGTAGCCTACCAGGCTCCTCTGTCTATGGAATTTTTCAGGCAAGAATACTGGAGTGGGTTGCCATTTCCTCCTCCAGGGGGATCTTCTCAACCCAGGGATGAAATCTGCATCTCCTGTGTCTCTTGCATTACTGCTGCTGCTAAGTCACTTCAGTCGTGTCCAACTTTGCGACCCCATAGACGGCAGCCCACCAGGCTCCCCCGTCCCTGGGATTCTCCAGGCAAGAACACTGGACAGGGTTGCCATTTCCTTCTCCAGTGCATGAAAGTGAAAAGTGAAAGTGAAGTCACTCAGTTGTATCCGACTCTTCGCGACCCCATGGACTGCAGCCTACCAGGCTCTTCCATCCATGGGATTTTTCAGACAAGAGTACTGGAGTGGGGTGCCATTGCCTTCTCCTGCATTACAGGTGGATTCTTTACCCGCTGAACATTGAGGAAGCCCCTAGGAAGGGATGATCATGCTTTCGTGACAATACCAGAGGAGACTGTCAGTGAGGTGGAGAAGGACACACTCTTCCTGGGGTGGGAGGGGAAGTTCTGTGGGTTCAACCCACACAGGTCCTTTCCACGGGACCCAGAGCAGCCAGACAAGAGGAGGCCTAATGCACGTTATCCTTGGAGATCCTCTGATCTAGATCCTCCCTCTCACCACTGCCGAACTGGGAGAAAGGGAGGAGAAGGGTGTGCTTTCCTTATCAGAGAGGAGAGGTTGGAACAACAGTCAACTTCCGACAAAAGAGCAGACAAAGCCAAAGAGCAGAAGAGTGAGCAGAAAGCAGACTCTGCTCAGGTCTTCCTGGGGAGGAGGGTTCACAACCTGCCCGTTGCTGGCCCCGCATCTCGTTTCCCCACTTGCCTCAACCTCCCAGATGGGGTTGTGGGTTTTCCTTCTGAGGCTCTCCACGCTCCTGTCCTGCATCTCAAACGGCCATACCCAGGACCCAGGGAGAGACTCTCACCCATCCTCCCCCACCTCTCTCTCCCCTCTGAGCTGTGCTTCTCCCACTAGTCACGCCTTCTCTCTCCTCCCTCCCACACTTTCTGGATTTGGGGGGTCCCTTCATTTGTAAAATGACTGTAGTCATCTGCCCTGAGCCCCCATTTTTATTCTGAGGCTCAAGTATCTATATGAGCATTGGGAGCAGGAGGGTGGGGGTTCATTATGTTATCAATTACATTATGCAATATTGGAGTCAGAGCTTGATATAACCGTATTCGTAGTTAGCAATCAGACTTTTCCCAGGGAGGGCCTCTACTTACCACCATGCATTCCTTCAGATCTGTTGAAACTTGAAGCACCACGGTGGCCTCTTCACTCCCATCTATTTGCAGCATCTGCAGGTCCATTGTCATCAACTGTTGACTGGTTCTGGGAAGAGAGAAGCGGGTTTGAGATCAGAAATCAATCCATGAGAGACGGGGCTTGCGGTCAGCAAGACCAAGGGAACTGAGAAGGTGCAGATGAAGGAGGTGATGAGCGCAGGATCCCTCACTCAGCATCTGAGTCTCCTGAGAACTTTTGATTTGGGGTTGTTTTGTACAGATTAGGTGTGCTTACTAAAGCACATTTCCTTCCTGGAGAAGGAAATGGCAATCCACTCCAGTATTCTTGCCTGGAGAATCCCACGGACGGAGGAGCCTAGTAGGTTACAGTCCACGGGGTCGCAAAGAGTCGGACACGACTGAGCAACTGAACTGAACTGACTAAAGCAACTTGAATTCTTTATTTTAGAGCTGAGCATCTTCTTTCCTTCCTCTGGTCATCCTAGTTTGCCCCAAAGCAAGGAGCTGCCTAGGATGAGGGGCTTTCTAGTGCTAAAACCAAGAAATTCCTGAGCAAACTGGGCTGGGTGATCACCTTAGTTAGCACAACTTATTTCAACAACTTGCCATGCCTCAGGGCTGAATACAGTGGCATCTATATCTGAACTTGTCCTCACCCAATGTTTCTTGGTGCCTCCACATTATACCAGCTTCTCAAAATCCTGAGTGGTTTTTTCCAGGATAGGACACCTGGTGGCACTACAGAGATCACCACCAGAATCATAATCCAGAAACCCAGCATCCCAAACTCTCTTCCTGGAGAGAAAACTTCCCGAGATTTGCTGAATGATTCTGTCCCTCCCCAGTCCCTAGCTCCATTTCCTACCTAACTCCATTTTGCTTGCCCAGTTTCTTGCTTCTGTCAAACATAGACCTTCAGTGAACTAGCTTCTAAACCTGCGCTTCCTGATATCAGTATTTATGGGGGCAAGTGGTCCTTGTCTTCATCTTTGGTCTTGAGAATAGGGAGAATGTCTAAGTTGCTGAGTCAGCGCAGCCTCATACCACAGGGCCAAGGATCTGTGACCACACCCTCTAATCCTTTCCTGAGTCCTGCCCAAAGCTGTTGTTGTCCTTCCTAAAGGTATTATTGGAACTCGCTGACCTGCTTCTAGGAGGGAAGGTAGGAGAAGGTGGGGTTTTCCGAGCAGAATTCTAACAAAGGTATTGACTATGGACAGGATACGAATCAGAGCTTTGGCTCAGAGGTAAAGAATCCACCTTCCATGCAGGAGTCTCAGGTTCAGTGCCTGGGTAGGGAAGATCCCCTGGAGAAGGAAGTGGCAATCCATTTCTGTATTCTTGCCTGGAAAATCCCATGGACAGAGAAGGCTGGCGGGCTACAGTCTATGGGGTCACAAAAGAGACATACACAACCTAGCAACTAAACAATAACAGCAACAGTTACTTACAGCCTATTTGAACAATGGGAGCCTTCTTTCCATTGGCAACCTAGAAGCACCCAGTGGAAATGTAAGGGAAATTGATGACCCTCCCTAAGAGGGGGAAAATGGAGCTAGGCGTGGGGTTCATGAGAGTTCCTGGGACTAGAGTTCTGGGAAGTTGAAAAAGTTTTCAGGAATGAATATGCAGATTTCTAGAGCAGGAGTGGAGGAGCCCCCTCCCCACCCAATTTTTGTTTTGTTTTGTTTTTAATGAGGAGGAGAAAGTCTTGGCTCACGTGTCTTCCTGAGCTTTGGTGGTCCCCAGCTGCAGGCAAAGAATCAGAAGCAGGGCAGCAGGGCTGGCCCTGAGCAGGAGATGGAGAGAGTACATGCTGAATGAGACAGAATGTGATGTCCTAGAGAAGTAGGATCCCAGGTGCTCAGCACAGTCTTTATACGCAGATCAAGGAAGTGGAGAGCTGCCAAGCAGATCCATGTTGTCAATCATACATTTATCCTCCCCGCTCATGATCTTTCCTTGTTGAGTTGAAGTTTGTTTTTCTATGGAAAAAGTCAACATTCAGCTTGAGTGTTAAGAGTCTGGAAGAGGAATTAGATTACCCTTCCTCGTTTTCTCACTATTAGAGTTTCTCAGAAAGGCCAGGACCTCAAAAGATATACCAAACTTTCCCTAGTTGACAGAAATGATTTCTTTCTCCTAATCCTTCCAATGCCTGTCTGTCCTGCTCTACATGGTCTTAGCTTCAGTCACTGCTCTGATAGTCTCTGGAGCCAGAGAATCCAGCTATGGGAGCAGATTTCAGATCTCAGTCTGTGGTATATTTACTTGATCCCCTTATTAAGTTCAACAGGACATGCTCAAATCCTTTCTTCAGAAAGCAAGGTGATCAAGGTCTCCCCAAGGGCCACCAAAAATCATGTGGTGGGGAGAACTAGAGATGGGCTGCTCTGGATGATGGAAAATTGAGGTCACAACACTGGGTGACTTGAAGATGTTTGTGATTATAGAGTCCTTCTTAACTTCAGGGTTAATGATATGTCCTACAGATGCCCAAGATCCCCAGCTGCCCCAGAGTCCCCAGTGCAGGCAGTATTTCAACTCTAGACAATTTCTGTACATAGCTGGCATCCCTAAATCAGACATCTCAGCACTGAGGAGTCTGCTTATTTCACCATTGAGGTGGCCACATTTTTACTGCTGTATTACAGCACGAGGCACACAGGAAGACCCACAATGGAAAGGATTGTCTCCATGACAACAGAACCCAAACAGTGTCCAGAGATTGCTCTGGCAGGAATGAGAGATTCTCTCCCTGGGATGAGAGGGAAACTAGCTCTTGGTGGCACTGGCATTGTGATAGTTTTTATTCAGTTAAATCTATTCCTTTACCTACGATATCATGACATTGTGGAATTTGTTCTTATCCTTTGCATGACAGATAGGAGTATGGGAAAACTTTCCCTGGCATGAAGGTGAAAATCAGGGTTCTGAGAGTTCCCTATGTATATCTCTAGAGCCAGAATTCAGATTTAAAGTCCAGGTGTATGCTTCTGTTTCTGAATATATCTTTGTGGATTGCTCTGCCTGCTTATTGTACTCCTGCATTTCCCTACTCATTCCTCTGAACTTGACATTACTCATGCCATTCCTCACTTGTAACTCCAGCTATTATTGTAGTCACATGCTTTCTTCTTTGTTTCCATTCTGTGTACTCAAGAACAATGCTTTCATTCCACCTCACCCTGGTCACGGTGACCCTCCTTCTTCAACCCTGGTCACGGTGACCCTCCTTCTTCAACATTGTAATTTTCTGTACATCTGCATTCTTTCGACATTCTTCAACAATGTAATTTTCTTTGTACCTGCTCCTTCTCTTACTTGCTTGTATAAATTTCATCAGAGGGACCTCCTAGCTGAGATCAAAGAAGAATCGGGGCAAAAGAATCTAGAAAGTGTCCATTCTCTTCCAGGGGAAATCCAGGAAGAACTCCCTGCTGAGGTTTAACTCGCTTTGAAGGCATAGTTGCGTTGTTGAGGACCTACCTCTAGCATATTTCCGACAAAGCAGTTCTCCAAAAGGGACAGCTGATGAATTAAGAGAATCTATTGACTCTGTGTTCTCCCATTGGCCGGCGTGAATGTGTGTGTGTGTGTGTTCTCAGTCGTGTCTGACTCTGGGATCCCAGGGACTTTAGTAGCCCACCAGGCTCCTCTGTCCATGGAATTTTCCAGGCAAGAATATTGGAGTGGGTTGCCATAGGAAACTACAATATTTAGAACCTTCAGTGCACAATATTTAGAACCTTCAGTATCTTATGTATTTTGCAGGTCATGGCTAATTTGATGGTTTATTTTGTATGTCAATTTGGCTAGACCAAAGTACCTAGTTTCAGGTTAAGTACAAGTCTCAATGTCACAGTGAAGCCTTATTTATTTTCTAAATTTTATTTTTATTTTATTTATTTTTATTTAAACTTTTAATTTTGTACTGGAGTAGAGCTGATTAACAGTGTTATAATTTCCAGTGCACAGCAAAGTGACAGCATGTCCACACATCCCTTCTCCCCTAAACTCCCCTGCACCCAGGCTGCCACATAACATCGAGCAGAGTTCCCCATGCTGTACAGTAGGCCCCTGTTGGTTAGCCACTTAAAATACAGCAGTGTGTACATGCTGTTCCCACACTCCCTGTCTCTTCCCCCTTCCTCTCATAACCATAAGCTCATTCTCTAAATATGTGAGTCTGTTTCTGTTTTGTAAGTTCATTTGTATCATTTCTTTTTAGATTCTGTGTGTAAGGGATATCACACCATATTTCTCTTTCTCTGACTTACTGTGAAGCTATTTTTAAATCAATAGACATTGAGTAAAGCTAATTACCCTCCATAACATGGGCAGGACTCATCCAATCAGATGAAAGCCTTAAGAGAAAGGACTAAGGCCACCCAAGGAAGAGGAGATTTTTACCTCTAGAATGCCTTCAGACCTGATCTGCGACATCAATTCTTTCCTGGGTCTTCAGTGTGCTGATCTACTGCATAGATTTCAAACTGGCCAGTCTCTGCAATTATATGAATCAAATCCTTAAAAAAAAAAAAAAAAAAAAACCTCTGTCTCTTTCAGACATACACACACCCACACACACTCATACACACACACAACCCCCCCATGCACCCACACACACCCCAACACACTCACCCCCCACACACACCTCCCCTCCCAACAACCAGTCCCCTCTCCCCAACACACACCCTACTGGTTCTGTTTCTCTTTTGAGATTCCTAATACAGACTGTGTTTGGAAAGTGATAGAACAGGTTGAAAGTGTTGGGATTCATATTGGTTAAAAGTATATTTGAAACCATGGGGTAAAATTGCTTTCTGAGCTCAGGGTATAGTGGCATTTCACCTGGGAAGGCCAGATGAGAAATGAAGATATACCACTTAGATGGGTTATGCTGAGTTCTCAGTGCCATTTCACTGGGCTTCAGGATGTTTCAGTGTAACTTTATCATGTGGGGAAGTCCTGGGATGTAAGACAGATTATTGCCTGTTGAACATAATTTTGAAAGGTACTACACAATGATATTTACCTCTATTTTAGTATAAAATTATTATTATTTTTAAAGTGATGGTCACATGGGAGTTCCCTGGAGGTCCAGTGGCTAAGACTTCACACTCCCATTTCAGGGGACCGGATTCGATCCCTCATCAAGGAACTAGATCCCACATGCCACAACTAAGAGTTCACTTGCCCCAACTAAAGACCCCACATGCCTTAGTGAAGATCAAGGATCCCCTGGGCCTCAAATAAAACTCAGTGCAGTCAAATTAATTAATTCGTTGTTGTTCAGTCACTCAGTCGTGTCTGACTCTTTGCAAGCGACTCTATTGACTATACCAGACTTCCCTGTTCATCACCAACTCCTGGAGTCTGCTCAAACTCATGTCTATTTAGTTGGTGATGCCATCTAACCATCTCATCCTCTGTCATCCCCTTCTCTTCCTGCCTTCAATCCTTCCCAGCAGCAGGATCTTTTCCAATGAGTCAGCTCTTTGCATCAGGTGGCCAGAATACTGGAGATTCAGCCTCAGCAGCAGTCCCTCCAATAAATATTCAGGATTGATAACCAATAAGAAAAGAATCCACACTTCCAATGCAGGGGGTGTGGGTTCAATTCCTTGTTGGGGAACTAAGATTCACATGCTACATGGTAAGGCAAAAAAAAAAAAAGAGAGAGAGAGAGAGAGAAAGGAAAAAAGAAAGCAGTGGTCACATATTTGTCAAGATACCATGGAAAATGATGGCCCCGGAATAATGAAACATGGTGAGGATGATGCAAGGACCAGTCTTTTGTCTTTTACTCCGTCATGTATATTTGGTTATAGGACTCCTGGGTATGTTAACTTGACTTGAACATTTGCAGACATTGGTTCAATAATCCTGACTTAAACAACAATGACTATCTGTTCTAGAAAGTGATGTGGTTTGAGAGAAATGATGGCCCCGGAATAATGAAACATGGTGAGGATGATGCAAGGACCAGTCTTTTGTCTTTTACTCCGTCATGTATATTTGGTTATAGGACTCCTGGGTATGTTAACTTGACTTGAACATTTGCAGACATTGGTTCAATAATCCTGACTTAAACAACAATGACTATCTGTTCTAGAAAGTGATGTGGTTTGAGAGACATTAAGCGAATCAGTCACCATAACATCATCCCCTTAACTGCTACCCAAACTGCATAGAAGATTTGGATGGAGATGAAGAGTATCAGGCAAACCGGGCAGCAGCGTGTTTTCTTATACATTTTCACTGGGTTTAGCTTAAAACTAGGAACCAGGCAAATGCCTGTGTGTGTGCTAAGTTGTTTCAGTCCTATCTGACTCTTTGTGACCCCATGGATTGTAGCCCACCAGGCTCCTCTGTCCATGGGGTTATTCAGGCAAGAATACTGGAGCAGGTTGCCATGTCCTCCTCCAGGGGATCTTCCTGACCCAGGGATCGAACCTGCATCTCTTATGTCTTCTGCATTGGCAAGCAAGTTCTTTACCACTAGCACCCCCTGAGAAACCCACTAGACAAATCTATCAGGCAAAAATCCATGTGTCCCAAGCCCGTTCCACAGTTGACATAAAGGTATCAGTATTCATGGGGCTGAGTATATTTGAAAAGATTTATATTTCAGGGGCAAGATAGACTCTAATTAGTGGCCACAGTTTTGTATGTATGAGTGTTTTCAAAATGCTGTTTATAAGAAAATTTTTCAGGATAATGCTATCGTCTTCCCTGTGTTATTGTTCAGAAAACCCATTAAGCAGATGGCTCCTAAAGGGAAAAAGAAACCAACTTGTCATGTGCTTTAAGTGATGAACAAGTATAGTAGGTTTAAGAAATCAAAGAGGGGTTGATAAAATCAGATTGTAAACCACCCAGGAGGCTCACAGCAGAGAATGTGTTCAGGTGCAGGGAAAGGGATTAAAGATTAGGGAGGAGCTTGCCACAGGCTATATTTGCAAAGAGAAAAAGTACCCTGGACCTGACAGGCAGGAAGTTAAGGGACAACCTGAAAAGGGCGTTATAGAAGCCAACACACATCGAGCACATACTATGTGCATGACATCTTGCTAAGTATTTCACATATATTAACACACTGAATCTTCGAGGTAACCCCACAAAGTAGGTTTCCAATTTTAATCCATTTAACAAGCGGGGACATGGAGGCATATAGCAGATAAATACATGGAGCCCAGGTCACATAGCCGGTAACTGGAGGAGCCAACTTTAGATCCAGGTTTTGTGGAATCTGAAAGTTTTGTTTTATAGGATTGGGAACCTCTTTCACAAATAGAATACACATTTACAAATGTGAAATACAGGCGCAGGACCTTGGAAGAGGCTGTAAGTGAAGGGCCCTGAATCTTCGCGTCACTAACTCTACTGTGAATATATCTCTGGATGGAGTCAGAATTTGAACACAGGCCATCTGGTTCTGGACCCTGAGTTTCTAGTGATTCCACTGTCTCCTGGTGAGTACACAGCCCTGGTGAGGCTACCCAAAGGGAGAGTTCCAGAGTGGGGAGATACAAGACCCGCTCACTCTAAGCGTGTGTTTTGCTTTCTATAAGACTGACCATGCTAGCATGTTTCTCCATAAAGCCGATGTGAACAATGTCAGCATTCATCCTTTCTTCTGTCTGTTCATCTCTCCATCCTTCATCCTCCCAATCCCTTCAGTTAATCCAGTCTACAAATATTGGCTAAGCACCTATCATTACAAAGAGGCTTTAGTTGATGGGCATTCGGAGATGAGTATGACAGAGGACAGTGGGGGAGAAGAGTCAAAAAACAAATTTAATAGGTCATGATCAACACTGTAATAATAGTTTGTGTTTACTGAGGATTGCTAAGGATTTTGCCAGGTTAACCTAAATAGCAGGGACTTCCCTGACGGCCCAGCGGTTAAGACTTCCCCTTCCAATGCATGGGGTGCGAGTTTGATCCCTGGTTGGGGAGCTAAGATCCTACATGCCTCAAAGCCAAAAAACTGAAACATAAAACAAAAGCAATGGTGTAACACATTCAATTAAGACTTTAAAAATGGCCCACATCAATAAGGCTTTAAAAAAAAAAAGCTAAATGAAACTGGCAGGTTTGAGACCTGTTTCTCTCTGTCCATATATTTTCAAAAGCATGCAAACAAACATACCTACAATAGTAAAATATGAGTTTGACTGCAAGTTTGAAATAATGTCATAGATCTTTATTCTTTTAGAGGAGATCAAGAAGTTTTACATCGTCTGTTCCATTGACACTTCTCTTAATGTCTGCCCTGTTCCCAGCACTTCTCTCTTAACGGTAGCTGCTGGAGACTTCTTCTTGTCTCTCTTACCATGTAGTGTTCCCACATCATTATGCTTCTCCATTTTTATCACTTTTTTATGCACTGAGTACTTTTAACATATGACCCTCCCTCCAACTGTGAAAGACCTCAGAAGAAGAGCTCATTTTCTGTTGTCTCCTTTTCTGATGAAAATCACACACCCCAGAATTACTATGTATAACTTCTACAAATACCAGAAGCAACGCTAAGAACAAATATTTACAGAGCTCTTGCTACAAGTCAGACTCGACTCTAAGTGCTTAACATACTAATTTACCTATTCCTTAAAAATCATGTAATTTAAGTATTATCCCATTTTATGGATGAGGAATTTGAGGCCCAGAGAGATAAGGTAACTGGCTCAAGGTTGCAAAGTGAGTAATGTACAGAGTTTGGTTTCAAACTTATGTTGTCTGATATCAGACCACTTAAGTCCTTAAGCACATTTATTGTCTCTAAATGTAGCAACAATACAGTTGAGGAAAGGAAACTCAAGAGAGGTTTAATAGCTTATTCAAGTCATACAGCCAATGAATAAAAAGTGATAATCACATATGATATCCCTTTGATGTGGAATCTAAAAAATGATACAAATAAACTTGTCAACAAAGCAGAAATAGACACACTGACATAGAAACTATGGTTACCAAAGGGGAAAGGCGGGGGAGGGATAAATTAGGAATTTGGGATTAGAAGATACACGCTGCTATATATGAAATAGATAACCAATAAGAACATACTGTATAGCACAGAGAATTCTATTCACTATCTTGTAGTAACCTATAATGGAAAGAAATCTGAAAAAGAATATACATATATATGAAAGTGAAAGTGTTAGTCAGTCTGTCTTGTCTGACACTTTGCAACTCCATGGACTGTAGCTTGCCAGGATCCTCTCTCCATGGGATTTTCCCAGGCAAGAATATTGGAGTGGGTAGGCATTTCCTTCTCCAGGGGAATGTTCCTGACCCAGGGATAAAGCCCAGGTCTCCTGCAATGCAGGCAGATTCTTTACTGTCTGAGGCACCAGTTTTGAATATCACCTTTTTCATTTTAAATTTTTATCTGAAATGTTGTAAATCAGCTATACTTCAAGAAAAGATAAAAAGTTAAAATAAAAAGGTGATATTCAAACCCAGATAGAAGCAAATCTAGACTTGGTACTCATAATGACTATCTTACATTATGGAACTTCCACAAAGAACATTTAATTCATACTGAGGATGAATTTCCAGTATGAATTTCCAGTAATGAATTTCCAGAAGAGTTGCATCCAAGTTGAGTTTTGAAGTGTTGCAATGTGAGTCAAAATAGTTGATATACAAAAAATACTTCCCATATTTAACTATGCAATTTTATGAGTTTAGACATATGCATTAGTTCAGTTCAGTTGCTCAGTTGTGTCCGACTCTTTGTGACCCCATGGACTGCAGCATGCCAAGTTTCCCTGTCCATCACCAACTCCCGGAGCCTACTCAAACTCTTGTCCATTGAGTTGGTGATGCCAAACAACCATCTCATCCTCTGTCATCCCCTTTTCCTTCTACCTTCACTCTTTCCCAGCATCAGGGTCTTTTCCAGTGAGTCAGTTCTTTGCATCAGGTGGCCAAAGTATTGGAGCTTCAGCTTCAGCATTAGTCCTTCCAATGAATATTCAGGACTGATTTCCTTTAGGATGGACTGGTTTGATCTCCTTGCTGTCCGAGAGACTCTCAAGAGTCTTCTCCAATACCACAGTTCAAAAACATCAATTCTTCAGTGCTCAGCTTTCTTTATAGTCCAACTCTCACATCCGTACATGACTACTGGAAAAACCATAGCTTTTACTATACGGATCTTTGTTGGCAAAGTGATTTTCAATATGATATCTAGATTGGTCATAGCTTTTCTTCCAAGGAGCAAGTGTCTTTTAATTTCATGGCTGCAGTCACCATCTGCAGTGATTTTGGAGCCCCCCAAATATAAAGTCTCTCACTGTTTCCATTGTTTCCTCATCTATTTGCCATGAAATGATGGGGCCAGATGCCATGATCTTAGTTTTCTGAATGTTGAGTTTTAAGCCAACTTTTTCACTCTCTTCTTTCACTTTCATCAAGAGGCTCTTTGGTTCTTCTTTGCTTTCTGCCATAAGGGTGGTGTCATCTGCATATTTGAGGTTATTGATATTTCTCCCAGCAATCTTGATTCCAGCTTGTGCTTCATCCAGCCCAGCATTTTGCATGATATACTCTGCATATAAGTTAAATAGGCAGAGTGACAATATAGGGCCTTGCCGTACTCCTTTCCTGATTTGGAACCAGTCTGTTGTTCCATGTTCAGTTCTAATGGTTGCTTCATGACCTGCATACAGATTTTTATTGAATTTGAAGCGTATACTGTGAGTTTTAGAAAAATTAATGGCACCCCCAGTTGTCCATGTCCTAATCTCTGGAACCTGTATGTTACTTTATCTGGCAGAAAAGACTTTTTAGATATCATTAAATTATAGGCCTTGAGAAGGGGAGATTATCCTAGGTGACCTTGAGGGGCCCATTGTAATCACAAAAGGTCTTATAAGGAAAGAATGAGGCAGAAGTGTTAGAGAGAGAGGAGACAGACAGACAGAAGCAGAGGTTTGCATGATATATGGAAGGGTCCATAAGCCAAGGGAGTTAGGCTGCTTCTAGTATCTGGAAAAGGAAAAAGATTCTCCCCTAGAGACTCCAGGCTGCTAACACCTTAATTTAGGACTTCTGAGCCCCAGACCTGTAAGATAAAAAATTTGTGTTGTTTTAATCCACTAGATTTATGGTAACTTGTTACAGCAGTTTTGGGAAACTAATATATGCTGCATAATTTCCATCATTTTATCCATACTAAAAATTTTTTTAAGTTTCTATCATTTTATATATATATGCTTAAAAAGTGTGTATTAATTTTTGAATATCACTTTTTCATATATTTAATACATCAAGTCCATCCTAAGGGAAATCCATCTGGGTGTTCATTGGAAGGACTGATGTTAAAGCTGAAACTCCAGTATTTTGGCCACCTGATACAAAGAGCTGACTCATTTGAAAAGACCCTGATGTTGGGAAAGATTGAAGGCAGGAGGAGAAGGGGACGACAGAGGATGAGATGGTTAGATGGTACCACTAACTCAGTGGACATGAGTTTGGGTAAACTCCAGGAGATGGTGATGGACAGGGAGGCCTGCATGATGCAGTTCATGGGGGTCGCAAAGAGTTGGACATGACTGAGTGACTGAACTGAACTGAACTGAACTGAATACATCAAGTTTTAGAAAATTGTCATCAAATAGTCTATTAACTTCCTAAATTTCTATTAATTTTCCTAAAAAATTGTTAAGAGTGCTGTGTTAGAATATTTTTACAAAGATTTTAATTTCTCTTATTTATTCTTATTATGTAAAGTTTGCTTTATGTATTTTGAGTAGGTGTTATTAGGTATAGCATTCAGTTTAGTTATATTTTCCTGTCAAACTAAATTTAGTTAATAAAACTTTGTTTTTTTTTAAACTCTAACAATTTTTTTGGCTGTAAATTCTGTTCTGTCTCATGTTAACATAGTGATATAAACTATGTTTGGTTAGTTATTGTCTGTTAAGTCCTCTTATATGCTTTTATTTTCAGTATTCTCATATTCTTATATATGAGATAAGTTTTTAATAAGCAATGAGTAATTAATTTGGGGATGCTTATACAGCCTGAAAATATGTCTGCTAATCTAGGCATTTAATTTATGATATATTTGGGTTTTACTATAACATATAATTTGTATAGTCAAGGCTATGGTCTTCCCCGTGGTCATGTACTGTTGTGACAGCTGGACCTTGAAGAAGGCAGAAAACCAAGGAATTAATGCTTTTGAAATGTGGTGCTGGAGAATACTCCTGAGAATCTCTTGGACAGTAAGGATATCAAACCAGTCAATCTTAAGGGAGATCAACCCTGAATACTCCGAAGGTCTGAGGCTGAATCTGAAGTTCCAGTGTTTTGGTCATCTGATGTGAATAGCCAACTCATTGGAAAAGTCCTGATGCTGGGAAAGATTGAGGGCAGAAGGAGAAGAGGGCATCAGAAGATGAGATGGCTGGATGGCATCATCGATGTGATAGACATGAACTTAGGCAAACTTTGGGAGATGATAAGGAACAGGGAGGCCTGGTGTACCACAGTTCATGGTATTGCAAAGAGTTGGATATGACTGGGTGATTGAAGAACAACATTTTTCTATCTCCTTTTTCTATTTTTTTATTGCTTTCTTTTGAATTGATAATACTTCTCATTATTAAGTTTCTCTTTTATATTAGCTTATATGTTATATATACTACTATATGATTATATTAGAAATTTTATCATGCATATGTAACATGGCAGAGTCTAATATTAGTTACATCAGCTTTCTCTGAACAATATAAAGCCTCAGATCATTTTACCTGTACTCCCAACTTTGTATGCCATTGTTGCAGTGTATTTTAATTCTATCTACATATTTTTAAGCAAAATTTTCCTATAAACATTTTTATTGAGGTATAACACACATAGAATGCCCAGGTAACAAGTAGATCTTGATGAATTTTTACAAAGGAATATCCCTCTGAAGGGACTTGCCTATAGCTCAAATGATAAATAATCTGCCTGCAGTGCAGAAGACCAGGGTTCGATCCCTGGGTCAGGAAGGTCCTTTGAAGAAGGGAATGGCAATCCACTCCAGTATTCTTGCCTGGAGAACCCCATGGACAGAGAAGCCTGGCGGGCTACAGTCCGTGGGGTTTCAAAGAGTCAGACATGACTGAGCAACTAACACACACACACCCCTCTGAAACCACCATCTGAATTAAGATATAGATTATTTTTTTGTATACTAGAAACCTCATTTATGCCCCCTTTAACTCAATATCCCCAATGTTATCCAAAAATTCCTATTTCTATCACCCAAGACTCCGTTTTATTCTTTCCTTGAGCATCATATAGAGTTTCTCTGTCATCTATCTATCTATCTATCTATCTACAGTTGTTGGTGTCTGTATTCTTTCCTTCAGCATAGTTTATGTAGATGTTTATACTTAACAGTAATTAAATATTTTCCATTGTTGTTTAATATTGCGTAAATGTACCACTTTTTATTGTTTCATTCTACGACTGATGTGCAATTGAGTTTTTTTCCATTTTTGATATTTTGAAGAAAATTGTTATTTTTTTTTTCAAACATGCTTTTAGGACAAATCAGGACCTAGCTGCAACAGCTACAAGCTTCCTGCAGCCCTGCCCAGGTCCAGCTCAGAGCCCAGCCCTAGACCCCACCCACTGCCATAAATCCACTCATTTATCTTGAATAGTCAGATCTATTATAATGTGACAAATGTACTCTTAAAAATTGCTACACTATGCAAAATGTCACAACAAAACCATAAGACTTATGCCCTTAGTCCCATTTTTCTCATAACACTCAAAAACATTGTCAGTAATACATAGAGGAACCTAGTAAAAGAATGGTATAATGTTACATATGTCATAATAAATGTAACTCTTTGCCTTAAAAAAGACAGTGTTTGCTTGTGGAAGTAGGTGTCACAGGGTGGCAGCTTGTGTTTCACTGTGAAAGGATGGGAGGAGGGTTATCTGAAATCAGACAGAAAGTTGTGACACTGGTTGTAGGTAAGTAGGTGTGACTCATTGTCCTTGCTTTGGTGTAGGCTGCTGAACTTTTACAATCTTTAAATCCTTGAGCGTGTTGTTTTTCCCCCCTTTGGATTATTGATCTTTTAAAATTCCTAATGGATGCCTGTTTCATCGAAATTGTAATTTTTGAAGAAATTTATTTATTTTAATTGGAAGCTAATTACTGTTTTTTGCCATACATCAGCATGAATCAGCCACAGATGTACATGTGTCCCCCAATCCTGAACCCCCTCCCACCTCTCTCCCCACCCCATCCCTCTGGGTTGTCCCAGAGCACCAGCTTTGAGTGCCCTGCTTCATACATCGAACTTGCACTGGTCGTCTGTCTTACATATGATGATATACACATTTCAATGCTGTTCTCTCAAATCATCACATCATCATCTTCTCTCACATTGTCCAAAAGTCTGTTCTGTACATCTATGTCTCTTTTGCTGTCTTGCATATAAGGTCATTATTACCATCTTTCTAAATTCCATATATATGTGTTAATATACTATATTGGTGTTTCTCTTTCTGACTTACTTCACTCTGTATATAATAAACTCCAGTTTCATCCACCTCATTAGAACTGACTCCAATGTGTTCTTTTTTATAGCTGAGTAATATTCCATTGTGTATGTGTACCACAAATTCCTTATCCGTTCATCTGCCAGTGGGCATCTAGGTTGCTTCCATGTCCTAGCTATTGTAAACAGTGCTTCAGTGAACATTGGGGTACATGCGTCCCTTTCATTTCTGGTTTCCTTGGTGTATATGCTCAGCAGTGGGACTGCTGGGTCATATGGCAGTTCTATTTCCAGTTTTTTAAGGAATCTCCACACTGTTCTCCATAATGACTGTACTAGTTTGCATTCCCACCAACAGTGTAAGAGGGTTCCCTTTTGTCCACACCATCTCCAGCATGTATTGTTTGCAGATTTTCAAAATTGTAATTTTTGATCCAATTTGTAGCCTCCTTCTTCAATTAACTTTAGTATCAATCCTGGAAATTCTTTTGTGGCTTTCTCATCTGTATTCATGCATAGTTCCACCTGAAACTGAATGTTTTGAAAATTGTAGTGATAGCTGAAATCATCAAGCTAGCAAGTAGTAGCACTAAAAGGGGCCACTTCTGCAGAATTTGGCAATTTCTTTTTAAAGTTCTCAGATGTAAATAGTACTGGCTTTTTTTGTTTGTTTGTTTGCATTGCTTGGCATTTTAAGCCAGGCTATTTAGATATGTTTGGGATGTTGAGTGTGTAGTTATTTATATAGAAAATTTTGCAAATACAAAGGGATAATGAAATACAACCTTGTAGAATAACACACCCAGAGAACTGGATAGCTAGTAGATCTTTGAGATATGTGAGTGTATTTTGTGTTTTCCTGTGTGGATTGGTTCAGCTGGGTACAGTTTCTACTTCACCTTGTGTTTCTTGCTGATGAAACTGTCTATAACGAAATGTGAAATTCTCATTGCTATTTTCCAAAATAGCAATCAAACTTAAAAAATTCAAGTTTTCAAAGCAAGTGTTAAACTGCATAATTGATTGTATTTGGGAATGGAATAGACCAGTCTTGAAGCATCTAGATTCAGAGGGTATCCAGATGTTCAGCTTTGTTGTTGGTCAGCCACTAAGTCGTGTCTGACTCTTTGTGACACCATGGACTGCAGCACACCAGGCTTCCCTGTCCTTCACCATCACCTAGAGTTTGTTCAAACTCATGTCCATTGAGTTGGTGATGCCATCCAACCATGTCATCCTCTGTCACTCCCTTCTCCTCCTGCCCGCAATCTTTCCCAGCATCAGGGTCTTTTCCAATGAATCGGCTCTTCACATCAAGTGGCCAAAGTATTACAGCTTCAGCTTCAGCACCAGTCCTTCAAATGAATATTCAGGTTTGGATTTTCTTTAGGATTGACTGGTTTGATCTCCTTGATGTCCAAGGGACTCTCAAGAGTCTTTTCCAGCACCAATTCAATGACATCAGTTCTTCAGTGCTCAGCCTTCTTTGTGATCCATCTCTCACATCCATACCTGACTACTGGAAAAACCATGGCTTTGACTTATGGATCTTTGTCGGCAAAGTGAGATCTCTGCTTTTTAATGCACTAAGTTTGTCATAGCTTTTCTTCCAAGGAGCAAGTGTCTTTTAATTTCATGGATGCAGTCTCCATCTGCACCATCTGAACCATCTTCAACCCAAGAAAATAAAATCTGTCACTGTTTCCACTTTTTCCCCATCTATTTGCATGAAGTGATTTGACTGATGCCTTGATCTTTGTTTCTTGAATGTTGAATTTTAAGTCAGCTTTTTCATTCCCCCCTTTTTCCTCATCAGGAGATGCCTTAGTTACTCTTCACTTTCTGGCATTAAAATGGTGTCATCTGCATATCTGAGGCTGTTGATATTTCTCTCGGCAATCTTGATTCCAGCTTCTGATTCATCTAGCCTGGCATTTCCCCTGATGTACTCAGCATAGAAGTTAGCTATTGCCAAAAAACTTTTTAAGTATTCATTCCACCAGCAATGCATATGAAGGTCAGTTGCTCCACATCTTCACCAACACAATTTTGTCATATTTTTTTCCCTTAATTATTCTAGAATGTGTGCAATTGAATCTCCTGGTAGTTTTTATTTGTATTTACTCAGGGATGAATAAAAATGAGGCCATTATCATAATATTATTGCCTGTCTGTACACACTTGATTGTGGAATATCTATATAATTTTTATTAATATATTAATATATTCTTGTTCATTTGGAATTAGACAAAGTGGCAGAGCAGTCAAGAACACAGGTTTTGAATCAGGTAGACTTGAGTTTAAAGCCTTCTTCTGTCTCTAACTACTAGTGTAATTCTGTTCTAATTCTTTACTTTTCATATTAAATATTAAAAAATGTTATTTATCCTTATTTTAATGGAAGCTCATAGTTTCATCACATGAATGTATACCAGTGTCATAACTTTCATGAAGAAAGTATATCAAGATTATCTCACATTGGAACCAGAATAGTTATTAGGCAAAAAGTCTTTTGGAGACTTTCTCAGATTTGAGTATGTGGTCAAGTAGTTACAGGGTTCCAACTGCACAGCAGTGTGCCTAGAATAATGCAGAGATGTCCCTTGGTAACGAAATCAGGAGTGGTTGCTTGTTTGTCATTAGAAGTTTGTCCTTCTATGAATATTTTGTTAGAATTTGCAAGATTTCTTCTTGTAGATTTCCTAGGGGAGGATAGGCCATGATTCTCAACACAACCTGACCTACATATATTATTCAATCTGCACAGATATTGACTAAGTTCAGGAACTGTTTTGCTTCAAGGATTTATATTTTCCTGAGTGTGACATTGACATTTCAGGACACTGCATGTTTGGCAGTCCCATCACTTCATGGCAAATAGATGGGAAACAATGGAAAGAGTGGCAGACTTTTTCGTGGGCTCCAAAATCACTGCAGATGGTGATTGTAGCTATGAAATTAAAAGGTGCTTGCTCCTTGGAAGAAAAGTTGTGACCAACCTAGACAGTGTATTAAAAAGCAGAAACATCATTTTGCTGACAAAGGTCTGTATAGTCAAAGCTCTGGTTTTTCCAGTAGTCATATACGGATGTGAGAGTTGGACCATAAAGAAGGCTGAGCACTGAATAATTGATGCTTTCAAACTGTAGTGTTGGAGAAGACACTTGAGAGTCCCTTGGACCTCAAGGAGATCAAACCACTCCTAAAGGAAATAAACCCTGAATATTCATTGGAAGGACTAATGCCAAAGCTGAAGCTCTAATACTTTGGTCACTGATGTGAAGAGTCAACTCACTGGAAAAGACTCTGATGCTGGGAAAGATAGAGGCATGAAGAGAGGGAGATGGCAGAAGATGAGATGGTTGGATGGCATCACTGATCCAATGGACATGAGTTTGAGCAAACTCCGGAAGATGGTGAAGGACAGGGAGGCTGGTGTGCCACAGTTCATGGGATCACAAAGAGTCTGATGCAACTGAGTGACTGAACAACATGTTTGGTGTTGTATGAGAACAGGGTACCGACCCACCCACAGTCTGGATATGTCACTTGTTCCCTCTTCAGTTGCTAGGAAGCAATTTAAACTGTCAAAAATGTTGCATTTCAATTTGGGATGACTTTAAGTCTTGACCTCTACTTGGAATAATGCTTGCTTCCATTCAAATGCTGTTCCTGTTGGGTTAATCAGGCAAAAGTGGAAAGGATTTAATGTAAGTCTTCAAGCTCCTTGCCAGAGACACCTAGGAGATCTGGTCACTGCAGAATTTTGCAATCTCAGCACCTATTGCTCTTCCTCTTCCTTATCCTGCTTCATTTGCCTTGATCTTCTTGCTCTTCTTTCAACAAACCTAAACAAATTCTTGCCTAGGAGCTTCTGTCCTGCACAACAACCTCTCCCTTAGTTATGTGAATGACTGACTCATTCTGCTGAAATTTTCACTTTGAGGGAGCTCTTCCATCCATAACTTTGTTTAAATGATCACTTCCAGGCTCTTCACCCTTTTCTATGCTTTATTTTTATCCATCACACTTATTCCCCAGCATTTTGCTAGGTATTTCTTTATGATTTATCCTCCAATAGGATATGAGTCTTAGTGGGTGAGGAATTTCTTATCTCTCACTTCCTGTTTTTCCAGAGGGCAGAGAACAGAAACTGTTAAATAGATGACAATCTTTGCCAGGGTCCAGCCCCGGTGGATCCAGGGTGATTCAAAGGGGAGACGGAGTAGGCAAGGAAAAAACTTATTTATTTATTAATATAAGATTAGATTAGGAAGCTATAGTGTAATAGGAAAATTAAGTGGAGAAAAGAGGCTGAATAACTTGGTTTACGTTGAAAGCCAATAAAGTTCCAGACAAGGAACTTGCACCATCTACGTTAGGCCACCGGTGTCTGTTTGAATATCGGAGAGTGCCCCGCCTTGGGCTCTCTCTCTTTCAGATCTTAGAAGCCGGAACAAGTAAGTAGACATGGCAAGCCTCCATGCCCTAGATGGGAATTCAGCCTGAAATTAGAGTAAAGAGGAGACAAGGGGGAAACCAGCCCTTCCAATGGCTTGCCCGGCCTCTATTGTCTAGAAAGGCCTTTTATACCTTTTTGATTGTACATAGAGATCAATGGGTAATACAAAATTATGCAGCCCAGGTTCTTATCAAAACCAGACTTTTCTCTCTGCATACCTAGTTGTATACACAAATCTTAGGTGATTTACATCATCTTCCGGCCCAAAGGGCGAATTAATATTTTACAGCCTTTTTTCTGATAAGGGTTTGTCAACCAGAAGACTTATTTGTGTTGATCATCTCAAAGTCTGGTGCCACTCTCAGAAAGCACTAAATAAAGTTACATTCTTACATAGCAAAGATACAGCAATTTATAACAAGTAAAAGGAGTACAGTGATTTATAACAAAAGAAAATAATTAACTCAAAAGTCTAGTGTTGCTAACATCAAAACTACTATATATCTTTTTCCACATCCCGTTTACATTTATTAACATCCTCCCAGGTGCCTAAAAGATAAAGAATATGGAGGCCTGGCAGCAGTCATTGAGTCAACAGTTAAAACCCTCTACCAATGTAATTTTTAACTCCTTAGAAAAGGCTCTGTATCTTTAAGATGCTTTTAAGCTTTGTGCCTCTCGTGGTTAGGGGGCTGTAAGCAATTCAGAAGCTGTAAGAGGTCCGGGGGAACCTGTTTGGCAAGCTAGAGAGTTATCAGAGAGGGTTTGAGCTGAAACATCCCTTTCAAATGCAGGAAACTAAAGCCCTGAGTTGACTTTTTCCAGAGTGTGTCAGAAGAGTGGAAAAGCAGACAGATTTTTATTTTGGGGGGTGCATGCTCAGGAAATACCAGGGGGGAAACCTGAGGTTTGATTAGCCTTGCAATCAGAGCTCTGCCACATGACCTTGTCACAGGTGGAATTCCTCACGCTGGCTCCCGGCAAATCTTGACAATTTCAGTGTAAGCTGGCAGCTTTTGGGGATCTGCCAGGGGTGTTTGCTGAGAACTCGGTGCACCATGCCCTTCAGATCCCTCTGGGTTGGTAAGCAATCTTCCCTAGCATTTGTTCATGCTCAAGGAGGAGAACAATGAGAATAAATTAAGACCTAAGAGAGCCTGTCATGTGCAAATGCAGAAGAACCAAGAAAGCTGTAAAATTGCCTCCCCTCCCAGCCAGCCCTGTCCGGAAGAATGGAATCTTCCATTAACCCTGTTTAATGGACTGGCTCTCCACCTCTGGTAGGTGTGTATTTATTTCACATTCATCCCTCCACCTCTCTTCCCTTCTAGAGTCTGGCTCTATCCAGGCATCCTAGGTCAGCAACCTTGGAACAAAGGTTTGATTGTCCAGAAATTGGTGAGGCAGGCTGTTTCTTGTCATGTATCTCATCCACTTCCTGCCTGCCCAGCCACTAGAAGGCCAGGAAGCCAGGTGGAGATGTGAAGCTCTCTAGTTCTGGACTCTGCTGTTTTGGGAGGTTCAAGACTTTCTTCCCTTCAGTAGCTTTGTGCTGTAAGCTTGCTCTTCTAAAGAGTTTATTCATTGTGCAGAAGCTTTTAATTTTAATTAGGTCCCATTTGTTTATTTTTGCTTTTATTTCCAGTACTCTGGGAGGTGGGTCATAGAGGATCCTACTGTGATTTATGTCAGAGAGTGTTTTGCCTATGTTCTCCTCTAAGAGTTTCATAGTTTCTGGTCTTACATTTAGATCTTTGATCCATTTTGAGTTTATTTTTGTGTATGATGTTAGAAAGTGTTCTAGTTTCACTCTTTTACAAGTGGTTGACAAGTTTTCCCAGCACCACTTGTTAAAGAGATTGTCTTTTCTCCATTGTATATTATTGCCTCTTTTGTCAAAGATAAAGTGTCCATAGGTGCATGGATTTATCTCTGGGCTTTCTATTTTGTTCCATTGGTCTGTATTTCTGTCTTTGTGCCAGTACCATACTGTCTTGATGACTGTGGCTTTGTAGTAGAGCTTGAAGTGAGGCAGGTTGATTCCTCCAGTTCCATTCTTCTTTCTCAAGATTGCTTTGGCTAGTCAAGGTTTTTTGTATTTCCATACAAATTGTGAAATTATTTGTTCTAGCTCTGTGAAAAATACCATTGGTAGCTTGGTAGGGATTGCATTGAATCTATAGATTGCTTTGGGTAGTATACTCATTTTCACTATATTGATTCTTCTGATCCAAGAACATGGTATATTTCTCCATCTATTAGTGTCTTCTTTGATTTCTTTCACCAGGGTTTTATAGTTTTCTATATATAGGTCTTTATTTTCTTTAGGTAGATATATTCCTAAGTATTTTATTCTTTCCATTGCAATGGTGAATGGAATTGTTTCCTTAATTTCTCTTTCTATTTTCTCATTATTAGTGTATAGGAATGGAAGGGATTTCTGTGTGTTGGTTTTATATCCCACAACTTTACTGTATTCATTGATTAGCTCTAGTAATTTTCTGGTGGAGTCTTTAGGGTTTTCTATGTAGAGGATCATGTCCTCTGCAAACAGTGAGAGTTTTACTTCTTCTTTTCCAATTTGGATTCCTTTTATTTCCTTTTCTGCTCTGATTGCTGTGGCCAAAACTTACAAAGCAGAACCTAATTAAAATTAAAAGCTTCTGCACAACAAAGGAAAGTCTAAGCAAGGTGAAAAGACAGCCTTCAGAATGGGAGAAAATAATAGCAAATGAAGCAACTGACAAACAACTAATCTCAAAAATATACAAGGAACTCCTGCAGCTCAATTCCAGAAAAATAAATGATCCAATCAAAAAACGGGCCAAAGAACTAAACAGACATTTCTCCAAAGAAGACATACAGATGGCTAACAAACACATGAAAAGATGCTCAACATCACTCCTTATCAGAGAAATGCAAATCAAAACCACAGTGAGGTACCATTTCACACCAGTCAGAATGGCTGCGATCCAAAAGTCTACAAGCAATAAATGCTGGAGAGGGTGTGGAGAAAAGGGAACCCTCTTACACTGTTGGTGGGAATGCAAACTAGTACAGCCACTATGGAGAACAGTGTGGAGATTCCTTAAAAAACTGGAAATAGAACTACCTTATGACCCAGCAAAACCACTGCTGGGCATACACACTGAGGAAATCAGAATTGAAAGAGCCACATGTACCCCAATGTTCATCACAGCACTGTTTATAATAGCCAGGACATGGAAGCAACCTAGATGCCCATCAGCAGACGAATGGATAAGAAAGCTGTGGTACATATACACAATGGAGTATTAATCAGCCATTAAGAAGAATACATTTGAATCAGTTCTAATGAGGTGGATGAAACTGGAGCTGATTATAGAGTGAAGTAAGCCAGAAAGAAAAACACCAATACAGTATACTAACGCATATATATGGAATTTAGAAAGATGGTAATGATAACCCTGTATGCAAGGCAGTAAAAGAGACACAGATGTTTAGAACAGACTTTTGGATTCTGTGGGAGTGGGAGAGGGTGGGATGATTTGGGGGAATGGCATGGAAACATGAGTAATATCATATAAGAAATGAATCACCAGTCCAGGTTCGATACAGGACGCTTGGGGCTGGTGCACTGGGATGACCTGGAGGGATGGTACAGGGACGGAGGTGGGAGGGGGGTTCAGGATGGGGAACATGTGTACACCCGTGGTGGATTCATGTTGATGTGCGGCAGAACCAATACAATATTGTAAAGTAATTAGCCTCCAATTAAAATAAATAAATTTAGATTAAAAAAATATACACAAAAAAGAGTTTCTTTGAACTTTGCAGTTCCAAAAAAGTGTTCATCTTTTCCATGTACCGTGGGAGTCTCATAGTTCCTGATGAGTGTGTTGTGTGTGGAGCAAAGTGCACACAGAGGACAGAGGTGAGGACTGAGAGACAGGGCTCGAGGTGGATGAAAGGAGGAGGGTCTCTGGCACCTGTCCTCAAGGGGAACTGAGTCTCTGGGGTTTGGGGGATGACTTCTGATCTGTGGGCCAACTATGACAGAGAGAGAGCTCTGGAGCAG
The DNA here is from genome assembly GCA_006410635.1 of Cephalophus harveyi. Classification (NCBI taxonomy): domain Eukaryota; kingdom Metazoa; phylum Chordata; class Mammalia; order Artiodactyla; family Bovidae; genus Cephalophus; species Cephalophus harveyi. The sequence goes on from SJYT01036013.1 coordinate 147,266, forward strand.
AATGTCTCAGAGGTGGAGGGAGCTTCCTGTCCCTCTGGAGTAGGAAAGAAATGTGTTCCAGCCCTTTTCACAACAGGGTGGGAGCCACCAGTGTGCTTTTGAGCTGGGAGTCTGAATGGAGATGGAGAAGTTGAGCTTGTCTGGCCTTGGTCTCAGAGCTGCAGCAACCAGTGGACAGACAGATGGCTGCTGAGGAATGATGAGGAGGAAGAACAGGTTTCTGCTCCCCATTCAGATGCTAAGCCAGGGCGTCCTCTGAAGATACACACACACACACACACACACACACACACACAGTCATGCACAGTCACACACAGGCACAATCATGTGGTCAGCACAAAGGCACATAATCACACAGTCATACACATACACAATCCCCCCCACAGCCACATCTGTACACAGTCACACATATAGTCACACACACACACATACACAGCCACCTCCACACCCACAGCCCCACACAGTCACACTTAAGTAGTCATCTCCCATTGTTACACACACACAACCGTACACATATGCACATAAATACACTGTCTTTCAGGTCCAGAAAAGTGTTGATCCTTTCCACGTGCCATGGGAGTCTTGTGGTTCCTAGTGAGTGTATTGTGTGCAGAGCAACGTGCACACAGAGATACAGCCTCACACAAATACACTGTCTCACACACATACACACAATTAAACACATACACATGTACAGCCACACCCCCGCAATCACACTCCCACTGTCACACACGTTCAGGGAGTTGGGCGACTCTATGGAGGCAGAAGGGAGGTTCCCTTCCTTACATATTAGCATCAGCTTGACATTTTCATATGGTTGTGTCTCTGTTCCACAAAGCCACCTATGAGACATACATGTTTTAAAATATCATATTTATTTATTTTTAATTGATTGATGATTGTTTTACGATATTGTTTTGATTTCTGCCATACATCAACATGAATTAACCATAGGTGTACATATGTCCCCTCCTACTCCTTGAATCTCCCTCCCACCTCCCACCCTGAGATATGTATTTTTAAAGCAGTGTTACAAGTCAGTTTACCTAAGATGACACAGGTAGGAAGTGGCCAGACCAGATTAATGTCTGGGTCTCTTTAATTGCAAAAGCCAGCCTCTTCTCATTATACCATGCTGCCTTTCATAGTTTAAAATTCCAGTTTAATCTTGGTGGCCAACCTGTGTTCCCTTAGACTAAAGTCTAACCCAGAAGCTCAGCTAAGTTCATGAGGATGAGCTGGCTCTGCCCTGCGGGGTTTCTGAAGGGTTGGAAGGAAGGGGTGGTTTGGAATTCCCTTCAGGGGACTCTTAACCTTTCAACATACCCTGTTAGACAGTTTCTGCCTCTACAGGAAAAATCAACAGTATCTTCAGGATGGCTCATGTCATGAATATGTGCCAGGACAGGAGACAGGCTGTTCTTCCTGGTTTTACCCACTAAATAATGGCCTTGTGTCAGAGGTCATTTTAATCCACCTGTCTCGACTTCCTTACCATTTTAACCACTTCAGTTGTGTGAAATTATTATTCCTAGCTTTCCATTTGCCAGCCTGGCAGTGTCTTAATCCAAGCCCCTTGCCCTCCTTACCCAACCCTGTCTTCTGCCTTGTGGAATCTGTAGTGATTAGAGTTCAGACACTTTCTTTTAGTTAGTTTTTTTTTTTTTTTTTTACTTTTTATTTTATATTGGAATATAGCTGATTAACAATGGAAGAGATAGCTAGGTAGTTTGGGATTGATGTGTACACAGTACTATATTTAAAATGGATAACCAGCAAGGACCTAGTGTATAGCACAGGGAACTCTACTCAATGTTATATGGCAGCCTGGATGGGAGGGGAATTTAGGGGAGAATGGGTACATGTATATGTATGGCTGGGTCCTTTTGCTGTCCCCCTCCTCCAGACCCTTTCCCTGATTAGGTCTGTGGGGCTCTGATTCCATTAGTGAAAGGCTGTTGGTCAAACCTCCCAGTGAACACGAGTTTTGATCATCTTAGTTTCACACAGAGAGAACTTACCCACACTTTCCCTTTAAATGTCTGCTTCCCACCTCTGGGTGATTTTTGAGGGAATTTGGAGAAATAGCTCTCATACTTGAGAGCTATGGCATTGTTACCCAATCTCTCTATTCCACCCCCACTGAGGGTGACATGTTCATCCTGTTTTCCCCAGAACTTTCTTAGTCTAGGCACTGAAAGTCTTGTGTCCTGGGGAAGCCCTTCATTCCCAAGCAAACCAGGGCAAACCCCATTCCCCCCCGTCACAGCTTCAGCTCACTATGTCCTTTAGATCATGGATAATTTCCAGGAACCTCAATTGGCTAAAAATGAGGCAGTGCCAGGGAAGTGGTAAAATAATCCAATCCCAGAATTGTTCTTTTCCTTTGGGCTGTTATCCTTTACAACTCCATTAGGGTCTTTGCTAGCATGGCCTTTCAGCTCAAGATGGCAAAATTGGTCCACTTGTTTGCTTTCCTTCTCTTTGAATTAAATGAACGGAACAACAACAACAACACACAAAAACAACAATAACCAACCAACAACAATAACAAACACCATGGCAAAAAGAGAAGGATCACTTTATTATTAGGACTTTCTCATTTTCCATGACATCATAAACAAAGACTTTCCCATTTCTCCAAAGAAGTCACACAGATGGCCAATAGGCACATGAAAATATGTTCAGCATTGCTAGGGTTTAGAGAAATGCAAATCAAAACTACGATGAGATATCACTTCACACCAGTCAGAATGGCTATCATCAAAGCATCCACAAATAAATGTTGGAGAGGGTGTGGAGCGAAAGGAACCCCTCCTACACTGTTGGTGGAAATGTAAATTGGTACAGCTACTATGGAGAACAGTATGGAGGTTCCTTAAACCAAAAATAGAGCAACATATGACCTTGCAATCCCATTCCTGGGCATATATCCAGAGAACATAATCTGAAGGGATACATATACTTCAATTTTCTTTGAAGCACAGTTTACAATGGCCAAGACATGGAAGCAACCTAAATGTCCATCAACAGAGGAATGGATAAAGAAGATATAATAATATTCAGCCATTAAAAATAATGAAATAATGCCATCTGCAGCAATATGGATAGACCTAGAGAGTGTCATACTAAATGAAGTAAGTCAAACAGAGAAGGAGAACTATGGTATGACATCCTTTATAGGTAGAATCTAAAAAGAAATGATGCAAATTAACTTACTTCAAAACACGTAGAGACTCACTGACTTAGAAAACAAACTTACGGTTGCTGGGGGGAGGGATAGTTAGGGACTTTGGAAGGGTCATTTACACACTATTCTATTTACAATGGATAATGAACAAGGACCTAGTGTATAGCATTAACTCTTCTCAATGTTATGTGCCAGCCTGGATGGGAGGAGCATTTAGGGGAGAATGGATACATGTATATGTACGGTTGAATCCTTTCACTGTTCACCTGAAACTACCACAATGTTGTTAATTGGCTATGCCTCAATTGTTGTTGTTCAGACCCTCAATTGTGTCTGACTCTTTGGGACTCCATGGACTGCAGCATGCCAGGCCTACTTATCACTAACTCCCAGAGCTTGCTCAAACTCAGGTCCATTGAGTCAGTGATGCCATCAAACCATCCCATCCTCTGTCATCCCTTCTCCTGCCTTCAATCTTTCCCAGCATAAGGGTCTTTTCCAAAGAGTCAGTTCTTCTCATCAGGTGGCCAAAGTATTGGAGTTTCAGCTTTAGCATCAGTCCTTCCAATGAATATTCAGGACTGATTTCCTTCAGGATGGACTGGTTTGATCTCCTTGCAGTCCGAGAGGCTCTCAAGAGTCTTCTCCAACACTACAGTTCAAAAGCATCAATTCTTTGGTGCTCAGCTTTCTTTATAGTCCAACTCTCACATCCATACATGACCACTGGAAAAATGATGGCTTTGACTGTATGGACCTTTGTTAGCAAAGTAATGTCTCTGCTTTTTAATATGCTGTCTAGTTTTGTCATAGCTTTTCTCCCAAGGAGCAAGTGTCTTTTAATTTCATGGCTGCAGCCACCATCTGCTATGATTTTGGAACTCAAGAAAATAAATTCTCTCACTGTTTGCATTGTTTCCCCAACTATTTGCCGTGAAGTTATGGATGCCATGATCTTAGTTTTCTGAATGTTGAGTTTTAAGCCAACTTTTTCACTCTCCTCTTTCATCTTCATCAAGAGGCTCTGTAGTTCCTCTTTGATTTCTGCCATAAGGGTGCCGCTATCTGCATATCTTAGATTATTGATATTTCTCCCAGTAATCTTATTCCAGGTTGTGCTTCTTCCAGCCCAGCATTTCTCATGATGTACTCTGCATATAAGTTAAATAGCAGGGTGACAATATACAGCCTTAACATACTCGTTTTCCAATTTAGAACCAGTCTGTTGTTCCATGTCCAGTTTTAACTGTTGCTTCTTGACCTGTATACAGATTTCTCAGGAGGCAGGTAAGGTGGTCTGGTATTCACATCTCTTTCAGGATTTTCCATAGTTTGTTTTGATATACACAGTCAAAGGCTTTAGTATAGTCAATGAAGCAGAAGTAGATATTTTTCTGAAATTCTCTTGCTTTTTTGATGATCCAAAGGATGTTGGCAATTTGATCTCTGGTTCCTCTGCCTTTTCTAAAACCCCGATACAAAATTATAAATTTTAAGTTTGGGAAAAGATGATTATTTACGGACATTTTCTGTCTATATACTTTCTCCTGTCTGAAGCATCCCTTTGGTGCTGAAGTAACTCAATGTCCAGACCTGACTTCATTACTGAGCTCCTGACCCTCTTTCCAGTTGCCTGCTGTTCACTTCCATCTGGATGCATCATTAATGCTGTCACTCAGTGTACCCCAAACAGGCCCTACTCAGTCAGTCTTTTTGTCCTGCTGCTAACATCATTTCTCTAGCCCACCAGGTATGAAAACTAGAGCCTCTTCTTTCTATAGAAGAACAAGAGAGATAGAAAGATGGATCATAGCTGTCAACTCATTTGGAGACCTCCCTTTATCCCCACCGACTCTTCTTCCATGTCTTTCTTGGTCACGTTAGTTCACATCCTCAAAACTGTTCACTTTAGTTACTAGACTAGCTTGTAACTGTTGTCTCTATTTTCTATTTCCTCCAACTCACAGGCTGGTTTGGGCCCACACGAGATCTTTAGAGGGCTGCAGTCTACCATGCTGTGTTACTGGACATTCCATTCAATACCTCTGACAGTTCTGTCTTTGACAGTAGCCCAGACTGAATTTCCGATATATTGAGTGAGGCGTAGGCAGCCTTTGAATATCATTATTCTTCTATGGACCATGGTTTTATGCTTTGTCGTTTGCAGGAAAAGTACATATTAATAATTTTTTGCCCTTTCCTTGACCTTGGTTTCTGTGGTCAAGAACTTATGATTGGCTAAGTTGCCAGAACTCAGTACTGGTCACTCAATTCCTGATGCTTCTAAACATCCTGAATCTCAGTAACATGTCAGAGTCAAGTGTAGTTAGAATAGTCACCTGGAAGGGAAAATAGGTCTTAAAATCAAACTAAAACATATGCATGTTTTGAAAAATCAAATAGTGCTAAAGGAGCTGTACTGAAAAACTAAGTCTCTACCCATTTCCCTCCCAGATAGCCAGTGCTGTTTCACAGAGAAAATTGCTTTTAACTTTCCCAATAATTATTTCCATACAACCTGATGATAAGGTTATACTGCTATCAATTGATTTATCAGTTTTAAAATTTTTAATTCATTTTCTGTTGCAATAGCTGTCTATTTAACTTTTAGACACCACTTCTCCCTCTCATTCTCCCCTAAATTATTGCTATTTTAGTTAAACCAATGTTCAGTGACTATATCATTATTATTATGAAAATTTCATTCACTGTGGAGTTAAGTATGGTTTTATTCCTTTTCTGGTTTGGATTTTTTTTCAGAATGAAAGTAATGTTTTATTTCCATTTGCATGAACTTCTATATACCTACTTTAAATTCTTTTCTCATATCTTCACATATCAGATATCATATCATATAATCCATGGATACACTTTTTTTCTGGGGAACTGATCTTAGGATCCTGCATCTCCCTGCTTCAATCTGAACTGACTACTGTATCCAACTAGTGAGTGTTAAGTTGATGAAGGTAATTAACTGTAAGAATGACTTTTAAGATTAATGAATAGAAAGCAAAGTAGCTAATGAGATGGATGTGATTAAGTAATGAGTACTCATAATTTTGTTCAAAGGATATATGCAGCAGTGTGCTCAGAGAAGGCAATGGCAACCCACTCCAGTACTCTTGCCTGGAAAATCCCATGGATGGAGGAGCCTGGTAGGCTGCAGTCCATGGGGTCACTAAGAGTCGGACACGACTGAGCAACTTCACTTTCAATTTTCACTTTCCACTTTCATGCATTGGAGAAGGAAATGGCAACCCACTCCAATGTTCTTGCCTGGAGAATCCCAGGGATGGGGGAGCATGGTGTGCAGCTGTCTATGGGGTTGCACAGTGTTGGATACGACTGAAGTGACTTATCAGCAGCAGCAGCAGCACTCATAATGAAAAATAATTCAAACTATACTTAAATATTTAAAAGAATATAAGCTCAGAACTTCATGTAATACTTCGAGTTCCCTGAGGTCAGGTTCTGTGCTATAGCCTTCCTTTCTATCTCTGGTTTTGGTGTAGAGTAGAGCTCAGAATTCTTTTTGGAACAGATGCATATGATCATGAGACCTGGGAGAACAATAGGTCTCTGTTGAAATGTTGGGACCTGAATCATGGAAGGCACACAGCTCATTGCATTCAGCACAGGTTGTCCATCCATGAAGAATCACAATGAGTTCTGAGTACCATTATCTTCCCCCAGCCCAGACCTTGGCATAAATTGATGATGACTGGTTGTATAAGGTGGAAAATAGGAGACAGAGAGGAGATCCTAATTACAGGCAGTGTCAGTTCAGTTCAATCGTGTCTGACTCTTTGTGACCCCATAGACTGGAGCAGGCCAGGCTTCGTTGTCCATCACCAACTCCCAGAGCTTACTCAAATTCATGTCCATTGAATCGGTGATGCCATCCAACCATCTAATCCTCTGCCATCCCCTTCTCCTCCTGCCTTCAGTCTTTCCCAGCATCAGGGTCTTTTCCAATGAGTCAGTTCTTTGCATCAGGTGGCCAAAGTATTGGAGTTTCAGCTTCAGCATCAGGCAGTCTGTCCCCTAGTTATACAATCTGCCTAGGCTCTGGGGAAAGCTAAACATTATCTCAGGGTATTGTCTGCGTTCAGTTCCTAGAATTACCCTGAGCATGGCCCAGCTGTGACCTTCCAGCAGAGGGAAGTGATTGCTATCTCGTCTGATGAACTTCCTCAATCTCGGGGAGATCTTGGGAAGGATGAAAGGAGAGAACAGGGTGGCGTGCCTGTCATCACAGTGGCAACTGCCAACTCCTGAAAGTGGATAAATGACATGACCTCTGGCAAATGAATACGAGAAGGCTGAAAGGGAAAGGTGTATTGAAATAGGATTCTTAGCTTTCCTCCATGGTGGCCAAGGTTGATCTAGTGGCAGGGATGAGAACTTGAGACAAATCTTTCTTTTCATTAAAATGTCTGAGCCCTACTTCCTGCCTTACCGTGTGGGTTCACTCCTATGCCAGGAGGTGCTTTCCCTTCCCTTTCTTTCACTAGGTGGAGAGAAGAGCAGTGGGATGAGCTAGGTCACTCCTGAAGGAAGTACACTGCCTCCTCCATAGCAAAGGCATTACGTCTCTGGATGGATAGGATGGTATCTAAGGAGGTGAGAAGGAGATGTAGACAGCTTCAGTTGCTCCCCATATTTCCCTCTGACACACATTTGTGTAAGTGTTGACGATGAGTCATGAGACGGGGAGTGGGGAATGAAGTTCAAGCACCCGTGTGTGACTTCCTGCATTAGCTGTGTGGTCAAGTCTGATGTGCCTGAGCGTGGTTCTGTGTATTGGAGTTGTTAACGTAAGTCGGGGTCTTTCTGCAGAACTGTGTTTCTGCTGCGTTGTCTCACTTCCATATGTTGACCCTGAAAGTCCAAGACCAGAATAAATATCCGGCTGCTGGGCTGAGCCAAGACGCCTTGGGACGTTGGGTTAGTCCACAGTGTTGTTTTTGGATGATTCAGGAGACATGAGCCTTTGAGAAAGAAAATTAACCTTGTGACTGCCAGTCCTGGAATAGCCTTGACAGGACTGTGTCACGCCCCTAGTTATTGAGGAAGGCACTGTTTCTCAGACTCCTGACAGTGGCACCCCAGGAAGCATACCTGCTCCTCCCCCATAGTATTTTTCAACCAGGTGGATGATCTAGATGGAGAGATGGCAACCTATTTCTTTACTTTTATGACCTTGTTAGGGGCTAGAATGAGATAGAAGTTGTCCCTCACTGAGCCTTGAAGGAACTGTTTCTGAGCCAAAGAGGGAGGTGAGGTCTTGGGGAGGAAGGGTGCTTGTCAAGATCAGGTGACCCGGGATCCCTGGATAAGCCATGAATGGCTAATGTCACCACTGGTTAACAGAGTACAGGAAGTCCAGTGAGAGTTAACCCATCACACACTGTCCAGTCTTCTTCATCAGCTTATTCCCTGTTCTGTAATCTGTCACGTCTGTGTTTCCAAAGGGAGAGATGCAGGTATGAGAAAACACGCTGTTTCCTTTCTTGAGGTCATACTGTCTGTTTTTGACAATATGTGCCTGAGAGATTGGAGGATCAGCTGGATGTTGTCAGAGAGCCCCTGGGTATGTGGCTGATGACAATGAGCAAAGCTGGAAGAACTTTATTAGTCACTGGCCCAGGAAGCTTATTATCTCCTTCCTGACAGTGCACAAAGGTTCTGTTACTTGATATGTGTACATAAGAAAATCAGTTGGGGAACCTTACTCCAAGACCAATTCATTACATCAGAATTTCTGGGGACAGTGCCTTGCCATCAGTATTTTAAAACACATTTCAGTACTGTTGTAACATGTAGCCAGGGTTGCAAAACACTGAAATGATGGAACCCCTCAATCTGGAAATGTGAATCCAGAACAGTCAGCAAGGCACCTCAGTATTGAAGAAAGAGTAGAAAGGGAGACTATGCCTCCTTTATCCACATGAGATGCTGGGTCTTCTGGGTCATCATCACCATGTGACATCTTCATGATGTTCAGTGGACGTATCTGAAAACAGAGTGGGCCAATTAGATTTTCTGTGTCAGGAATTTGAAGGCATCCAAATATGGATGACTTGAAAGTTAGGATTAGTGGGGGGTGCGGTGGTCATTACGAGTTTATGGTCATGAAGATTTATGAGGCAGAGAGACTCAGAGGCAATTGGTCAGGAAAGGGAAGAGGTTGAAACAGCAGTGAGAGAAGCAGAAGACTGACATGGGGGACTTAGAGAGGGAAAGATGGCCCGCCTCCAGAGGTGCCTGGATTTCTCACCTTGCTGAGATCTTTCCCTAGACTGCGTAGCAACCAGAAAACCCTAACTAGAACTCTGATTCAGATCCTTAGGTGAGAAAGACGTCTTTTTTTTTTTTTTTTTTGGTTGTATCTTCAAAGTCAGGCATATACCTGTCTCTGATCTCGAATACACTACTTTTCCTCTCTGTCACTCAAACACCTTTTTCATTTTAGTGATATTCAAACTGAATATCATTTCTGCTTGACTCCCTCAGAACAGGTTACTGTTCTGATTTAGATCCTTAGGTGAGAAAGGATCTCACTTTTACCAGGATTTTGCTCACATCTTTATTTATTCCACATTAAATCATAATTTTCTGTTCACTTGTCTTCTGTACTCAATTTTGAGCTCTTTGAGGATAGAGGTTATGTCTCATTTATATATTTCACCAGTATCTGATGTTGTTCTTGGCATATAGAGTTTCTGAATCGAAGTTTGTTAATTGAATACATTCTTAAAGAGTTTGTTAAACTTTCTGTTTTCTCATACATCTAGAAAAGGATTGATAGTCTTCTCAGAGCTCCAGGTCTGAAGCTTGCAAGCAATTTCCCCCATAGTTTCTTACTTAAAATATCTCCTTTTAAAATCCTAAAAATTTAAGGATTTCTGCTAAAAATCCTTAGCAGAAAACAATCCTCTTCTTTCTTTAGATCTAATGCTTTTACAGAAAATTTAAATGAGAACTAAGACATAACAATAATATTAGTTTATAAAGAACACAGTTCTACTATATAGCACAGGAAACTGTATTTGCTATCCTGTGATAAACCATAACAAAAGAGATTATAAAAGACAATGTATATATGTATTACTGAGCCACTTTTTTGTAGAAAGAAATATCAACAACCTCAGATATGCAGATGATGCCATCTTAATGACAGAAAGCAAAGAGAAACTAAAGGGCATCTTGATGAAGGTGAAAGAGGAGAGTGAAAAAGTTGGCTTGAAACTCAACATTCAGAAAACTAAGATCATGGCATCTGGTTCCATCACTTCATGGCAAGTAGATGGTGGAAAAAATGGAAACAGTACAGATTTTATTTTCTTGGGCTCCAAATCACTGCGGACAGTGACTGTAGCCATGAAATTAAAAGATGCTTGCTCCTTGAAAGAAAAGCTATCACAAACCTAGACAGCATATTAAAAAGCAGAGACATCACTTTACTGACAGAGGTACATATAGTCAAAACTATGATTTTTCCTGTAGTCATGTATGGATGTGAGAGTTGGACTATAAAGAAAGCTGAGTGCTGAAGAATTGATGCTTTCAAATCATGGTGCTGGAGAAGACTCTTAAGAGTCCCTTGGACAGCAAGGAGATCAAACCAGACACCCATTGGAGGCAGACGCTTTAACCTCTGAGCCACCAGGGAAGCCCATCATAAAGTAAATTAACCCTGAATGTTCATTGGAAGAACTGAAGCTGAAGCTCCAATACTTTGGCCGCCTGATGTGAAGAACCTACTCATTGCAAAATACCCTGATGATGGGAAAGATCAGTGGCAGGAGGAGAAGGGGGTGACAGAGGATGAGATGGTTGGATGGCATCACTGACCCAATGGTCATGAGTTTGAGCAAACCCTGGATAATAGTGAAGGACAGGGAAGCCTGGAGTGCTGCAGTCCATGGGGTTGCAAAGAATTGGACACAGTTTAGTGACTGAGCAAAGAACAACAAAAGAAATCAACACATTGTAAAACAACCATGTGAAGAGCTGACTCATTGGAAAAGACTCTGATGCTGGGAGGGATTGAGGGCAGGAGGAGAAGGGGACAACAGTGGATGAGATGGCTGGATGGCATCACCGACTTGATGGACGTGAGTTTGAGTGAACTCCAGGAGTTGGTGATGGACAGGGAGGCCTGGCATGCTGTGGTTCATGGGGTCGTAAAGAGTTGGACACAACTGAGTGATTGAACTGAACTGAAAACAACTATACTTCAATTAAAAATTAAAAATAATATTAGTTTATTAAGCTTAACCTGATTTATTATTTAATGGCAATACTTAATTAGTCCTATCTAATTCTATGTAACTCATAGACAGTAGCCTGACAGGCTCCTCTGTCTGTGGAATTCTCCAGGCAAGAGTACTGGAGTGGCTAGCCATTTTCTTCTCCAGGGGATCTTCCTGACCTGGGGATTGAACCCATGTCTCCTGTGTCTCCTGCATGGGCAGTCAGGTTCTTTACCACTAGTGCCATGCTTTACAAATTAATTACCTAAACAACTAAAATAAGCCAGTTAGCATAACTGCCCCAAACATGGGAAATGCAAACTTACTGGTTACTATGGTGACATGATGACTCAAATTACATTAGTGGTTGTGTAAATACTTGACACCTGGAGCCAAAATGGATATATATATTTCATACTTACCTGAGCCAATTATATGATATCTATGAGTATATCTGGACTTCCCAGGTGGCTCAGTGGTAAAGAATCTGTCTACCAATGCAGGAGATGTGAAAGATGCTGGTTTGATCTCTGGATCAGGAAGATCCCTGGAGGAGAAAATGGCAACCCACTCCAGTATTCTGGCTGGGATAATCCTATGGGCAGAGGAGCCTGTGCTCTACTGTCCATGGTTGCAGAGAGTTGACATGACTAGCAACTACACATGCCCGCATGAGTATATCTGGAACTCCACGGATATCATATCTGCGAAGAGTGAACTCCATGGATATCATATCTGCAAAGAGGGATCTCGTTTAGTCTGTGACCCTTCATTTATGACTTTGAATGTGTTCAATAAGGAGTTACAGGTTTTGTGTCACAGGCTACTCCTGGCTAGTCAGGTAGCCTGTAATGAGCCAGTGTGAACCCACTGAATTAAGAGTACTTTTAAAATATAGAGCTTTTTCGCCTATTAGCAAGATAGATCTTTTATGCTCATTTCTCCCTCCATTCCCCCTATCTCTCCTACCAGCAAGCAGTCAGTTTAATCTGCTGTGTCCGCTTTCTGTATGTGTTCTGGGAAAACATATCATCCTGCTTTATGTGCAGATGCTCTTATTTATTCTCTAATGACTTTTTTGGCTGCCCTGAGTGGCATGCGAGACATGCAGGATCTTAATTCCCTGACCAGGGATCAAATCTGGGCTCTTGGCAGTGACAACATGGACTCTTAACCACTGTACCTCCAAAGAATTCTCTCTTTAATATGTATTTTTTTGAGATAATAGTAGAGTCACAAGAATTTATAAGCAATAGTACAGAGGATCCCATTTACTCTTAACCCAGTTTCTCGATGGAAACATCTTAGAAAACTATACAGTATCCCCCTGCCCGACACCCCCAAGTACAGTTTTGCTTTTTATGATTTGTTACCCATGTTGGTTACATGTTGGTCTAAAAATATTAAGTGGAAGACTCCAGAAATAAACCATTTGTAAGTTTTAAACTGTGCATTGTTCTGGGCAGCATGATGAAATTTTGCTCTATCTGACACAGTGTGAACCATCTCTTTGTTCTGTGCATCACACCCGTTGGTCATTTAGTAGCTGACCTGGTTATCAGATCAACTGTCATGGTGTGCCAGTGCTTGTGTTCAACCCTTATGCTGTAAAAGTTGAATCCTTGCGCTCTAACCCTTATTTTACTTCATAATGGTTGTGTCTTTTTACCTTCCCACCAGCAATGTATGAATGATCCAGTTTCATCGCATCCTCACCAGCATATAGTGTTGTCACTATTTTTATTTTAGGTATTCTGATAAGTAAATCTCTGATGGGTTATATCTCATTGTGACTCTATTTTCCCAACAACGAATATTGTTGAACATCTTTTCATATGCTTTTTTTCTGTCTTTATATCATTTTTGATTAAATACATTTTCATAATTTTTTAACTCTCTAATTGGATTTTTTTTTTTTTGGTATTTCTATTGTTGGATTTGAGAGTTCTGTATATATTCTAGATTATAGCCTTTCTTGGGGATATGTAGTTTACAAATATCTTTTTCTAGTCTATGGCTTAACTTTTCATCCTCTTAACAAATTCTTTTCTGAGCAAAAGTTTAAATTTTAATGAAATCCAATTTATCCAGTTTTCTCTTTATGGATTTTATTTTTAGTGTCAAGTCTGAGGCCTCTTTATGCCTAGCCCTAGCTCCTGAAAAACTTTCTCCTATACTTTTTTCTATGAGTTTTATAGTTTTGTGTTTTATATGTGTGTACGATCCATTTTGAGTAAATTTTTATACAAGGTGTAGGACCAAAGAAGACCTACTGTGATGTTAGTGTGACAAAAAATGCCTGAGGACGATAAGGGATGAAAAATAACTTGGGGAGTTGGGAGACAATGGTTTATGCATAGCTCCTCTGTGGAGAGAAAAAAGTCCTTATCAGCTAGTTCTTCATTTCAGCCCCTACAAGAGGAGAGATGAGTGTGTTAGGAGGAGTTGAGATCCTGAACCAAAGCTGTGATTGCCTTAAATTCTTGAGAAGTGAAAGTGAAAGTGTTAGTCGCTCAGTCGTGTCCGACTCTTTGTGACCCCGTGGGCTGTAGCTCATCAGCTCCTCTGTCCATGGAATGCTCCAGGCAAGAAGTGGACAGCCATTTTCTTCTCCAGGGGATCTTCCCAACCCAGGGATCGAACCTGGGTCTCCTGAATTGCAGGCAGATTGTTTACCGTCTGAGCCACCAGGGAACTCCGCCTTCCATTTATTTCTAAGTGTATTTCCTAAATAATGTTCAATTATTTATGAGAAAGTTACAGGCAGATGTACACATTTTGCTGCCAGAGGTGTTTAGCACCCCTTTGGGAAAGCATAACTTCTTGGCAGCAATTTCACTATCCGAATGTGTAACATATGGTGATAAGGATGCTTTACTCTGTTAGAAATAGGACCATGGGCTGGTAACTGAGAGCTTAGTGAAGATTTGCAGAGGCTTGCCTCTCAGGAGGGTCTATCTATGGATTGGTTAGGATGGGGAAAATTCTTAATAAGCACTTTATTCTCATTACAAGATAATTTAATTTTCTGGATATCTAAGAACAATACACTAGCTTCTTTATTAATTCTCATTAATTTATAATTTCCTGCTAATTGCATTTTCTTCTTTCCTCCTTCCTTCCTTGTATCACCTCTATACAAAGTGGGTTTGACTCTTAGGTAATCTAAACCCCTAAGTGTTAAATGGAGGAACAAAATGAAATGACATCAGCCGTTAGGATTTTTATGATGATGGAAAGAGACTGGCTGGAAAATTTTTTTATGCATGGTGGAATGTGAGGTGAGGGAAGATGTTGGGATGAAGAATTTTGAGGAGGAGGATGCAATTAAATGGTCGGTTCCAAGGAAGGAAATAACCTATGATAATAAAGAAGATAAGCTGATTGGCTTGAACAGGAATGGAGATTCTGCTGGTGACAAGGAACAGGAACATGAATGAGGGATGTTGCTGGATCGGAGACTGGTAAGGAGGCAGTTATCAGAGAGTGTCCACCAGAGTGAGTCTTGTGAATTTGATCTGAGGATTAATAAGAACCCCAAATCAGTTTTGGGTCAGTGATGCTTCTCTGAGCTCAAGATTGCCTCATGGACTGTGGAGGAAAGAACATCTCCTGTCTCAGTCTTGGGCTTAAACCAGCCCATGTGGGTAAAGACCCAGGGTTCCAGGGAGAAGGTGGAATTAAATGTGCTTATGTGCACAGATGTCTAGATGGAAGGGTGGTCACTGGGGGAGGATTGTTACTTCAGAAGGAGTGAATATGCAAAGATGTGTTCCATCTAAGAGGGGATCATTGACTCCACTTGTTTCTTTAGGTTCTAAGTCTACATGAAGGGAGAGTCATTAGTCTCATGAGAGACGGAGCATAGAGACTGTACCCATTTATGGGCCCATCACCGCCGCTCCTCAACCACTGGCCAGCACCCCCGCCCCCTATTTCCTAAGGTAATGCTCAGCCATAATACTTACAACTGAGCAAGTTGCATTTGTCTGAAGTGCAGCAAGTCAAATGCTGAGACTCAGATTTTCAGAGAGAAAGAGTTTATTCACAAGGCAACCAAGAGAGGAGATGGGAAGACAAATCTGAAATCCACTTCTCTGAAGGTGAGGCACACATGATATTTATGATTTAGAGCTGAGGATGGAGAGTGTGGGGAAAGGTGAGTGGAAATAAGAAATAAGTGAGATGATGGAAACCAAGCAAAGAGCTTGTGAACCCATGGCCCAGAAAGCCAGACTCTTGATAACAGGAGTTTGAAGGGAAGTAAGGATGGATATTTTAAAGTTAATTTTCATTGGAGTATAGTTGCTTTACGATGTTGTGTTAGTTTCTACTATACAGCAAAGTGAATCATCTGTACGTATATATGTTTCCTCTGTTTCTGGGATCTCCTTCCCATTTAGGTCACCACAGAGCATTGAGTAGTTTCCTGTTCTCTACAGTATGCTGGTTCTCATTCATTAACTATTTTATACATAGTATCAATAGTGTATGTATGTTAATCCCAATCTCCCAATTCCTCCCCCTGCTTTTCTCCCTTGGTACCCATATATTTGTTCTCTATGTCTGTGTCTCTACTTCCACTTCACAAATAAGATAATCTATACCATTTTTCTAGAGTCCATAAATATGGATTAATGTACAATATTTGTTTTTCTCTTTCTGACTTACTTCACCCTGCACGACAGTCTCTAGGTCCATTCATGTCCCTACAGATGACCCAATTTTGTTCCTTTTTATGACTGAGTAATAGTCCATTATATATATGTAGCACATCTTCTTTATTCATGCCTCTTTTGATGGACATTTAGGTTTCTTCCATGTGCTGGCTATTCTAAATAGTGCTGCTGGGAACATTGGAGTGCACTTGTCTTTTTGAATTATGATTTTCTCTGGGTATATGCCCAGGAGTGGGATTGCTGGGTCATATGGTAGTTTTATTTTTAGTTCTTTTAAGGAGCCTCTAAGGAGTCAGACATGACTGAGCGACTTCACTTTCACTTTTCACTTTCATGCATTGGAGAAGGAAATGGCAACCCACTCCAGTGTTCTTGCCTGGAGAATCCCAGGGACGGAGGAGCCGGGTAAGCTGCCGTCTATGGGGTCGCACAGAGTCGGACACGACTGAAGCGACTTAGCAGCAGCAGCAGCAGCAAGGAGCCTCTATACTGTTCTCCATACAAAGTAAGGGTTTTGTTGCAGGGCACCAAGAGAGGGAGTGGCAGTCTCAGATTCATTCCATTTTGATCTTTGGGTCAAGAGCTTTTTAAGGGGAAGAACAAAGAAGCTGGTGATTAGTCATCATCTTATGCTGTTTCTTTAACCTGTTACGTGCTTTTGGTCTGGTGGCCTCTGACCTGACGTTTGACCCTACTTAGTCTGTGAAAGTCACTTTGCCCTGAAAGCTAACCCAGAACATCACATAAACAGTGATGCTTATCAGAAATCAGTAACTCAAGACACTCAACCTTCATTACTCCTTATTGATTAGGCAAACATGTGACCAAACAGGGCCTAGGACAAAAGGGAATAAAAGAGGAATGAGAGCAACAAAAACAGAAATCTAGGCATTAATCTTAATTATAAACTAGTCATAGGACTCTATTTTGTAACTGTCATTCTGTGCAGGTGCAAATAAGCTACAGGCTTTTTTGTGGGATGCATGTTCAGAAAATGATGGTATTAACATGTTATGAGGGTGGAGTTGCTGAAAAAGTAAGAGGTCAAAAGGTCACCAAGACAGGCTCCCAAGCATGCCCAGGTGGAGGGTCAGTGGTTCCAACCAGCTTCAGCCAGCCAAACTTGAACTGGACAGCTGACTGCAAGTTCCAGGAAAACAACTTGGACAAACAGCTTATTGTTTAGGTTATCTGATGCTTGAAGGACATACAAGGTTTTTGTAGCAACAGTTAAAGTGAGATTGATCAGTGAAGGCAGTTCGCAGCTCATTATTTACTAAGCAGGTTACAGTTTAATGATCTGATAACTACCCTTGGTTTCACATTTGCCTACCTACTATAGAAGGCTAGAAACTGACCACACCCTCCCTGAGCAGCCCCAAATTCAAGATTCTCTTCAAGGCAGATTTTCATCCCATCAGCTTTGGCACATTTGTCTATTGCCTGTACTTTAGGAAGGGGAAAGACGTCAGCGGATGGTGTTCTTTTTCTAAAACAATGTATTATAACTCCTGACTTTTCTCCACTTTTCTTGTTTATGGTTTATCCAACTATCCACTAAACTCCAGCAAGTGCACAAAGCTCAGGATCTTCTCACAGGCAAAACAGCTTAAGGAAAATGTAGACAGAGTCTACATGCCCCTGAGATAAATTATAGGTACCTCATCTTTACTAAGTATAAGCTCAAAGAGGTCACTGGTGGGCTCCCTGCTTTCATTTCCTCTTTAGTGTGGCTTGGGGTCATTATTTATTTATTTATTTTTGGTTAGGACATCACTCACCCTCATGTTCAGGAGAAGCTTGTTTACCTGTTAACGTTATTTCTCTCTGTTTGGCCTTCACTCTTTTTCTAGCCTTCTCCTCCTCTTCCCAAATCTATGAGAAAAATATGTTTTTCTTGCTGCAGCTGCAAATCCGTTTGTGAGCTCTGCCCTCAGACATTTCCTTGGACTTTTGAGCAGCATCTCTTCAGAATCTGGGCACTCAGAATGCTTACTTATGTTCAATTTGCCAGGTGTCTTACCTTAGCATAAATCAGGATCTCACACGTAGTATTTCTCCGTCTTTTTTCCTCTTGTCCTATCTTTGATATTTTTTTTTTTTCAGGATGATTATCACAGCACCTCCACTTTATTCAGCTCTTCTTGTGGTTTTTGTGATTACTTTCTAGATCCAGTTTCTTTAAATAGTCCCCTCTCCCCCAAATTCTCCACTTTACCTCAGTCTTTCTCTACAACCATTTCTTTAGCCTCAGAAGGTTCACTCATAGCGTTTAGATACATATAAAATACATTATGCACTCCTTATAAATGATTTAGGGGTTCAAAGCCCTATTTTTATTACACATTATCATTTAAACATTAAAGGTATGATAATTTTGCCCATCCACACATTTAAGTGCTCATGAACTTAATGAGGTATTTGCAACTCTAGCATCAACCCCATAGATTGGACAAAAGAATGAGAATTCTAGAAAAAGGCAATGATAAGCATTTCACAGATGCAGACTGTCGTATTTCCTTTAAATTCTTCCTTTGGATTCTTTCTTCCATAGCTTAGACACAACTTCAAGAAACTCTATCCTAGAATCAGTCTTTGCGATACAGGTAATCTTTTTTTACCCTAAAATTCTTATGTAAATTATGCAAATAGATGTTCAGTAAGCTTGGAATATTTCCCTCACAGATCTATGGGGAACATACCCTCTAAACCAAATCTTTCAGTGGGAAGATCTATTCTAGATCAGGTTATAGGGGGTTGAAGAGCAAAAAGGGTGATATAGGAGACCAAGAGAAGAGAAACCAAATGTAAAATAGAAGAGTTTTGAATAACGGATGGAGAATAAAGAAGAAAAGGCAAGAATAGGAAGCCTTACTGGGAATTCTAATTATCAACAGTGAACTCCAAAATACGGTTCCTTTTGATGAATCAACTATTTCATTATTAGCTACAACTTGAAGCTGTCTCATTGGATGTACATAGAATGTGATATCAGGTGTAACCAAACTGTATCTTCTGGATATATGTAAAAACCTAATAATGGAAAACAAAAAAGTTCCTCTTTGGTTCTGCCAGGAAATTCAAGGAATCTTGGAATAAGAGAAGTATATCACTAGGGATGTGATTGAAGAAAATTGGAGAAAAAAAATAAGTCCAGAGCAAGTTAAGTACCAGGATTGAAAACCTACTCTGTTTTTGTGATGAAAGAGTAGGACATTCCTAAATGACTTCTCAGTGGTATCTCTATTTCTGAGGGTGGGGCTGAGGGTGGGCTACTATCTTCGGTTAGGGGTAGCAAGCACAGAGAAGGCTCCCCATGGGCACAACTCATGATCTTGCCTTCACTCTGCACCTTACGTCATCTTTCCATCATGGCCTTAACAGCCAACACACCTACACTTTCCCTTCATAAAATGTTATCAGATGCCTCCCCGCCCCGCCCCCCGCCTCTTTGTTGCATGATCTCATGGACGTGTATTCCTCTTACTTCTCCTTAGCTATGATTTTGGTTTCTGACACTTGGGAAGTCAAGGACTAGGTGGAGTGTTCTTTTCACAAAGTGCAATTCTGGGCACCTGCTCCTTCCTGTTGGGCTCCATCTGCGTAGCACTTCGCCCAAGTAATAGAAGTTAACACACCGCTTGGATGACAGGACTTCAGCTGTATATGAGGAGATCTGGGAACAGAATAAGCTTAGCTTAGTCACTGAATCCAATTAGTTGTGGTTCTGGCCTTTCCTGAGTTCATCTCATCACATCTTTAGTGTGATGTCTTCTTCCTTTTCTACTGCTATTAATGAATTCCACCAAAAAAAGACACTCTTTGCTCTCAACTATTTCTAGCTGATGTATCAGCTAATATACCTGGTTAGATTTTGCCTTCTAGGATTTCAAGAATGTTATTTAATTTTGTTCTTTTCTCTTATGTTTGAACACAGAATCAAACAGCTTTGGATTGTAGTGAAAAATGCCCAACTCTTACTATGCCTAATGATTCCCAATACTGCTTTATTTGATTACATTTATAGATTGATACTTGTTTCATCATAGGCATCATCATTTTTCAGTTTTCTGTGTTTGATTTTTATAAGGAGCCTCTATACTGTTCTCCATACAAAGTAAGGGTTTTGTTGCAGGGCACCAAGAGAGGGAGTGGCAGTCTCAGATTCATTCCATTTTGATCTTTGGGTCAAGAGCTTTTTAAGGGGAAGAACAAAGAAGCTGGTGATTAGTCATCATCTTATGCTGTTTCTTTAACCTGTTACGTGCTTTTGGTCTGGTGGCCTCTGACCTGACGTTTGACCCTACTTAGTCTGTGAAAGTCACTTTGCCCTGAAAGCTAACCCAGAACATCACATAAACAGTGATGCTTATCAGAAATCAGTAACTCAAGACACTCAACCTTCATTACTCCTTATTGATTAGGCAAACATGTGACCAAACAGGGCCTAGGACAAAAGGGAATAAAAGAGGAATGAGAGCAACAAAAACAGAAATCTAGGCATTAATCTTAATTATAAACTAGTCATAGGACTCTATTTTGTAACTGTCATTCTGTGCAGGTGCAAATAAGCTACAGGCTTTTTTGTGGGATGCATGTTCAGAAAATGATGGTATTAACATGTTATGAGGGTGGAGTTGCTGAAAAAGTAAGAGGTCAAAAGGTCACCAAGACAGGCTCCCAAGCATGCCCAGGTGGAGGGTCAGTGGTTCCAACCAGCTTCAGCCAGCCAAACTTGAACTGGACAGCTGACTGCAAGTTCCAGGAAAACAACTTGGACAAACAGCTTATTGTTTAGGTTATCTGATGCTTGAAGGACATACAAGGTTTTTGTAGCAACAGTTAAAGTGAGATTGATCAGTGAAGGCAGTTCGCAGCTCATTATTTACTAAGCAGGTTACAGTTTAATGATCTGATAACTACCCTTGGTTTCACATTTGCCTACCTACTATAGAAGGCTAGAAACTGACCACACCCTCCCTGAGCAGCCCCAAATTCAAGATTCTCTTCAAGGCAGATTTTCATCCCATCAGCTTTGGCACATTTGTCTATTGCCTGTACTTTAGGAAGGGGAAAGACGTCAGCGGATGGTGTTCTTTTTCTAAAACAATGTATTATAACTCCTGACTTTTCTCCACTTTTCTTGTTTATGGTTTATCCAACTATCCACTAAACTCCAGCAAGTGCACAAAGCTCAGGATCTTCTCACAGGCAAAACAGCTTAAGGAAAATGTAGACAGAGTCTACATGCCCCTGAGATAAATTATAGGTACCTCATCTTTACTAAGTATAAGCTCAAAGAGGTCACTGGTGGGCTCCCTGCTTTCATTTCCTCTTTAGTGTGGCTTGGGGTCATTATTTATTTATTTATTTTTGGTTAGGACATCACTCACCCTCATGTTCAGGAGAAGCTTGTTTACCTGTTAACGTTATTTCTCTCTGTTTGGCCTTCACTCTTTTTCTAGCCTTCTCCTCCTCTTCCCAAATCTATGAGAAAAATATGTTTTTCTTGCTGCAGCTGCAAATCCGTTTGTGAGCTCTGCCCTCAGACATTTCCTTGGACTTTTGAGCAGCATCTCTTCAGAATCTGGGCACTCAGAATGCTTACTTATGTTCAATTTGCCAGGTGTCTTACCTTAGCATAAATCAGGATCTCACACGTAGTATTTCTCCGTCTTTTTTCCTCTTGTCCTATCTTTGATATTTTTTTTTTTTCAGGATGATTATCACAGCACCTCCACTTTATTCAGCTCTTCTTGTGGTTTTTGTGATTACTTTCTAGATCCAGTTTCTTTAAATAGTCCCCTCTCCCCCAAATTCTCCACTTTACCTCAGTCTTTCTCTACAACCATTTCTTTAGCCTCAGAAGGTTCACTCATAGCGTTTAGATACATATAAAATACATTATGCACTCCTTATAAATGATTTAGGGGTTCAAAGCCCTATTTTTATTACACATTATCATTTAAACATTAAAGGTATGATAATTTTGCCCATCCACACATTTAAGTGCTCATGAACTTAATGAGGTATTTGCAACTCTAGCATCAACCCCATAGATTGGACAAAAGAATGAGAATTCTAGAAAAAGGCAATGATAAGCATTTCACAGATGCAGACTGTCGTATTTCCTTTAAATTCTTCCTTTGGATTCTTTCTTCCATAGCTTAGACACAACTTCAAGAAACTCTATCCTAGAATCAGTCTTTGCGATACAGGTAATCTTTTTTTACCCTAAAATTCTTATGTAAATTATGCAAATAGATGTTCAGTAAGCTTGGAATATTTCCCTCACAGATCTATGGGGAACATACCCTCTAAACCAAATCTTTCAGTGGGAAGATCTATTCTAGATCAGGTTATAGGGGGTTGAAGAGCAAAAAGGGTGATATAGGAGACCAAGAGAAGAGAAACCAAATGTAAAATAGAAGAGTTTTGAATAACGGATGGAGAATAAAGAAGAAAAGGCAAGAATAGGAAGCCTTACTGGGAATTCTAATTATCAACAGTGAACTCCAAAATACGGTTCCTTTTGATGAATCAACTATTTCATTATTAGCTACAACTTGAAGCTGTCTCATTGGATGTACATAGAATGTGATATCAGGTGTAACCAAACTGTATCTTCTGGATATATGTAAAAACCTAATAATGGAAAACAAAAAAGTTCCTCTTTGGTTCTGCCAGGAAATTCAAGGAATCTTGGAATAAGAGAAGTATATCACTAGGGATGTGATTGAAGAAAATTGGAGAAAAAAAATAAGTCCAGAGCAAGTTAAGTACCAGGATTGAAAACCTACTCTGTTTTTGTGATGAAAGAGTAGGACATTCCTAAATGACTTCTCAGTGGTATCTCTATTTCTGAGGGTGGGGCTGAGGGTGGGCTACTATCTTCGGTTAGGGGTAGCAAGCACAGAGAAGGCTCCCCATGGGCACAACTCATGATCTTGCCTTCACTCTGCACCTTACGTCATCTTTCCATCATGGCCTTAACAGCCAACACACCTACACTTTCCCTTCATAAAATGTTATCAGATGCCTCCCCGCCCCGCCCCCCGCCTCTTTGTTGCATGATCTCATGGACGTGTATTCCTCTTACTTCTCCTTAGCTATGCTTTTGGTTTCTGACACTTGGGAAGTCAAGGACTAGGTGGAGTGTTCTTTTCACAAAGTGCAATTCTGGGCACCTGCTCCTTCCTGTTGGGCTCCATCTGCGTAGCACTTCGCCCAAGTAATAGAAGTTAACACACCGCTTGGATGACAGGACTTCAGCTGTATATGAGGAGATCTGGGAACAGAGTAAGCTTAGCTTAGTCACTGAATCCAATTAGTTGTGGTTCTGGCCTTTCCTGAGTTCATCTCATCACATCTTTAGTGTGATGTCTTCTTCCTTTTCTACTGCTATTAATGAATTCCACCAAAAAAAGACACTCTTTGCTCTCAACTATTTCTAGCTGATGTATCAGCTAATATACCTGGTTAGATTTTGCCTTCTAGGATTTCAAGAATATTATTTAATTTTGTTCTTTTCTCTTATGTTTGAACACAGAATCAAACAGCTTTGGATTGTAGTGAAAAATGCCCAACTCTTACTATGCCTAATGATTCCCAATACTGCTTTATTTGATTACATTTATAGATTGATACTTGTTTCATCATAGGCATCATCATTTTTCAGTTTTCTGTGTTTGATTTTTATTATTTTCCCATTAAAATACTTAAGTAATTGCACAGACAAAATTGAACTGTATCTAATAGGATGCTATATGAGATAGTTGAAATGTTCATAGATCCATAGATATATGAACTTGGCTTTGTGAAAGGTGAGTTAGGCGTCTCCGTGTAGAGTATGTACAAGGTCATGTCTATAAAAGTATGAAGTACACAAATCAAAGATTACTTGTTCTCTCCTCTTTGGGGGCTCAAATCCAAGTCCCATTTACTAGGTGCATCCTATAGTAAGGCTTCCTTTGTACTATCAGCAGGGAAATGAAGACACCACTAAGAGCTCCTTCATGGGGTTGTTGAGTGAATCAGATGAGACACGGCCTGTGGGAAACACATAGGAAAGGTGTTATTGCTGTGAAAGATCAGGAACAAGGTAAATGTATGTAATTCCCTTAGTCCTTAGGCACTGGAGGGGATGTACGTCCTCGGATTGGTGAAGAAGTCAGGGAAGCTAATCTTGCCGATAAAGCTATACAAAATGCCTTTGTTTTTGGTATCCAGAGGAACGGAATTCTAGGGGCATCCCTGGTGGATCAGATGGTAAACAATCTGCCTGCAATGCAGGAGACCTAGGTTTGATCCCTGAGTTGGGAAGATCCCCTGGAGAAGGGAATGAATACCCACTGCAGTATTCTTGCCTGGAAATCCCACAGACAGAGGAATCTGGCAGGCTACAATCCATTGGTTTTGGTATTCACGAGAATGGAATTCTACCTCCATTAAAGTGTTTCTTTGCCATATTTTTTCATTTCTCCATAAACCTACATGATATACTCTAAACGGTACCTGTGTGTGCTTATATAATTACTATTTCACAGTTATAAACAGGTCCTTGATTTCTTATTTTGGTTTCACTTAACGTCTTAATTCCTTCATCTATGGATTCCTCTCCCTTCAGTACTAACTTAGAAAAGTGCATTTAGGATTCATCTCCCCTTCTTAAATGGGAAAATTGAGGCCCTGGGAGAAGATTCTCTAACGATCATCCTTGGGCAAGAGAGTGAATCTCACCCAAAGCTGGACACTCAGGTCCTGGTGATTCTTCTTTTTTCTAAAAGAGGTGTTTTCACTCCTTCCACCACCTCTCTCATTCCCAGTTTATAAGAAGAGAGTGGGGTCCAGTTTTTCCTTCTTGGTTGACCAGAGACGATGATGCAATTTCTTAGCTCATTGTCTTTTCTCCTGCGTTGTCTGTGTCTAAAGAAATTGGGGCCCTATTCTGTGTCCCTCTTTCTCACTTCCTCACCCCAGAGTGCACATCCCAGGGCTGTCAGGCTGCTCTGAGCCCCATGTCCACAGGGGACGGCAGAGGGGGTGGAGAGAGAGTGGTCACAATTCCCTGGGTGGTCCCTGTCTGCTCCCTGGAGCTCACATCTCCCCAGCTGAGGATGACGCTAGGATGCGCTCACTCCCCAGGGGTGACAGCTGCTCCTTCAGAACCCCTGTTGTGCTGTGTTCGAATGTGCTGGAGCCCAGAGTCAGCACCAAGGAGAGCTGGAGGCAGCCACCTTCCCAGTGCATTCTGGTTTCAGGTCTTCCACCAGGAGTGTCTGCAGGGATACAGAGAGAGGGGCCCGGCAGGGTGGCGTGTCTCCATCTTGGTGTTGTGTCGTTTCTGTTACTGGATGTCTCCAGTGGTGCTGGGGTTGGGAACTCTGCCTGCAGGGAGTGTGGTAGGACCTCGTGGCTCCTTTCAACTCACTGGACTTGCACTGTTGCCCACTGGGTACAGCCACCACGGGAAGTCCTGCTTCTGGACCTGGATGGCAGGATGGGACCTGGCCTGGGTGAGGCCCCCGCCTTCCCTCCTCTCTCTGTCCTGCCCCTCGCAGAGCCTTCACAGCATTTGTCATCAAGGTTGGTCATCTCAACCTTATTTACTGTCTGTTTCCCCAATTTGCCTCTGAGGTCTGGGGTTATTTTGTTTGCGACGTATGTCTGGAACCCTGATAGGATCGAGTCCAATCAGTCATTCAGTCATATTTCCTGAATGAATGAGTGAAGGATGGGTGATTTAAATTGCCTATGTCCTCTTGCTATTCCTGATTTGGGGTTCAGCCGCGAAGGTCCGGCTGACAAGATTCCCCTCCCTGCACTGGTCTCATCTTGCCCTTCCTCTTGGGGATAAACAAAGTCTTCTGTGCCACCCATTCCTTCTGCTCCCTCCTGAGGGCCCTGGGTACAGGGAAAGCTCAGCCAAGATCCCTTCCTGATGTGTCTCTGTCCTCTCTTTGAACTTTTTTAAAAAAAAAATATTTTATTTTTATTTACTTATTTGGCTGCACCAGATCTTAGTTGCAACAAATAGGATCTAGCTTCTGACCAGGGACTGAACCCGAGCCCCCTGCACTGGGAGCACAGAGTCCCAGCCGCTGGACCACCAGGGAAGTCCTTCTTTGAGCTTCTGTAGACCTTTCGCTGTAGGGCACACCTTCCTCTTACACCATGTTGACTCCGGTTCTTGCTGCTGGCTGCTTTGCTTGCCGGTGTGCCGTTTGCCTCCATCTTCCCTCTGTCACCTGCCCCTTGCAAAGGCCCATGAATCCTAAGGAGATATTCAGATGGTTACTATGTCCACCCCTCTGTCCCATGGCTCATCCCCACTTTTTCACTCACCTGAGAAGCTTGACACGTCCCAAGACACCGATGATCAGAATCATTGCTACAGAAACCCACGTTGGTGACCCTGTCACCCTCCTCCGCATTCCCAATTATTTTTTTTGAAAGAGTCATTTTCCGGGGTAGGAAGTGGTCTCAGAAGTCAAAACACATAAGAAGAA
This sequence comes from Cephalophus harveyi, assembly GCA_006410635.1. Classification (NCBI taxonomy): domain Eukaryota; kingdom Metazoa; phylum Chordata; class Mammalia; order Artiodactyla; family Bovidae; genus Cephalophus; species Cephalophus harveyi. Next base: position 173,901 of record SJYT01036013.1, read on the forward strand.
TTCAGCCAGGAGCATTGAGAAGGTTAATGTGGCGAGAAAGACAGATCAATAGCCAGAAGGGGGCTTTCAGATTGGTCCCAAGTTTCTAGGAGGTTATTCCATGAAAACAACAGGTTATTATATCTGCTCTTTGACATTTAACAGAAATCTGACCTGTTAAAACCTACGGCATGAAGGATTTGAATGGAGATGAACAGAATCTCTTACCAGTGAGGAGCCTCAGCAGGAATAAGTAAGGGAAACTGAGGACACAATGGGGACCCCAGACTCTCAAGTACAGACAATGTGGGGCTGGCCCAAAGGGTGCACTGAATGGCCAACCAAGGCCTTGGCCAGTAATGGTAAGGCGACACCTGCTTTGATGGGGCACTATGTCATCTCCTGACTGAAGCTGAGTTTGCCTGGATCACAGGGATGGGTCTGTGGGCCTGAGAGAAGGTCTGTTCTGTAGCAAAGGCTGCCACAGAGGAGTTATGGTCTGTAGGAGACCCTGATGCAGAGAAGAGTTGATTCTGCATCCATCTGAAACTTCACCTGTGTTAATTTGGCAGTATTGTAAATACAAACTTGTAAAATTTACTCAACAAGTACAGTGGGTCCTGTGACATAACCCAGGAGGCTTGTCCTGAGCTGTGGGCCCCAGTTTCCTGAGTTGGCATCTGGGGAGCCATGGCTCAGAGTGTTGCATGCACAGGAAGGGCCAGGCATGCATTGCAGACAAAGAGGAAACACCAGTCATCGATGCTGAGAGAGGAGGCAGGACCCTAAACAGGGAGAGGGAAGTCTAAGGGTGAAAAGTCTTGGCAGGAGGAAGACAAGAGGGATTGAAGTGAGAGTGTAATAGGAAACTAGTTTGAGAAGTTCGCTGGCTAGTGTGAGGGGGAGTGAAGCCTGCTACACCAAGTGGAGTATTCCTGACTCCAGGGTCATCCCTGAATTAACTCTCTCACCTCTCCTTTCAAGACTTCAAATATTTTAGAATGTACCATCTCAGGATATGATGTCATGGAAACCTATTGGGTAAGAAAGACCTTGCTCTCTGGGTGGCAGTGATAGTGAATAGAACATAAAATAGGCCCATGGGCTAAATTCCTTTCTCACTCATGCATTTATAACACCTGCTGAATGAGACACACGTCAGTATGGGGCCCAGTAGGCGAGATCACAATCGGGGAAGTGGTACGTGAAGGAGCTGGGGCCTCCTAGGAGACCGACCATCATGAACTCTTCACGAGTTATGTAACACTCTAGGCTGGACCTCTCTCTGGTTCCACAGTAACATGTGAGACCAAAGTGAGATTCCCTCTTCGAGAAAAGGGACACTCTCCTGTCTCCTACCCATCACTATCTCCTACTCATCACAGATGGTCAACAGCCAATCATGAGAATTTACTCTTCAGTACATTCTTTTTTTTTTTTTTTTACCATTTATTAAAGAATAAATGTTTGCAGACCTAAGCAATAAATTTTGAATCCTGTGTTCAGAGATCGGTATGTTTTCAAATTCAGAAGATATCATGTACTTGGCATTTTTGTTATTATAAACAAGTGGGTACTGGAGTGAGAAGACTCTGGTTTCAAACCCCAACTGTACTTTTATTGACTATATGACTTGGTTTGGAATCCTTACACATTTTGAGATTTTTAATCACCTGTGATATGGAGACGGGAATGTTCGCAGCCACTTTGCACTGCAAGAGCCAGTGCGTGGTGGGCACTCGGTGAATGAGGTCTACCCGTTCACAGCCCTGGTCCACGATGCTGTAGTCAAAAATTCCTCGGCAACCAGTTCTTTTTTAATTTTTTGTCCAACTAGATCCTTGGGTTTCACTGGTGGCTCAGATTGTAAAGAATCCACCTGCAATGAGGGAGACCTGGGTTCAGTCCCTGGGTTGGGCCCGGAGAAGGGAAAGGCTACCTACTCCAGTATTCCGGCCTGGAGAATCCCACGGACAGAAGAGTCTGGTGGGCTACAGTCCATGGGTTTGCAAAGAGTCAGGCAACTGAGCGACCTACTTCCTTATTAACTAGATAGTGAAACCTAATCGGAACTTAACTTGGAGGCTACTCATTGCCTTTCTTTATTTTGTTCAGTGTGAATATTTGTGTATTTTGCTGCAGAAATAGTAATGTATTTGATTCCAGGGTGTGCCAGACCATTCTGGGATTGGATTCTGAAACACACCTGTTCTCACCTCATCTTTCTTTCTTTGCTTTTAAGGATATTTTTTTGATGTGGGCCATTTTTAAAATCTTTATTGAATTTATTACAATAATGCTTCCATTTTATGTTTTGGATTTTTGGCCTTGCATGTGGGATCTTAGCCCCCCAACCAGGGATCAAACCCACACCCCTGCATTGGAAGGGGAAGTCTTAATCAATGGACATCCAGGAAAGTCCCCATTTTATCTGTCTGATGAAAAATTGACAGGCCACAACTGCCGCATTACCTTCTGTTAAAGTCTAAAATGCACATATGCAAATAATCATAAGAAAACATGAATTTCCATTTTCAAAATCTTTTGCTCAGGATTAGGAATGAAAACTCAATAGATGACCTCATTCAACTGTTTGATCAAAATTTACAAAGTCCTTATATTTTGTAAGATGTGTTTCTAGGTGCTGTGAAGGCTGCAAAGATGAAAAGAGAGACCTGCCACTGAGAAACCAGAAATTTAGTGTTTGGGGTGAGGGTGGCACAGGAAAAATTGTAATATGCAAGGAAGAGCATGCTGACTTCCTTGGTTGGGATTCCAGGCAGGACAGGTTCAGCACTGGAGAGAGGGTGAAGCTTCATGAAGGTGGGGCATTTGAAATGTGGGTAGGAATGTGTCAGGTGAAGATGAAGGGGTATTCTGAGCAGAGGAAGCATTAAGGAAAAGGTGCGACAGCAGGGTGGAGTTAACTGTTTGGAGAATAGTAAGTGGTCCAGCTTGGTGGAAGCACAGAGTGTGTGGTAAGAAGGAGGTGAGGGTAAGGTTGGAGGGGAAAATGGGTAAGATGGTAGAAAGCTGGGACTGCCAGGGGAGTTTGTGCTCAATTTAGCAGACAAGGGAAGGGATAGATATTGCTTAAAATATTTTTTTTTTTTCTGATTGCTAAAATAATATGTGTTTAAATAAAAAGAACTTGAAAAACAAACAAAATATATTTATATATATATATATACACGTACATACATGAAAACATTTAAATGCTCATAATCCACACCTAGAGATAGCTGTGGTTGATATTTTATTTTGCTTATTTAATATTTTATTTAATTAATTTTAATTATTGCTTATTTAATTTAGTGTTTTATTTACTTATTTTTTTAATTAAAATTTTTTTTGGCGGCACTGGGCTCCCTTTTGCAGTGGGTGGGCTTTCTCTAGTTGCAGCGTGCTAAGGTTCTCTAGTTGTATGTGCAGGCTTGGTTGCCCCATGGCATGTGGGATCTTAGTTCCCAGATAAAGGATGGAACCTGCATCCCCTGCATTGCAAGGTAGATCCTTAACCACTGGACCACCAGGGAAGTCTCCATTGTTAATATTGTAAAATGAGTCCTTGCAGTCTTTTTCTGTATAAAGGTAGGTGACTTAGCTATTTTGATTGATTAATTTTGAGGGTAATGTATAAATGAAACCACATTGCTTCAGATTATTTGAAAAACAGCCTGTGGACATAATACTGAGGAAAAAGAAATATAACAGCAGTGTATAGATAGGTTGGATATACAGATATGAACAAATAAGAGAGCCATTAAAAAATGCTGCTGTGATGATTAAGATGAAACAAATCCTTTAACCTGGATGGTGGCTATGAAAAAAGAAAGGGGACAGGATGAGAAAAAAAATTGTATTTAAAAGGAAGGTAATTCAAGTGGTTTAGAAGGAAGAAGGAAAACTCAGAAATACCTTCCAGGTTTCAAGTCAGGGTGACTGGGGTTTTGGGGGGAATGGTCATGATATTAGCTCTAGGGGACAATTGTGTGTGTATTCTTTTACCCATTTTGAGTATGTGGTGGTGTGAGATGGCCGAGAACAAAAAGGCAGATTCAAGATTCATTTACTTTTTCAAGATTTCTCTGGTTAAGGGTGAAGATGAATTTTCTGAAGGAGAGACTAGAGAGACAAACGATGGATTGGGAGAGAGATGCGGGGACATTCATGTTTAGAAAATAGAAGAACAGGAGCTAGAGAAGGAGCCAGCCAAACAAAAGTCAGAATCGTCAGAGAATTGAATAGAGTGGCTCTACAGTCATGGGTGGAAGCTGTTTCAAAACCGTGTGATTCACAGCCTGAAATGCCACAGAGGTGGCAAGAAGGATGAGGACTAGGCACAAAGGATGAAAAGAAGTCATGCAGAAGGTACCAGATCCTGACACATGGAAGTGTTAATTGCTCAGTTGTGTCCGACTCTTCGTAACCCCATGGACTGTAGTCCACCTGGCTCCTCTGTCCTTGGAATTCTCCAGGCAAGAATATTGCCGTAGGTAGCCATTCCCTTATCCAAGAATCTTCACGACTCAGAGATCAAACCCAGGTCTCCTATGTTGCGGGCAGATGCTTTACTGTTGGAGAACTCTGCTAATAGCAGGTGTTATTATATTAAATGACTATCATATTTGGCAGTGAGGAAGGGTTTACCAGACCCAGCCAAATATCTTGCACAGAGATGGAGCTTAACAAATGTGTTGAGTGAAATAATGAATGAGTAGGAGACAAAAGAGTAAGTGTTTAGGAGTGATGGTGATGTGTGTGCGTGCTGTTGTAAGTTGAGTCTGACTTTTTGTAACCCCCTGGACTGCAGCTGGCCAGGCTCCTCTGTCCGTGGCATTTTCCAGGCAAGAAAACTGGATGGTACTGTGGAGGTGGCCAATTCCTAACTCTGTCCAGGAGAGCCAATCGGTGCACCTTGGGACCTTCTGTCCTTGGGAATGCATCTCCTGGACATTGAATTTGACTATGCATACAGGCCAGTCTGCTTGGGAAGCCAGGCCAGCCATCGGGGAGCAAGGTTAAGAGAGAGGCTGGTGGCCATTTCTCAATAAAACTTCCTAGCATCTCACAGGCAGTCCTGAGAAGGGGCATCTAGTGCCATGAGTAACCTCAGCGTCATCAGGGAGTTGTTCTCCTAGGGTGTTCTCATCTGCATGAGTTCCAGTCCTTCCTGTTTGCTTTCATCCTATTGATATACGCCTGACGGTTCTGGGAAATCTGGCCATTGTCACCCTCATGTGCCTGGACCCCCACCCCCGCTCACCTATGTACTTCTTCCTCTGCAATTTCTCCCTCATGGAGGTGCTGCTTGTCGCCTCCACTGTGGCCCCCAGGACGCTGGCTGACCTGCTGTCCCCTCGCAGGACCATGGCCCTGGCTGAAAGCCTGACCAGACGTAATCTGGACTGCCCTGGAATTCGCAAAACAGGACAAAGAGCTAGATGCAGGCTTCCCTTGACCTCTGGAGCTAGTGCTCTTCACAGGGTTCTAGAGAGGCCCTGGTGGGCGTGTACAGTGGAGACAGTCACAGTGTGGGGGCCACCCCTCAAACCCGATGTTGTGAAGAAAGGAGGAGGTGGGAGGAACAAGTGTCCCGGGGTATGTGGTCTGGGGGCCTGAGTCTCCTGTTAGGACCAGGAAGCTTGGTCTCCAATTCAACTTTTTTTTTTTTTAATAACTATCATAGGACATGTTCCCATCTGTGGGCCTCTCCAAAAAAAGTGGACAGGTACTTTTAATTCTACAGTAAAGGCCCACTGGGAAAACATTTTTTTTTTTTTTTCATTCTGAGAACTTTCTCTCCTGTAAGTCTCAAGGGACTAATTATTTACCATCCTAACAAACTTTGTGGGGAAAAAAAAACCCGAAAACTAAATGGGAGGCAATTATCTCCTTCTGATATGCGAACACTTTCCTTCAACTTTTTTGCTTCTCAGATAATCAGTACACAAATCCGCTCAGGTTTTCCTCCTGAGAGACTCTTTCCTGCGACTCTCATCTCTGTACCCTCCCTCTAAAAATTTAAAACGACATCTGCACCTCTATTTCTGTTTTGCAAATAAGAGACAAAGGCGTAGAGAACAAATGTATAGAGGCCAAAGTGGGGAGAAATTGGGAGATTGGGATTGACATATATACACTATTGATAGTATGTATGAAATAGATGACTGATATAAACTTGTTATATGTCTCTATGCTTTCTGGTGACCCTAAATGGAAAGGAAATCCAGAGAAGAGGGGATATATGCATACCTATAGCTGACTTACTCTGCTGTATAGTAGAAACTAACACATGTTTTAAAGCAACTGTATTCCAATAAAAATTAATTTAATAAAATAATCAGTTACAAAAAAGAGTAAAAAAAATATAACCCACAACCTGCAGCAGCCTTTTGCCCATTTTTCACAGTATTCTATAGGAATGGGCTCTCTGACTCACCAGTTTTGGGGAAGGTGTAAAGTGCTTTGTTCCTCCACAGTAATTTCCCTGTCATAGCCAGCATCTCACAGGCATGACATTCATAACAAACCTGCCTGTGGTCCCTTGCTATTCACATTGCAATCCCTGGAACCACATTGGCATCTTCTGGGAGCTCTTTGGAAATGCAAAATCTGGACCCCACCCCAGAACTTCTGAACACAAATCTGCATTTTTAACAAGACCCCTGGGTGATTCACATGCACAATAATATTTGAGAGGTGCTGGTATTAATGCTAGAATATGCAGAGCATGCTGGGAATACAGGGAAGGAGTTTGTTAGACTGAATCTTCTCAAACATGGTGTCATTTGAGTTAAGGCTTCACAAGTGCCAAGAAGAGGAAAAGTGAATTCCAGAGGGGCAATTTAATAATGTAGAAAGTAACATAGACATAAAAATGGCATATCATGTGGGCAGTGCAAGTCTGGAGAGAATTAATGGAATTAATGAATGATCCCTGGAGAGCGGTCATGAGTCTCTTCACCTCATCAAATCCATGCCTCTTGATTAGGGGGAGGGGGGTCACAAGTGTCCTCTGAAAGATGCTTCCCCCGCTGAAGTCATAAGATGATGAACTTTGTAGTGGATATAGAGGGCGTTACTATGGAAACTTTTGCATGCTAGGGCAATTCTACTATATTCACAAAGGTACTATTTATCTTCAGGGCTGGAATTTTATTGCCTTCAATTCTGAAAAATACCTAAGTAAGTTCATAAAGAATTTAGGAATAGTTCTTTAGCAGAACTATTCCTAAAGGGCAATTCCATGAGGTTTCCTTCCATAAGATATGATGCTTGTCACTCTCAAGGGAAGGAGAGTGACTAAGATGCTGGGTTGAATAGGGAATAAGATCTAAGGGAAAACCCCAGGCAGAATGCTACGCTGATGGTCTGGAGCCCTCCTGAAAACTGATGGTTAAAATTTCAGGAATTAAACATGCTGCTACTGCTACTGCTAAGTCGCTTCAGTTGTGTCTGACTCTGTGCGACCCCATAGACGGCAGCCCACCAGGCTCCCCCATCCCTGAGATTCTCCAGGCAAGAACACTGGAGTGGGTTGCCATTTCCTTCTCCAGGAATTAAACATACTTATTATTAAAAATTAAATAACAGACGCATGCAATGAAATAGATTATGTTAAAAACAAAGGTGATCAAAACACAAAGCTCCTCATTATTTAACTGCCTTTTACTTTGTTTTACAGACAACTGAAGTTGTCTGTGTTACTTGTAATGATATGGTAGATACACTGGCCTCCAAGCTCAGTGATGTAATCTTGGTAGCTTGGAATTAGACATGACGGGAGTGAAACAGCATCAGTTCATTCTCTCAGTCGTGTCCGACTCTTTGCGACCCCATGAATCGCAGCACGCCAGGCCTCCCTGTTCATCACCATCTCCCGGAGTTCACTCAGACTCACGTCCATCGAGTCCGTGATGCCATCCAGCCATCTCATCCTCTGTCATCCCCTTCTCCTCCTGCCCCCAATCCCTCCCAGCATCAGAGTCTTTTCCAATGAGTCAGCTCTTCGCATGAGGTGGCCAAAGTACTGGAGTTTCAGCTTTAGCATCATTCCTTTCAAAGAAATCCCAGGGTTGATCTCCTTCAGAATGGCCTGGTTGGATCTCCTGGCAGTCCAAGGGACTCTCAAGAGTCTTCTCCAACACCACAGTTCAAAAGCATCAACTGGTAAATGCTGGAAGTCAGCAAATGCTACAACTGGAGGACCAGAGATTAATATTTACCAGCAAGTCATTGGGTCACTATCACTTTTCTTCCGTATTCATCAGGCATGGTTGCAAGGATCCTATTTACAACAGGAAATTTCAAGTCGAAGGAGTTGGTGGAACTAGATTGATAGAAAGATGGTGCTCTGGGCACTGCTGAAAGTCTCCACCTTGGCCTCAGAAAGTTTTGCACCTCACCTAACTCCTGAAATGCAGGTCCTTCATGGTATGGTGGGTCACTCTAGGAATCAGGCCTGACTTTTATATGAAAATGACTTGATTCCTTTATCGTCTGCATCGAAACTTCCATATCCTTGGTTTCTTGCTCCCTAGTCCCTTCAGCTGGAAGGAATGAATCTACTTTCATTTCTCTTTGGGATTTACATTTGTGACAATGTGTTCTTGTGCTAGCTTGTCAGAACGTTATATATTTCTAATGGTTGCTTACGAGGATATTGTATCTCTGAGGCTGGAATGTTGGACACATGAAGGGAAGATGTGGGATGCATTTTAGAGTCAGGAAATCCTGCCATTGTTTTTACCTATAATTAAGTTAGCTTTAGGTGGGGAGGTGTAGATTGGGAATTTGGGATTGACCATGTAAACTCTTCTATATTTAAAATAGATAACCAACAAGGACCTGCTGTACAGCACAGGAAATTCTGCTCAGTAATGTATAATAACCTAAATGGGAAAAGAATTTAAAAAAGAATAGATACATGTATGTGTATAACTGAATCACTTTGCTGTACACCTGAAACTAACTCAACATTTTTAGTCAACTATACTCCAATATCATTTTTTTTAATTTTTAAAAATATAAATTTATATATTTTAATTGGAGGTTAATTACTTTACAATATTGTATTAGTTTTGTCATACATCAACATGAATCCGCCACAGGTATACACGTGTTCCACATCCTGAAACTCCCTCCCTCCTCCCTCCCCGTACCATCCCTCTAGGTCGTCCCAGTGCACCACAGATGTATAGAACAGGCTTTTGGACTCTGTGGAAGAGGGAAAGGGTGGGATGATTTGGGAGAATGGCATTGAAACATGTATAATATAATATATGAAATGAATCGCTAGTCCAGGTTCGATGCATGATACTGGATGCTTGGGGCTGGTGCACTGGGACGATCCAATATAAAACTTAAAAAATCATTTATATGAAGAGACAGAAAATCTAGATGTTTGCCTTACACTTTTCACAAAAAATAACTCAAAATGGCTCAAAGACCTAAATGTAAAATGCAAAAATAAAGATTCCTAGAATACATATATATATGTACATATATATATATATATATGTTTAGGCAACATTGTGCTTAGTCACTCAGTCATGTCCAACTCTTTTCGACCCTATGGACTGTAGCCCACCAGGCTCCTCTGTCCATGAGATTCTCTTGGTAAGAATACTGCAATGGGTAGGCATTACCTTCACCAGGGGATCTTCCCGACCAAGAGGGGTCTGCTGCATTGCAGGTGGATTCTTTACTGTCTGAGCCACCAGGGAAGTCCAATGTGTGTGTGTATGTGTGTGTATGTATAGATATCAGTCCAGTTTAGTCTCTCAGTCATGTCCGACTCTTTGCAACCCCATGGACTGCAGCATGCCAGGCTTCCTTGTCCATCACCAACTCGCAGAGCTTGCTCAAATTCATCTTTATCCAGCCATCTTATCCTCTGTCATCCCTTCTCCTCCTGACTTCAACCTTTCCCAGCATCAGGATGTTTTCCAAGGAGTCAGTTCTTTGCATCAGGTAGCCAAAGTATATATAAGTATGTTTGTGTGTATATATATATTTATAAATTAGCTCTCGATATTACAATCTTACCCTGCCTGCTGGCAATTATGTTCCAGTGTAAGCTACTACTGTGGAATGGGAAGGCTATTGCCTTCAGTGAAATGACCTTAAATCAAGTGCCTTCATGTAGACTAACAAATAGATCAATTGTTTCCATTTCCTGGGGAAAATGGTAAAGCAAAAAATTAACATTGCAATTAGACTGAATAAAATTATTTATTGTATATGTGTTTTATTTATCATTGAATATGTGTTATTTTCTTCCAAGTGTTTGTGGATCCTATTGTGGTAAATAAAATACAAAAGATTTTAAAAGTGACACTGAATCTATGGTTATTTTCTAACTATAAGTGTTCTTTTCATGCAAGGAGTGTGAACATACAGTTACTGTTGTGAAGGAGTTACTAGAATAATTGCCATTACCTGTCTGTAAATTTGATGGGAACTTGATGAATACACATTAAATAAAAGGGCTAGAGTCTATACTAAGGGACTTCAGATTCTGGAGATTCCAACTTTTAATTAATCCAGCTTTGATCTGGACTGGAGAATTTCTGAGGATGGAGGGATGGGAAAGAAGTTTGAAATCTAGACTACTGCCAGTTCTGTCACTGTTCTGACTAACTCTTTCTTTCACTCAGCCATGGCTACTTTATCGATTAGATGGTGAGAAAGCACTCCTTGTGTGACTTCCCTGGTGGTCTAGTGGTTAAGAATCCACCTTGCTATTCAGGGGATGAGGGTCTGATCCCTGGTTGCAGAACTAGAACCCCACACGCTTTGGACCAACTAAGCCCACACCCATCAGCTACTGAAGCCCATGGGGGGTTCTGCAGGACACGGAGAGTCCATGCGCCACAGTGAAAGATCCCGCATAATGCACTGAAGACCCTGGTGCCACAGCTAAGACTGGACACAGCCAAATAAATAGGTAAATATTAAAAAAAAATTTTTTAAAAAGAAAGTACTGCTCAACTGCAGCCCGAGAATAGGTTTTTCCCTTCAGGGCTCTTGCAGTACTTGTTACCAGTAGGAGAACCCTTTATTAAAATGTGGTAGAATTAATGGTACTTTGTCCTCTCTCTCACAGATGGAGAATGCTTTGAAGTTAGANAATATTAAAAAAATTTTTTTAAAAAAGAAAGTACTGCTCAACTGCAGCCCGAGAATAGGTTTTTCCCTTCAGGGCTCTTGCAGTACTTGTTACCAGTAGGAGAACCCTTTATTAAAATGTGGTAGAATTAATGGTACTTTGTCCTCTCTCTCACAGATGGAGAATGCTTTGAAGTTAGAATCCACATTTCTTTGATCTTTACCAGCCAGTGAGTGGAGTACATTCCTGGTGTTGGGTGATCTGTGTATTTTTACCTCATTGAATTACTATGAGAGTAAAACCAGGTGGAAAAAAATGCATAAAAATAGTTGATAAAGTGTGAAAAAAACATGGTAACATGTTATCAGTAGAATTATCTTTAATTCGTTCATCATGTTTTTATTTATGTCATGTGAATGAAAGTCGTGTCTGACCCTTTGCGACCCCATGTACTATATAGTCCACGGAATTCTCCAGGCCGGAATACTGGAGTGGTAGCCATTCCCTTTTCCAGGGGGTCTTCCCAACCCAGGGATTGAATCCAGGTCTCCCACACTGCAGGCAGATTCTTTACCAGCTGAGCCACCAGGGAAGCTATTTACTATTTGAGGTGGTAAAAGGAGGATAATTTAGAAAAAAATAAAGCAATTGTTTCAACAGCAATAGCAAACGCCAGAGTCATTGCTCTGAGGTCTAACTGGAGGAGTCAGACTTTCCAGCAGAAGACGAAATGAGGCACCTAAAGAGATCTTCTGACTTGGGTGATGAGCATCTCAGTGAGACAGAAAAGAACTTTTCAGAAAGCCGGAGAAAGGGGCACCTCAGTTAGGAAGGGGGTCTCCTGGGGTGGCGCCGATGGACCACTAGAGACCACTCAGGGAGCCACGGCTCCGAAGCTAGAGCATCTGTGCCCACCAGAGTAGCCTGCAGTCCCAGCCTCGTTCACTCCCGCGCAGCAGAGCTGAGCTTGACGTTCCTGGTAAATTGGTCTTTTTTGTTCTCATCTTATAAGCAGGGCTAGGAGTACTCTCTTGACGAGTGAACTCACTGACGTTTACTGGGAAATGCCGTTTGGTAAATTTAACTGTTTTTACAGAAATAGCTTGGCAGAATATTTACACCGGGGCTGTTTCAGAAAATCCCAGATAGAACGAAAGCAAAGAGAACATGATTCTGAGGAGAATGTAACTGAAGGATATGGGAAATTTCACACATGAGTTGTGGGAGGGAAACGTAATGGGAGCTGACATTTCATTCCTGAGGGAATATGGAACCTGATAGGATTTCAGGAACTTTACACACACACACGTGTGTGTGTGCATGTGAGTATAATGACTGGACAAAGGAATTTACTGTATTCACCTCAATCTTCTGCCCTCAAGCAGGTGAATGTTTCTAATCATGCAGTAGAATAGTTTATTTTTATCTTTTTAAAAGTCTCTGTTGGCATCATCAGCTCAATGGACAGGAGTTGGAGCAAACTCTGGGAGATGGTGAAGAACAGGGAAGTCTGGTGTGCTGCAGTCCGTGGGGTCACACAGGGTTGGACATGACTGCGTGACTGAACAATGACAAAAATTTCTTAATATTTCCTCCCTAGATTGCATACGATTCCTGAAAGACTTGTTCTTATTTCTTATACTAATGAAGATTTATCTTGCTTTCTTTAAATTCATTTTCTCTGCACAAGGCTTAGCTGGTGGATTGCCTTCTCACACTGTCCATCATATGTTCAAAGTGTTACTCAGGCGTCACCTTATCAGGAAACTGTCCCCCAGTCCTCAGTCTGGGCTCAATGTTCCTCTTATCTGCTCCCATAAGCCTTTCTTTGAATCCATCATTACACATCACCTGCTGCATAAGCAGATCATTTTTTACTTTTTGCCACATCACATGGCATGTAGGATCTTAGTTTCCTGACCAGGAGTCAAATCTGCACCCCCTGCCATGGAAGCACAGAGTCTTAACCACTGAATTGCCAGCAAAGTCCCTGTAAGCTGCTCTTTATCATACCATTCTTTCCCTTCATAGAGCTAAGAGATTGGAAACCCCGTCAATGTTTGTTTACATTTTACCCTGCATCTGACGCAGTTGTGGTGCCTGACATACAGTCTACTCAGCGTTGCTGAAATGAATGAACAGATGAATTCTTATGCAATGAACTCGTACACTTGAAAGATAATGACTTTGGTTAGTGTTGCTCTTTAGCTTAGCTCCATGTAGAGCAAGCACTCATGGTGCACACACTTAGCAGTGGGGCACGTGCATCTGTGTGCACACACACACACACACACACCACACTGGGGCTGGGTAATATTTCTTAATCAGAGAAAACTTTCTGTCTGCCCTTCTTTGAATGGCAAGCTCATGTACTTCCCTTTATTAAAAGCCCCACTTGTAGTTCCCCAGGCTACATTCTGAGTTCTTGTAACTGCTAGTGGATAACGGGGGGAATTCCACATGGTCTTTGAGACCGTCAAGGCAGCCAGGGTGCTCCCAAGGACTCATTGTGGTTACCACTCTCAGGCACAGAGGGAAAATCCGAAAGAAACTCAACAGGGGTCATCCCACCCAGGCTGGTGCCCTGCCCCCTCACAGAACGACCTGGCTGACTGAGCCTGGCTGAGTCCCTCAGGCCCCTCACAATGCCTGGAGGAGGCCTTTCAGCCTCTGCATCTGGCCTCGTAGCACAGCCTTGAATGTCTCGTTGCGGAGGGTGAGGATAAAGGGGTTGAGGAAGGTGGTGAGGATGGATGTCACCAGGACCACAGTCTTGTTGACCTCCGCAGAGTGTGCTTTGCCAGGCTGGACATAGAGGAAGATGGTGCTGCTGTACCCAGTGAAGACCAGGGTGAGGTGAGAGCCACACGTGGAGAAGGCCTTCTGGCGGCCGCTGGCAGAGGGGATTCGTAGCACGGTGCTCACGATGTAGCCGTAGGAGACGAGGGTCACCAGGAAGGAGCTGAGGACGAAGGCCAAGGCCATCACAAAGTCCCAGGATTCCAGCAGCCTGGTGTCTGAGCAGGACAGCTGCAGCAGAGGTGCGTTGTCACAGAAGAAGTGGTTAATGACGTTGCTGTGGCAATTACTGAGATGAGCCCGGGAGAGGACAGTGGGCACCATGGCCAGGAAAGGAGTTGCCCAGGCAGCCCCTGCTAGCTGGGCACACACAGCCCCACCCATCAAAGTGCCATAGCGCAGCAGGTGGCAGATGGCCACAAAGCGGTCCAGGGCCGTGTCAGTCAGGATGAGGAGGGAGGTGGGGCCCAGGGAGAAGTAGAAGTGGAACTGGACCAGCAGCCAGTGGAGGAGACGACCCTGTGGGGGCCAGCAGGCCAGAGAGCATCCCGGGCACGGCAGTCATGGCCACCAGGGTCTCCAGCAGGGAAACGTTGCCCAGGGAGAAGTACATGGGCGTGTGGAGGCGGGTGTCGACAAAGACCAGGAAGATGATGACTGTGTTTCCTATGAAGGCGAGAAGATAAAGCACAAGCGAGGGCCCGTAGAGCAGGATCTGCGGTTCACCAAGAGGGGAGAAGCCCAAGAGGATAAATTCAGATGGGTGGCTCAGATTTGCCATGATCCTGGGGCTGGGAGCCTGAGGGGAAAGGAAACAAGAGACATTGATGGAGAGACAGAGAGAGAGACAGACAGAGAGAACCAATGACTGAAACAAGGCTAGAGGCAGAGAAAGAGAGGCTAGTAGGTGGTCATGGGTTAACAGAAGGAGAGAGAAAGAGAGAAATAAATGGGAATATGAGAATCATTGAGAAACGGGGAATCATAGAAGGAAAAACATGGAAGTCTACTGATAAGAAGAGAGGAAAACACAGGAGCAGATGATGAAAGACAACACAGCCACAGACATTTAGAGAGAAGGCAAGAATGGATGAAACAGAAATGGGGGAGCAGGAGAGGAACACCCACTAGATGAGAGGGAAAAACAGACAGAGATAAGGAGAGAAGGCGCACGAAAAGAGAGTGTGTGGCAGTCACCCAGATGCCCTGAGGGTCGGGTGATGCTGGGGGTCTGTGCCGTGACCCAGAGAGTCCGAGAGCACTCTTCAAGCTCCCTTTCTGTCTTTCTGGGTTGTCTTCCTGGTGAGGACCCTCCATCACTCACGTTTCTCCAGTTACAATCATGAAATGAATGGGAAGTCAGAGTTTTGAGCCAATAAATTAGCATCCTTTGGGGAGGACCCCCTGGTGTATGTATGCAAAGGTGGGGAGCAGAGGAACACAAGCAGGGACAGAGACCAGCCTGCAGCTAGACAGAGACTAAGAGCATCCGCATTCTAGCCAGTGGTGGGCACTGCTGTGATGATGCAGCGCCCCCCCCCCCCACATCCCGCCCCTTGCCACATCCTGACTCTGCCCACTCAACCCTAGTGGTTTGGAGCATAAGCTCTGGACCTAGGTTGGATTCTGATCTGATGTTTGTCAAACATAAACCTGCAGCTCTCTATTACTTCCCTCTCTTAGCCTCAGCCTCAGTTCGGTGCAGTTCAGTCGCTCAGTCGTGTCCGACTCTTTGCGACCCCATGAACCGCAGCGAGCCAGGCCTCCCTGTCCATCACCAACTCCTGGAGTCCACTCAAACCCTTGTCCATTGAGTTGGTGATGCCATCCAACCATCTCATCTTCTGGCATCCCCTTCTCCTCCTGCCTTCAATCTTTCCCAGCATCAGGGTTTATCAAATGAGTCCGTTCTTTGCATCAGGTGGCCAAAGTATTGGAGTTTCAGCTTCAGCTTTTCTCCAACACCACAATTCAAAAGCATCAATTTTTCGGTGCTTAGCTTACTCAGATATAAAATGAAGATAATAATAGTACTAGCTTTGTGAGCTAAGACAGAGATTAAATGAATCAATTGCTTAGTTACAGCGATGGGCATGGACCAGGGGCTCAGAAATCAGTTGTTGTCATTGTAATCATTGTCATCATATGACGCCAATGAGCTTAAATTTTCTTGGACCTATGATTCTTTAGAGTCAATATGTGTGTGAAGGTGTGTGTAGTGGGGGTGTGTGAAATTTCCAAGCTTTATGCTGTCCTTTAGAATTTCAGTTCACTAAAAGGATTTTTTTTTAATCTTCAATTTTCAAGGAAAATAAATTTTGCAGTACAAATGATCAGAAGTGGAAAGATTCAAGAAGTGTGTAGGCATAACTCTGGCCTTCTCTCTGGCCCCATAAAAGCTGCATTTGAAGCTGTATCCTGGCCACCAGCCATGGCATTCCAGTTTAAAGAAGAGGGGCTGTCCCTCCTTCAGCCTTGTACCCACTGGCAAACCTTGTGTGTGAGTGTGTGCTCAGTTGTGTCCAACTCTTTGTGACCCCATGGACTACTGTAACCCACCAGGCTCCTCTGCCCATGGGATTCTCCAGGCGAGAATCTGGAATGGGCTGCCATGTCCTCTTCCAGGGTATCTTCCCAGAGATGGAACCTGCTTCTCCTGTGTCTCCTGCCTTGCAGGCAGATTCTTTACTGCAGAGCCACTGGGGAAGCCTGGCAAAACTTAATGGTAGGGCTAAAATCTATACCCAGCACTGATCAGTTCAAACCCAGTCCTATGTCTGTCCTCTTTGCAAACCTGACCCCCAAGCAAACCCAAGTCACCCACTTTAGCCTCTCAGCACTATGTCTTCTTTTTGAGCTGCTCCCATGAAGAAATCTATGTCTGGAGATTCTTGCCTATTGGGTCCAGTCTGTGACATTATTAAGTTGTGATCTGCAGTCCATCACCCTGAGTTAGTGGGTTGCAGCTGGCAGGGGTGGACAGGGGCTTGTGCATAGCTGGAATGGGGGTGCCCTGCGGGGTGAGCGGCTCCACAAGCTATAACATCTCTGACCCTTATGTGAATTTCCTAGTTAAAGGCTTACCCTGTGTCACCACAAAGCCCAATGCAGAAGCACTGATGTGGGGCCTGAAGGTAGAAAAGAAGGCTTTCTTGAGACCAGAGGAAAACACTACATCTTCCTCCCCAAGGATGAGTGTTCTTGGTGCTCTCTCTTGCCGCTGGCTTCTTGATATGGCTTACAGCTGAGCTTATCCTGGATGGGAACTCGGACTCCAGCAAAGTGTTCTCTATGGGGATGACAGGAAAGCAAGGAGCCCTCTGGGAATGAAGAGACACTGGTGTTACTCCTCAGATTAATGAGAGGCTTGCTGCTTGGAGGAAGTAGCATCTGAGAAAGAGCTCTGAATAAGGAAAGGGAGAGAGACCAAGATACCTCTAAGAAGACAATGGCTTAGGATTGGCTCCTGGCCCTTGCCTTCCTCCCAGGACTGTGGGGGAAAAGTGAGATCGTGGAAAAAGTACAGAGGAACTTCGCAGCTTGACTAAAATTGTGGCAGACTGGATGCCTGGCTAGGGTTAGATCCAGAGTTGCCATTTGGAGAATTTGCATCCCCCAGATCCAAGGTTCAGAGACTGGGGAGACGGGGAATGGAGACCCTGGATTGCAGCACCCTCTTGTCTGAATTTGCCAAAATGTCATTGGGGGAGGTGGGGAATTAGAGGTGTAAGCTTAAGAGGAGAAACCTTCCCCTCAAAGGCAGAGCCCCTGACAGACAGACACATCTTGGGAGCTGACAAGACTGAAAAGGGCTGGTCTGAGTCCTTTGGGAAAATGCACACCTGGGGGGTGAGCGAAGGCAAGGTGGAAGTGGATCCAGCTCCCTATAAACTCTGAGTCACAGTCCTTCATCTCGGAGAAGTTCAGACTTTATGTGCACCACCCAGCTTAGCCGCCCCCTGCCAACCCCACCCAGACAGACACGATGACAAAGAGACAGCAAGCAAAAGCTTTCCAACCAGGACAGTGCCCAGTGGTTCTGAGGTAAAGAACTCAGTGATTCTGAGTTAAAGAAATACAAGGGCTGATAGGAGTTTCCCAGGTGACCTTTCTGGAGGATCTGAATCCAGAACTGAATTTTTAAGACAGAGCCATTGATAATAAAAAATTTTTAGATGATTCTGGACAGAAATGGGAGGATGATAGAAGAAAGGAATGCATTGCTGGTAGGAGCTTAGAAGGACAGACAGGATGGCCAGTCAAAGCAGAACTTGAGAATTGGCAGGCATGGGCACTGCTGGGCTTGTGTAGGCCTCATGGCTGTATTTGCTATTGCTTCTGTAGCAAATTGCTAGACATTCAGTGGCTTAAACACTACAAATTTATTATCTTAAAGACTCTATATGTCTACATTTCTTATCATACAGGTCTTTGTTGTTGCTGCTTGTTTGATGTCAAGTCCAACTCTTGTGATCTCATGGACTGTAGCCCACCAGGCTCCTCTGTCCATGGGATTTCCCAGCAAGAACACTGGAGTGGGTTGTCATTTCCTCCTCCAGGGGATCTTCCTGACCCAGGGATCGAATCTGAGTCTCCTGCATTGGCAGGAAGATTCTTTACCATTGAGTCACCAGGGAAGTCCTCTTACAGGCCTGCTGCTGTTGCTGCTAAGTCGCTTTAGTTGTGTCCAACTCTACGCAATCCCATAGACGGCAGCCCACAAGGCTTCACAGTCCCTGGGATTCTCCAAGCAAGAATACTGGAGTGGGTTGCCATTTCCTTACAGGCCTAAGGAGGCTAAAATCAGAAGGTTGCTGGAACTGTGCCTCTCTCTGGAGGCTCCTTGGTTTTTCTAGCTTCTGACAGCTGCTATGACTGAATCTAAACCCAGCCCTTTTCTTGCACTGTTCCTTGTTCATTTCATCCCTGGACCCTGTGATGAGTCTTAGTTCCTAAGTGCAGTGAGAGATTCTTAGAACGTCCACTAGTGGAACTCCTACCGGTGGTACCCAGAGTCTGACATGGAGATATGAGACCCTTAAGGATGGGAAAAGTGACCCCTACAGCTAAAATGTGTCTAAGACTCAAGTTGAGTCCATGATTTAATGCTCATTGTTTCTATCCAATAACATAGGGCAGCAGTGTGGTTGATGTAGGGCTGGAAAGAGAGAATGAGTTCTACGGGGGAAACCACATGAGCAGCTCACTTGCTGTCCCTTGTTTCGGAGGATGAGTGTACCTGGTTCTGTCTACCCTGTTCTAATCTTAGAAGGCCTGCTGAGTTTCAGAACTGAACTGGACTGGATGGGAAACTAGGTTCCAGCAGGTGCTCTTTGTAGCAATGACAAGGAAAGCAAGAAGCTCCTGGGGATTTGTATAATACAGCGGATGTGCTCAAACTAACACCCAGAGGCAGGGAGGTCCGTCCTAGGTCTCCAGAAGCACAAATAAGAGGTGTGGGGTGTGTGTGTTTGGGGGTGGGTGTTGAATGTAGGTCTAGTTTTGGAGTCTGGCATTTGCATAATGCAATCTCAAAAATGAGAATGATCTTTGTTCATTTCCAAGGCAAACCATTCAATATCATGGTAATCCAAGTCTATGCCCTGACCCAACACTGAATAAGCTGAGGTTGAGCAGTTCTATGAAGACCTACAAGACCTTCTAGAACTAACACCCAGAAAAGATGTCCTTTTCATTATAGGGGACTGGAATGCAAAAGTAGGAAATCAAGAAACACCTGGAGTAACAGGCAAATTTGACCTTGGAGTACAGAAAGAAGCAGGGCAAAGGCTAATAGAGTTCTGCCAAGATAATGCACTGGTCATAGCTAACACCCTCTTCCAACAACACATGAGAAGACTCTACACATGGACATCACCAGATGGTCAACACCAAAATCAGATTGATTATATTCTTTGCAGCCGAGGATAGAGAAGCTATATACAGTCAGCAAAAACAAGACTGGGAGCTGACTGTGGCTCAGATCGTGAACTCCTTATTGCCAAATTCAGACTGAAATTGAAGAAAGTGGAGAAAACCACTAGACCATTCAGGTATGACCTAAATCAAATCCCTTATGACTATACAGTGGAAGTGAGAAATAGATTTAAGGGACTAGATCTGATAGAATTTCTCCAGTTACAATCATGAAATGAATGGGAAGTCAGAGTTTTGAGCCAATAAATTAGCATCCTTTGGGGAGGACCCCCTGGTGTATGTATGCAAAGGTGGGGAGCAGAGGAACACAAGCAGGGACAGAGACCAGCCTGCAGCTAGACAGAGACTAAGAGCATCCGCATTCTAGCCAGTGGCGGGCACTGCTGTGATGATGCAGCGCCCCCCCCCCCCACATCCCGCCCCTTGCCACATCCTGACTCTGCCCACTCAACCCTAGTGGTTTGGAGCATAAGCTCTGGACCTAGGTTGGATTCTGATCTGATGTTTGTCAAACATAAACCTGCAGCTCTCTATTACTTCCCTCTCTTAGCCTCAGCCTCAGTTCGGTGCAGTTCAGTCGCTCAGTTGTGTCCGACTCTTTGCGACCCCATGAACCGCAGCGAGCCAGGCCTCCCTGTCCATCACCAACTCCTGGAGTCCACTCAAACCCTTGTCCATTGAGTTGGTGATGCCATCCAACCATCTCATCTTCTGGCATCCCCTTCTCCTCCTGCCTTCAATCTTTCCCAGCATCAGGGTTTATCAAATGAGTCCGTTCTTTGCAAGCAGCGAGCCAGGCCTCCCTGTCCATCACCAACTCCTGGAGTCCACTCAAACCCTTGTCCATTGAGTTGGTGATGCCATTCAACCATCTCATCTTCTGGCATCCCCTTCTCCTCCTGCCTTCAATCTTTCCCAGCATCAGGGTTTATCAAATGAGTCCATTCTTTGCATCAGGTGGCCAAAGTATTGGAGTTTCAGCTTCAGCATCAGTCCTTCCAATGAATAGTCAGGACTGATTTACTTTAGGATGGACTGGTTGGATCTCCTTGCAGTCCAAGGGACTCTCAAGAGTCTTCTCCAACACCACAATTCAAAAGCATCAATTCTTCGGTACTTAGCTTACTCAGATATAAAATGAAGATAATAATAGTACTAGCTTCGTGAGCTAAGACAGAGATTAAATGAATCAATTGCTTAGTTACAGTGATGGGCATGGACCAGGGGCTCAGAAATCAGTCGTTATCATTGTAATCATTTTAATCATATGATGCCAATGAGCTTGAATTTTCTAACTTAGCTTACTCAGATATAAAATGAAGATAATAATAGTACTAGCTTCGTGAGCTAAGACAGAGATTAAATGAATCAATTGCTTAGTTACAGTGATGGGCATGGACCAGGGGCTCAGAAATCAGTCGTTATCATTGTAATCATTTTAATCATATGATGCCAATGAGCTTGAATTTTCTTGGACCTATGATTCTTTAGAGTCAATATGTGTGTGAAGGTGTGTGTAGTGAGGGTGTGTGAAATTTCCAAGCTTCATGCTGTCCTTTAGAATTTCAGTTCACTAAAAGAATTTTTTTTTAATCTTCAATTTTCAAGGAAAATAAATTTTGCAGTACAAATGATCAGAAGTGGAAAGATTCAAGATGTGTGTAGGCATAACTCTGGCCTTCTCTCTGGCCCCATAAAAGCTGCATTTGAAGCTGTGTCCTGGCCACCAGCCATGGCATTCCAGTTTAAAGAAGAGGGGCTGTCCTTCCTTCAGCCTTGTACCCACTGGCAAACCTTGTGTGTGAGTGTGTGCTCAGTTGTGTCCAACTCTTTGTGACCCCATGGAAGCCTGAGTCCTACAGAACCACAGAGCAACCTGATGGCAGATCGGGGTGCCACGGCTGCCAGGGGTCACCTGGCAGCAATTTAATCACAGCCAAGCCGCAAGCCGTTCTTTCACTGGCACATATTGAAATGGTCCCCTTTCAGGTTTTGGCGGGGTGGGGAGACCCTTGAGATGGTAACATACAAACCTTATAACATAGAAGGAAAACATTTCCTGAGGCTGTGTATGCACACCCCCACGTCAAAATTTGGAAGTTTCATTTTACCACATCAAGATTCCAAAGTTTTATTTCTGCATGTTTACAGCAAAATTGTGCCACATTTATCCTGTGGCTTTCTCACCTCCCAGTGCCCCAGTGCCAATCCTGAGCAGTTTGAGAAGCACTGAACAGAAGGTCTGGGTGGTCATCTCCAAGTTTCCTTCCACGTCCTGCATTCTGGGACTCAGGCTTCGGAGAATGACTCTGCAGCAGAGTTGGGCAAAATTACAGAGGCAGATGGAATCAACCCCACAACACGATCAAGTTGGCCCTCTATCAATCCCCATTTTACAGATGGGACCACCAGAGGTCTGGAGAAGGTGAATCACTTAGGAAGTGAAACGATGCCAGCAGTGAGCTTGGTATGCAAACCTCATGGAGTTCTGATCACAAGGCCACCATTTCTCTGGGCTTTTGAGCAGCCAGGATATCAGAGGAAAAGATGCTCTACCCGCTAGCTCTCTCTGAAGTAGAAAACAGTGTTCTCCAGAAACATGCAACTATTTCTGATACTGAAACCACAAAGGTCTCCCAAGGATTCTCCAGTTATAATATACATGAAAGTCATTGGAAAACTATAAATACTATAAAAGTCACAGCATTTTATTATTTATTTGGCAATTAATGCTAGTGAATGGGATACCATGCATACATGCTCAGTCGCTGAGTTGTGTCCAACTCTTTGAGACCCCATGCACTGTAGCCCACCAGCCTCCTCTGTCCATGGGATCATCCCAGCAAGAATTCTGGACTGGGTTGCCATTTCCTTCTCCAAAGGATCTTCCCCACCCAGGGATCGAACCCACATCTCCTGAAGCTCCTGCATTGGCGGGCGGATTCTTAATTATTGAGCCACCTGGGAAGCCCCCGTGATTTAATAGGTAAAACCTCACATCTCCGTGACTTGATATGGTAAAAGTTGATTTTCCGCGTCACAGATCATTTTCAGTCTGCAGGGACTCAGCAGTCGTTCATGGACCCAGGCTCCTTCCTTCCTGTGGCTTCACCTCCTTTTTCTTAGTAGTAAGAGAGCAAGGTCACAAGTGGAAGGTGTGCAGAAGCCATGCCTGGGCACACACACCCATCCACCCACACTCCACTGATGGGAGTCACGTGGTACACCTAGCTGCAAGGAAGGCTGGGAAATTTGTATAGCTGATAGCTGTGAGGGCTAGCAGTTCTGTGTCACACATTTCTCGTTGGTCCCAAACCTCTTTTCTGGTCGGTTCACAGTTCTATCAGTTCTGAGGCCCTGATATTCCGTCACCCATCTCCCATGCAGCCTACCACGCGGGGCTTTTGAGGAGACTGGATGTGACCATGACGTGAGAGCGTAAAGCAGGGTCCCTGTGTCCTTCAGCTCCATGTGGCCCTGTCAAGTGGTTTTACAAGATGAATTGCCCTTCGCATGTCTTGTGAGTCTCAGTATGGTGTGCGCAGCTCACTTTACCATCATTAATAATACAGACACACCCCCGGGAGGCAGGCACACGTTGGAAATGAGAAAGTGGAGGTGCAGACAGAGGTTAAGTGTCTGCCCAAGGCAGCCTCGCCCTGCCAAAATGGGTAAACCAAGGAGAGACTTCTCCCACTTCAGAGCAATGAATTCTCATTCCTGCAGGAGGAGAAAGCTGCCGGGAGCACTGGGGGAGGAAGTCAGGGGCTTGCTCACAGGACCCTATCTGAAGGGGAAACCATTCCTCCTGTGTATCCAGCCCTGCATGAGTTAAAACCCAGCTCTCAGACCTGCTTGCTTCTGTGACCTTAACCAAGTACCTGAACCTCTGTGAGCTTTCTGGCATGCCTCAGTTTTCTTATCCCTAAATGAGGGAAATAATAGCTTTCACAGAGACTTGGGAGGCTTAAACGGGATAGTCTGTGTGTATCAAATATCTTTGTATCTGGAATATATTGATAGCAAGTACCGTAAGATGCTGGAAGATACGATGATGGAGATAGTGTTGAGTAGCGCTGAGCACCATGTCCCATTCTAATGCTTCTGTTTCAATAGACCTTGAAGAAAACAGGTGTCCTCTATCACTCTTGTAAGGTACTCAGTCAGAGCCTAACACAGTCTGGGCCAATAACAGAGGCTCTGTGAACACTCAGAAGTCAAGTTGCACAGAGAACTTGGTGACAGCCGGAAATCCATACATCCAGTTAATATGAACTGGATTCTGAATCTGGCTTTAGGTTAGTTCTCTCTACACTCTCTTTGGATACAAGTCTTCTTTGAGGCGTATCAGACTCAGAATTTATGGAGTCGGCTATGGGGCCTTGCAGAAACGACTTCCTTCTCTGCCCCTCTGTCTCCTCATCTACAAAGGTGGAGTGAGAATTGGTCATGCCTCGTGGGATTGGTGTGAGGGTTAAAAAAATACATGTTATGTGCCTGGCCCTGTCCAGGTGCCTCTGGAAGGTTAGCTGTTTATAGGAAGGTTGAGTACAGTGCCCCTGCAAGTGACACTAAGGCTTCTGAACAACCTAGGTAAAACTAAAGGCGTAAAACTCAGGCCATTCATGACTCTAGATGTTGCATTCTTCTTTTACAAGTTTCCAGGCTGATGTTGATGCTGCACGTCCAAGGACCACAATTTGAGTAGCAAAAGCATACTTGTTAACAGTATGGACATTGGGGTCAAACTGCCAAAGTTAGAATCTTGGCTCTTACTGTGTGACCTCAGACAAGTTAGTCAACCTCTCTGTGCCTCAATTTTCTTACGTATCAAATAATAATCATCATAATAAAACCTACCACATAGAGTTTACGTGAGAATTAAATTATGTAAAGTGCTTAAAGTGATGATTATTATTTCAGTTTTTAAAATGGAAGCTAACTGGACTGGAAAGGCCTAGATGGATGGCAAGGAGCAGGGGTCTTATTTAAGGCAATTCTGTATCTCCCACCACATGCAGCCTGGGGGCTTGGCATTCATTCATGCAAAAAAGAAATCAGATGGATGGAGTGATGTTGGTGTGGCGATCAACTGGGGTTAAGAAAAGACACCAAGAATTTAAGGAAATGATGCTCAGACGCTTTTACATCTGGAATAAACCAAGTGCCCAAATCATGTTGAATGATGATGATAGTGAAGGTCATGGTGGTGATTAGCTCTAAACCCCTTGCCCACTTCAAAAGTTTCCGTCTTGATATATCTTTAAGAAAAAGACATCCTATACCACATCATGCACTCTACAAGCATAATCTCATTTATTTACACTCTCCTATTCCTGCAGCGCAGGTGTTCTCTCCATGTCATAGATGAGGAAGCTGGAGCACAGACAGCTTGAACCGTTTGCCAAAGGTCACCCAACCTGTAGTGCAGCCCGGGGGCTTGGCATTCATTCATGCAAAAAGAAATCAGATGGATGGCATGATGTTGGTGTGGCGTTCAACTGGGGTTAAGAAAAGACACCAAGAATTTAAGGAAATCATGGTCAGACACTTTTACATCTGGAATAAACCAAGTGCCCAAATCATGTTGAATGATGATGATAGTGAAGATCATGGTGATGATTAGCTCTAAACCCCTTGCCCACTTCAAAAGCTTCCGTCTTGATACATCTTTAAGAAAAAGACATCCTATACCACATCATGCACTCTACAAGCACAATCTCATTTATTTCCACCCTCCTATTCCTGCAGCACAGGTGTTCTCTCCATGTCATAGATGAGGAAGCTGGAGCACAGACAGCTTGAACCGTTTGCCAAAGGTCACCCAACCTGTAAGCAGGGGTTCAGAGCAGGAGCCAAACCCAGGTCTGGGCACCTGCAAAGCTCTGACATTTCACCACCACCAAGGGTCCTGCCCACCAAGGCAAACTGGCTTCGCTCCCTAGAATCTGCCAGAGAGACATGGGCCTTTGGGTCTGCAGTTGTTCAAAATAACTAAGGACTGATGAATCGACTCCCTGCTCAAAACCTTGCTTTCTCTGCAGCCTCAGGTCAACAGTTTAATCACCTTGCGTTTCACTTTCTTCATCTAGAAGCAAAAACTTAGCTACACACCTAGGAATTGGAAAGATTAATCGGATGCTCCAAAAGTGCTTTTAAGATGAAAAATATGGATTATTTGCATTATTATTTTAATAGCCTTGGACTTTGGTGGCCCCAGTTTACACAGAGGCAGAGAGCTTAGATGAGGGAGATTGGTGAGATTCATTTTCTCCAGCCTCGTCTTCTGAGCCAGGCAGGAAGACACAGATACCTCTTGATCTGGGTTTTAGTGCAGATCATCCCACACCTAGCATGGGTGTGCCATGACGCTGAGGCCTGGTGGCCGCCTACAGCCCTCTGAGACGCCAACAGCCAAAGAACCAGAGGACAGCGGTCTCCTGTCTTGTCTCCATGACCACAATGTGACTACACCTCGGACAGGGGCCTTTTCTGTCTTTATCAGCACAATCTCAGCACCTAAAATAGGCTCTCACACATAGCAGTAATTATATGCTCAATAATTATATGCTAAATGAATGAATGATTGGAGTGGGTGAATGAATGAGCAAACCGCAAACGAGTCAGAAAATATAAGAGTAGAGAGAACATGCAGGAGATTCTCTCGGCCAGAAAGAAACAGAGGAGTCTTCCAAAGGCCACCCAGACACTGTGATGGGTGCTGGGGTAGGAATGACGTTTGATGGTCCTTGCCCTCAGGGAATTCAATCTAAGAGTATCAAGGTCAGGGACAGTTACAGCGCAGTGAGTGTGGGCTCGGATAGCCAATTAGACCGTGTCGTGTGAGCCATCCATTTCTCCAGGAGGATCAGGGAGGAAGTAGCATTTTAGCAGGCTCTTCATGGGAGAACAGGGTCTCCAATGGATGAAGTAAGGGAGCCTCCTGTCATAGAATGGATGGTGCATGAGGGCAGGAATTTGTGTGTGTTTGTTTTACGAATGCAACCCTTACCCTAGCACAGGTACACAGCAAGATCCTATGAACACGCGTAACAAGCGTGTAGCACCCTTATCAAGCAAGATCCTATGAACAAGCGTAACAAGCGTGTAGCACCCTTACCAAGCAAGATCCTATGAACAAGTGTAACAAGTGTGTACCTATGTGGTCTGAGTGTGTACAGCACATGTGCATGCAGCTTTGGCCAGTAGAATCAAAACTGTGGACTTGCGAGGATGATGAAGAATCATAACTTCGTTCTGCAGTGAGGCAGAAACGCACATTTGTTGAGAAGAGGGCTGGTTAAAATGGGGACAATTCAGAAGAGCCTTGAACACCACACTCGCACTCAGAAATGTGGAATGTTTCCCATCCTCTGGCCTTACATATTTCAGTGGAATCTTTCAAGCAAAAAAAAAAAACTTTTCTTCTTCTAAGATTTTCCTCTGCCAGGCCTGAGGGTATGCTCATAAAATGTAAAACCTGTTTAAATAATTAAACCTGTGGCCCAGAGCAGTGGTCAGGGTAGAGGCTGGCCTGTGATGTCGTAAATCACTGCCAGGCCCGGTCCTTGGCGCAGCACAGGCAAGGCTGGGAAAGCATGTGGGCAGGTGGCCGGGCCCTATGTGGAAATGCGGAGTCAGCACTGGGCGCTTGGTTTGGGATGAGTTATGGAGAGGAGGCGGGCGCTCCCGGCCCATCCTACTGACAGCCAAGCCGCCTTGAGGAAAGACAGAGCATGTCTTTTATGTCTCCTCTGCCCCTCTCCCTTCTTTAGCATCCAGGGGACTCACTCCACTCCCAGCAGAAGGATGGAAGGTGGGCTGGCGGGGCTGTCAGATCAACCCCAGACCCCCAGGGGAACTCAGGAGAGGAAGGACAATAGGGTCACCTCTCAGCTCTCAGGCCACCAGGGGCTAGACCCTCCGCTCCCTGCTCTGCCCGCGTACCCTCACCTACTTACTTGTTTGGAATTGAGCACCTGTGTGTGCCAGGCTTTTCACATGCATTGTTTGAAACAGCGGATAAGACTAGAGACGTTCATTCTAAACCAACCAGACGCACAAAGTAACTCTACCACTCCTCTGGGCAAATTCAGGAAAGAGATTGAACATCTCTGTGCCTCACTTTCCTCTTCTTTTAAATGAGATCAATAATAGCCTGGTGGTTGTGAGGCTCAAAGGAGGGTAAGATAACTGTCAATCACTCTGAGCACTTCCTGGCTTATACTGTGTGTGTTTACGTGTTAGTTGCTCAGTCTTATCCAACTCTTTGTGACCCCATGAACTGTAGCCCACCAGGCTCCTCTGTCCATGGGATTCTTCTGGCAAGAATACTGGAGTGGGTTGCCATTCCCTTCTCCAGAGGATCTTCCCAACTCAGGGATCGAACCTGGGTCTCCTCATTGCAGGCAGATTCTTTACCATCTGAGCTGCCAGGGAATGATATATAACATTAGCTCTGATGACCAACCAACTAGCAAATACTCACTGAGCATTTGTTCATATCTTCAGTACTGTGAAAGTGAAAGTCACTCAGTCGTGTCCGACTCTTTGCAACCCCATGGACTATACAGTCCATGGAATTCTGCAGGCCAGAATACTGGAGTGGGTAGTCTTTCCCTTCTCCAGGGGATCTTCCCAACCCAGGAATCAAACCCAGGTCTCCTGCATTGCAGGCAGATTCTTTACCAGCTGAGCCACAAGGGAAGCCCAAGAATACTTGAGTGGGTAGTCTATCCCGTCTCCAGCGGATCTTCCTGACCCAGGAATCGGACCAGGGTCTTCTGCATTGCGGGTGGATTCTTTTCCAACTGAGCTATCATACGTGCTTTTTGAATGATTTCATTCATTCATTCAGTTAACCAATATTAGAAGTATCTATTATATGCTAGATACCGTACAGGGTATTTCTTTTGCCTATCTCATAGACTCATTTTCAAAGCACTTATTAAGTTTGTGCTCTATGCCAGGGGTTTACACAGCACAGCACATAATTTCACTGATGTCCCTGTATTTGCTCCCTAAGTCTGCCCCAGTATAGCACCACAGACTGGGCAGCTTAAACAACAGAAAATCATTGCTTCACAGAGTGTGATCAGGGTGTCCATGATGTTGGTTCCTTCAGAGGGCTTCGAGGGAAAGTTGGCTCTAGGCCTCTCCCCCAGCATCTGGTGGTGGTTCACTGGCAATCCTGGCATTCCTTGGGTTGGGGACATGTCACCCTGATCTCTGCCTTCATTCCCACATGCCTTGTCCCTGAGTGCATCTCTGTGTCCAAGTGTGTCTTTTTCTAAGAACACTGGTCTTTGGGGATTAGAGTCCATCCTAATGACATCCTAATGAATTGATGCTTTTGAACTGTGGTATTAGAAAAGACTCTTGAGAGCCCCTTGGGCTGCAAGGAGATCAAACTTGTCAATTCTAAAGGAAATCAACACTGAGTATTCATTGGAAGGACTGATGCTGAAGCTGAAACTCCAATACTCTGGCCATCTGATGGGAAGAGCCAACTCATTGGAAAGGACCCTGATGCTGGGAAAGATCGAAGACAGGAAGAGAAGGGGACTACAGAGGATGAGATAGTTAGATTGCATCGCCAACTCAATGGACATGGGTTTGAGCAAGCTTCAGGAGTTGGTGATGGACAGAGAAGCCTGGCGTGCTGCAGTCCATGGGGTTGAAAAGAGTTGGACACAACTGAGTGAGTGAACTGAACTAATGATGTCATCTTACCTTCATTACTTCTATAAAGATCCTATATCCAAAGAAGGTCACATGTTGAGGTGCTGGGGCTTAGGACTTCAGTGTTTCTTTCTGGGGGAGATACAATTCAACCCACAAAACTCCCTGTCAATAATTTTCTTTGCTAAGACTTCACATATACTCTCACACATTCAACAGACGTTTGCTCTGGCAGGAACCACACCAATATTATCTCATGCATCTTCTCCTCGAGCCAGTGTTTCTTTCTTGACTGTTCCAGACTCCATTCCAGGCACTTCACAGACAGCAACACAACCTCCTTATTGTGATGCCCATTTATAACCAAGGTGTTTGTGTCTGGGGACAGGTCGACCTCCAAGGCCACAGTTCGCCCGTGGTGACTGCTACCTTCCAAGTTAAGGAAACTTTGTTTCTCCTGTGGCCCAAATCAAGGGAAACTCCCCTTCCCCTGTCCTTGGTGTCCAAAAGAAGCAGTTAATATGCATCCAAAAGATGCTTCCTGTACTCCACAGCAGTTGAACAATTAAAAAAAAAAAACCCTCCACTCTCCAAGAATGAACAACAATCCCATTCGTTGTTTGGCAGAGCTAAAAATACCCTCATGTGGCCAAGCTGATGGGGTCTTGGTGCTACAGCCCTGTTTCCAGCACACAAAAGGACTGGGGAACTGCTGGCGCTGGCGGGGGCTTCATTAGGAGAAAGGCAGAGAAAAGAATAGAAAAGTTCACCCTTAATGAGAAATGACCTCCATAACTCCCTGGGTCTCCCTAGAGTTTCCTTTGTAGAATATTACATCTCTCCATATCTAATTCCAACCCATCTGTCTTATCACACTGTGGAAATATTAATACAGATAGTTTTGTTTAGGCCTTTTATTTATTTTACTGTATATAAAATGATTTTCAGTTCATTTTCCCCCTGTATGGTCTCTCCTCTTGTTTTGTATGGTCTTTGGTATTTATTGTAAGTTATTTCATATTTCATCACATAAGGCTGACACACCCTTGGCCCTGTGCAACCCACAGACACCCACAGGGGCCTGGGCATGGCCTTCTCTGCCCACTAAGACTTGTGGCTGCAGCCAGGACTGGCCAGTAGCTTCTCATGTCACAGTTCACCCTGACCTGACCCAGAGTCTCCATCCAAAGCTCTGGTTCCCCAGGAATGGCCCACAGTTCATTTCACTCCCCATCTCTTTTCCACTTTGTGGGAAACAGGGGAACTGTTTCCCCTGTTTCTGGCCAGCAGCAACTTAAGGCTGGGAATACTCATTTGGTTTCATGCAGCCTTTGGCTCTGTTGTGTTCTCTCTAAGCTTAACTTTGACCTCAGTCTTCCTTTTGTGCAGCTAGGAAATCTGCATAGACCTTTACACAATCTGGGATTTGAATCCGGGTCCTCCTTTCACTAGCTCTATACCTGGAGCAAGTGAATTAATTAGCTTTCCTGAGCACAGTTTCCTCAACCACAAAATGAGGCCGGTGTATCACTTGCTACGATCAATGGGAAGATGTGATCTAAAGATCAGAAATGAGAAATTCAGTTGCTACAACGTAATGAGAGTTTCCATTAGAATTACCATTTATCTAGTCTGGACTCCAATTTTAATTTAAAGAAAAGCACGGCCTCCCCTGATTTGGTGCAACAACTGCAAGAGGGGCGGATTTTAGTGTTATATCTCCCACGCATTTCACAGAAAAGAGAACTAAGTCTCCTGAGACAGCTGGGAGCCAAGATCAGAAGGCACCCCGAGACATCCTCCAGCACCTTATACAGAGGACAGAATGCAGAGGACAGTGGCCAGGATGGAACGGGGGTTGCCCAGCGTCAAAGGCAGAGTAAGCACCTAACTCCCTAGGTCTTCATCGCCCCACAGACTGCGAGCTGCTGGTTAGATGCTTAGTGATGGCACGGGTCTCAGTTCCTAGTCAAGGATCTTTTTCTGAAAATGCTAATGAGACGTTTGGAGTGAACACTGCTGGGAAAGTCTTCCACTTTTCTGAAATAATCCAAATAGAGCTTTCTTGAGCACCTCTGCCCCTCTGCCCCCCATCACCCCACAGCAGCCGCAGGGGCCTGGGGCCTGGTCTGGGGACGCGCCTCCTGCTATGGCCTCCGCGCTCCATCCCTCCATCTGCCCGTGGCCCTTCTCAGGGTATCTCCGAGGCAGGCTCCCGCACCTCCTCCAGGTCTTTGCTCAAAGGTTACAGCCTCAGGCTGATCTTCCCTAATGGCCTTAATAAAATAAAATGACTTCCAATTTTATAATAAATACATAAGTATTCATTATAAATAAGAAATTATTCATTATTTCTACTGAGAACCAAGTCTCTAGATATTCTGTATAATATTGTGTTATAAAATTATGTGTTATAGTGCTGCGTAATCGCTTGCAAATAAGACATTTATGAAGTCCACTTTGGAAGCCACTTTTCATTTAACTCTCCCATTATATTTAAATCCCATGGAGAAAAGCACTGTTGCACTGTGATTTGAAAGTAAAAGAGGGCTGAATATATTTCTTTCATTGATATTTTGTCATGATCAAATGACTAATGAAAGGGTCCATCTATAGGAAATAAATCAGATATTGAATGTCAAAGAGCCTACTGATGTTTTGCTTCCACTGTAGACTGAGTGGATGAGTCATTCTGATATTAAGCATTTTTAGTCTATATTTGGGCTTCCCTGGTGGCTCAGTTGTAAAAAATTTGTCTGCAATATGGAGATGCAAGAAATGCAGGTTTGATCCCTGGGTTGGGAAGATCCCCTGGAGGAGGAAATGGCAACCCACTTCAGTATTCTTGCCTGGAAAATTCCATGGAGAGAGGAGCCTGGTGGGTTACAGTTCATGGAACTCAATGGACATGAATTTGAGTAAACTCCTGGAGTTGGTGATGGACAGGGAGGCCTGGCATACTGCAGTCCATGGGGTTGCAAAGAATAGAACATGACTGAGCGACTGAACTGAACTGATCAGTTCCTCAGTCTCTCTGGGTGTCAGGCTCATCATATGTAGATACAATTGTGGAAGATGCTTTCTTTCCTTCTCTAACAGTCTCTGACCCTTATTGTATCACGAGTCATCCTAATCTCTTGTTCTTTTACCTCCAAATATGGCAGTTCTAACCCCAACCCAGAGGGAGGAGAATTTTTGCCCTAAACTGGCTTTTCTCTTTCTTTTTTTCTTCCCTGCCTCCATCCATCTACTTCCCTCTCCTTTCCTCTGTTGATCTCTCTCTTTTTCTCCATTTCCCTTTATTTTAGAAATATTTATTGAATTCACAAAATACCTGAAAAACTCATAACCCTGGATCTATATGGCATGCTTTAAAATAAATTCTAAGTGGTTCAAATGGATTTAAATACAAAAATCAACAAATGAAATTTTCTTTTTAAGTTACCTCTGAATATGTATGTGGGCTTTTATAAAGAACCACAG